>CM031857.1:18735256-18755953 GCA_018697195.1 Certhia americana | reverse complement strand
GGAGGGGAAAGAACGCGAAGACAGAAAAGGAAGAAAGAAAGAAAGAAAGAAAAGATAAAGAGAAAGAAAGAAAGAAAGAAAAGAAAAGGAGAAAAGAGAAAGAAAAAGAAAGAAAGAAAGAAAGAAAGAAAGAAAGAAAGAAAGAAAGAAAGAAAGAAAGAAAGAAAGAAAGAAAGAAAGAAAGAAAGAAAGAAAGAAAGAAAGAAAGAAAGAAAGAAAGAAAGAAAGAAAGAAAGAAAGAAAGAAAGAAAGAAAGAAAGAAAGAAAGAAAGAAAGAAAGAAAGAAAGAAAGAAAGAAAGAAAGAAAGAAAGAAAGAAAGAGAAAAGTACTTATGGCATAGTCCTAGTATGCTATTGTAATTTTAGCACTCAAAACATATTTTTTTTCCCACTCACGTCTAGGATGACACCACAGACTGTTTTACCAAAACCAAAACAGATTATGGCTGCAACGTTTTCATCACCATTAGTTATGGAGATCTTCAGGCCACTAAAGCTCATGGATGAAAGAATATTTTATTGTTCAAATCATGCAACCTGAAACTTCACCACAGTCTGGCAGGAAATGATCTTGTCATAGATTTCAGATTCGGATTTGCAACTACACAGTTAGACACTACTCTTCTGTGGGAACAGGGAAAGGAAAAAGTGGGATAAATATGGGGTTATTGTTAATTTAGTGAGAAAACCAAACATTAACCAGGAATAACTTAATAGGAGGCTTCCTCATTTCGGGATATCATTCCAAATTCACAACAGAAACACTACCTGAGAAATGTCTTCCAAAGCTGGATGAAGAAAAAAGGCAGTTACATCTGAGACAGACCTAATTCTCACCACTCCTCTGACATGAATGGTATGAATGAGAACAAGATTTGACCTTGAAACAGTTTTCATATTTGCATGGAATGCTTTGATTTGATGCACAACTTGGCCAGACATCAGGCTGGATGGTGTGAGTGTTGATTTGCTCTTCCCTGTCTGCATTTACCAGGGTGGTTCCTGTGTGCAGTCTCAGGGTCATGGTCAGCGCTGTAGCATGGCAGGGCTGCAGGCACAGAGACTCCTGTTGTAGGCAAAAGCCAATAGCCCAAATGCTGACACAGAGCCCTGATCACCACAGGTTTGTAGGACCTAGAGCCTATCTCTAGCCAAGAGACAGGCACCTCTAACTACTTACTCATCCAGACAGGATATACTGAGCCTAAACTTTGTATGGTCTAGACTTTGTATGTCATTTCTTACTCCTCCAGGCAAGTGCAGTTTAGCCCACACCACTCTTGTGCATTTTGCCAGCCTTTGTAACACTGAAATAGTACAACCTCTCTCAGGCCTCTGATTTGAGCAGTCTGACCAGGTGTCAAATCAGTTTTCAAAATAGAATATCCGAGTTTAAAGAATCAGAGAAAAATGATAAAACCCCATCTATCTAACCAGACACCAATCACTGTGTTATCTGAGGGCCTCACAAATAAAGCATGTCATTTAGAACACTTATTGCCATTTATCTCAGGAATGTGTTTGCATATCAGCCTTTATCTCCGGGTTTTGCAAATTACCTAAAGGCATTTGAGTCAAGGCACAGAGAACAAGGTGAGTAGTAATTGCAGTCATTCAGACCTCATGACACTTTTTACAGCTGTCAAATAACAAAGTTAGCTAACGAGATAGTCCTGAGAAGATTCATAAAGAATAAAGGACCCTATCTTCTCTTCCTACAATAACTGTTCAATTAATTGCCAAAAGGCTCCAGATGACCACCACAGAAAGTCAATTCTGTGCATATAAGAGTATCTAAAGCAAAAGAAAGCCCAACCTGCCTTGGAGACGATGTATAAACTCCTAAAAGAGTTTAAGAGCGTGGCTGTTGGTCTAACCCAAAGAATTCAACACCAAACCATCCTCAGTCCTGTAACAACCCTACACTCGGAGAAAACTAATTCCACTTTTTCTTCCACATCTCTGCATTGAAAATGGAAACAACTGCATTTGTTTTATTACCTTCAACACTGTGAAGATTTTTTTTTAAATTACCTTCAGAAACTTGATAGAAGACATTTCTGAGTTTTAATTGATCATAAGCACTTTTTTTTTTTTCAGATAACAGGACAAAAGCAATTCAAAAGCAATAGGTGACAGAAAAGATTTCAAGTCTGGATTAAAGCAACATTATTTGGGTTAAAAGTATGTGAGATGTAGACCAATGGGATGAGCTCTCCTGCAGGAGGTATTGCAGAAACACTTCCACTTACAGGGAACATGCTGTACTACTGCAGAAAATTTCAGTCCTGGCTCAAACACTGACCTTTTTTTGTCTCTCTTCGACTCAGTTGCACCCCAAGGGGCCAGAAGTCTAAGTGTTTTTTCAAGCAATTATACATAATTACATACTGATGCAGAGTGCCATAAAATGAATGAGTGAAGACATTTGCAAAGAAGTGCTCTTATAATCCCTGTGATGGTGTACAATGCAACATTTCATCTGCACTCAATCTTCATATTTCCTAAATTTACATTATACATCATAGTCATATTATAGGCAATACAATCTATTGAAGTATGCATTAATTAGCTTGGCTTTTCTTCTAAACAGAGGTTATATAATTAATTATTAAGCAGTCAAAGGAGTCAGAGAAGTCCTTTTTATCATGTTCTGCTCTATAATCTTCACAGTGCAATATCTTCTGGGGAAGGTGCAAGGACTAGTCTTAGAGGAAGTCAATAGGCATATTACTATTCTCTAGAAGTTACCATCAAGGTAGCTCTTGCAGCTGAGCCAAAGTCTAAATTAAGCATCCCTGTAACTTTAGGGACTCTGAAGGTGTCCCATCTATTCAAAAGGGGCAAGTTTCCATGACATTGATGACACTTTATATGGCAATACTGTTGAGCTCTGCAAAGCAGGAACAAAGGATTGGAGGTATCATCATGTAAAGGAGATACATTACTATAGGCTTTGCTACTAACTGAAGTAGGAATGATAAGAAAGGAGATTAATTTATATTGCCTGACCTACCTCACATTAACTGCACAGCCACATTTTCTTGTTTGTGGTAAATGCAAGGTAATCTTTTCCTGCTTATAAATTTATATTCCATCATAACCAATAGAATCTTGTTTGTAACGGTTCCCCAAATGCCTGTTCCTTAGAGACATCATCTCACCCCTCATGGTAAAGTCCCAGGGGTTGAGACTCTTTTGGGGGATTCATCTATACCCAAAGATATGCACATTTCAATACATTAGGGAAAAGAAGTCCTACTACAGACAGAAAATTTATGTTTTGTTCAGAAAATAAAAGAAACAGAAAAAGGACAAATCAACAACTGATTCACAATTTATAACTTGCTAAACATTTTGCTTCATATCCACAATCTGTTTACATGAATTGCTTTAGTGTAAAAGTCAGAAAGTTAATTGCTCAATTGCAGGAACCTTAGATAAAAGCTGGTTCAGTAACTATAATTCACTGCAGCCTACCAGAAGTCTGGAAATAAATAACTTTACACCAAAGTAATTCTACTGCTCTCTGATGCTTCACAAGGAGCAGAAGCAGTTTGAACCAAAAAGAGCTCGTGCTCCTGATTGTAATTTATTCCAATCAAAGCTCCTAAGTAGCATAATTTCTGAGCTCTTTATTTCTCTGAGTGTCCATTTCAAGAATATCCTAAAGCTTGCAACAGGGCTTTCAGAAAAAGGTGCCTGTGCTGGTCTGCTCCCCAGCCAGATTGAGCAGTGATGTACTTTAAATGCCACTACCTTGCTTCTGACAGTCTAGGTTTTTCTACATTCCACTGGAGCCCAGGAGCCTTTAAGATAATATCCAGAAGTGATTACATCATGTCCTTCTTTTTGCTTCCCATAAAGTGAAATGTCATCTCTATAAACTACTACTCCCTTTTAGGTGCTCTGGGTAGCATTTCACTCACTTCCCTTCAGATCAGGGGTCTGCAGAAGCAGTAACTCCCCAGCAGCCCTCTGCCCTTTGTCAGCTGCTGTTGTCGAACTGGACAAGGACTTTGTGGATGCTGCAGGATGCATCCCACAAGAGCTGTATTGATGCATGAGGCAGCATGGAGAGGGAGCTCAAGCCCAAGCTCAAGCAAGCTGTCTGCCCTCCCTGTTGCATGGTTAGGACTTTTTTCCTTCTCTGTCCAAGAACAGCCTTTTGTGAGGACCTGTGGGATTGCTGACTGCACAGGGTGGTTTCCAGCTTCCACAGCAGCCCCCCCTTGAAGCACACACTTCTCACAAAGACAGGGTCCAAGGGCCTCTCTGTATCTGCAAGAATTGGTAGAGAGGCCTTGGATTACAGCATTACAAAGACGTCACTCATATCCTCTGCCTTTGTAGCATGTTTGAATCAATCTAGACAACTGAGTTGTCACCTTGAGCTGGTGCACTTTTGTCCCTTTACAAATCTCAGTCACCTCTGATCTAGCATCAATGTGATGTGCAATAACTGTACTGTAGACCTTCAGAGTGAGAGTCTAGGCTTGTTCATGAATGCCTGTTATGGATATTTAGCTCAGAAAATAGGTAACTCTCACTTGTATTTGTCCTTTCTCCCCGGCTTCTTTGCTTTGACAGACACGTTTCCAATATCTTATTATCTTGCATGTTTGTACTACAGTAAGTAGACATAACTGATTTACCTTTTCTCTAGCATTCATTGCTTTTTAAACTACCATCCTGCCCCTTCTTATTCATTTTTTCTTCTGAATAGAACAAAGATATTTGTTTAAAAAATGAAGAACAAGATTATCACTGAAAACTACTGTGAATCTTTCTTCCCTTCTCTGCACAGCCTCCATCTATAAACTTTTCCTCAGTTATCTACCTCCCATTTGAAGAAACCTTCCTAGCCTGGCCATTTTCCTTTCTCTTCCCCAGCATCAGCTTTCTGGGAGCACAGAGCTACACAACTTTCCAGCACCTTCACCTTTGCCACAACATCCCACACCAGCCCTGCCCCTGACTTGTTGGCCTTGGGACAAGTGTGATCCACCAACAGCGAGAATCATTGTAAAAATAATTGTTCATTAAATGCTTTCATCTTTTGAATGTGCTTTGACAACCAAAAACCTTGTAAAATGTCCATACCAAGTCAACAGCAAGGTCTGACAAACTGTGTGTGCCCCACCCAAAATCATAAACTGACTAAGGGGCCACAGGTTTAAGGAGCTGCATGTCAGTGAGACTCTCACAATGCACATAATGCTTCCTTCTTGTGAAAAGGGGATCTTTTTCTTGGACTTCTCTAAAGATGCAAAATTAACAAGCAAAAAATAAAGAGGCCTAAGAGATAGAGAGGGTTATAATAATAAAATTAGTACCATTATATCTCCCCAGGAGCAATTATACATAGGAAAAAAGTTACTCAGTGAACATATGAATCCTTGCTAACTCAAGAATGTGGTTCACTAGGTACCAACTGACTGTCAATGACTACTGTCTGTTTGTTCTCAGTTTTTATTTATTTCTTCTAACTCAGACAAATAAACCTAGTTCCAACACTAATGCATGACTCAGTGTTCAGCACAAAAGCAGGTTAGTAGCAGCAGTTGCCTCAGCTGGGAAGTACCAGGACCTCTCTCTATCTCTCACCCCTTTTGTAAGAGTAACTACTTGGTGTGGTGAAGATAAGAGAAATGCTATTCAAGGGTTCAAATGCTCCCTGTGAAACTAAAAATTAGTGCCGGAAACAGCCCCAAATTGAAGACCAGATGTCAAAAAGTCCCCTTCAAACCATATGAGGGGGTAGAAAAGAAACAGAGGAAATGAGAGATAGGAGGTTAACTTGTTCTTTCTGTGCTTTTTCACTGAATGATTCCAATAGACCTAAAGCTTTCTTTTTTCAAAAGTAAATAGAAAGTTACTTCAATGAAGGCCATCTCCCACAGCCACAGGATTCAGTCCCTTAAAAAAAAAATTTAAAAGTTACATCTTCCTTTTGCCAGTCTATAAAGGTAAAGGAAATTAAAGTTACAGGGATTAAGCCTGCTGTGACATCTAGGCATTCATTCATTCGTCTGCTGGCTGAACGTCAGTCTTGTTGCAGGGCATGGCTCAGCATAAAATTGTGAACCCATCTGAAAAAGGGACAAAGTGGTCTCCCAACTTATTTCCTGTGGGCTAGAAAGGGCATCATCACTGCTCACGGTGACCAGAGCTGTAAATGTTAAAGGTGAAGAGTGTTGGTGAATATTATATTGCCCACAACTTGAACACCTTGGTTGTTTGCTAAGCAGCTGAGGTTTAGCACCCCCATCAAGATCCCAACAATCTCTTTGGACCCACAGGTACATCCACCTGGACTTAGAGACTGCTCATTTTAAAAAATGATAATGTTAGGAGAGGAGTGGAGAGGGGATGTACAGATTCTTGACCCTATAGGAGGGTTTCAGCTTCCCAGCAGCAACACATTCTGCAGGGACATCAACTCTGGATCCAATCTAATGTGGATTTCAGCATCAACCTCAGTAAGCATTCAACTAAGGAAGTAATATTTATGTAGCTGCATCTACTGAAGGGTGAAAAACCTTCATGGGTTTAAAACTGGCTTAGTTAATGATGAAAATCTGTCTGCACTAATGTGTTCCTCAGGAAAATGTGCCTTCTTTTAATTTAGTATAACTGCTTCTTCACGTGTGTGTGTATGTTTATGTAAACATAACTAAAGGAAATAGCGCTCATACAAAAATAACATGTCCTCTGCCCTCACAGAAGCTTAAAACCAATCTATTAGTTGAGAGAAAATGAGCAAGGAATCAATAGGGTACAACTTTACACTTACACGATTTTTGTATTTTCAAAGCTTTAAACTACATCTTTATTGTCAATGCACTTTGAAATGTCTGAAATCCATTTATAGATAGAAAAATTCTTAAGGAGTTTTCTTATTTTCATTTGATCCACAGTACTGCACACAAAAAGAGAATATGCAGAAGTGTTTCTGTGAGAACAAGGATGTGCTTCAGGCTGTGCACTCAAGAGAACCACAGCTGAGGCAGGTTTAGATTTGTCATTCCTATCTGGCAGCGTGTTTCCTGCTTGCTGTATCTTTATCATATGAAAGTAATGTGCAGGAAGATTTCTACAAAACCCCTTGTCCTAGGTGACTTGGAGATAACAATATATTTTAAGACTCTTCTCAACACCAGGTTGTACCTGTATTGCTTACAGCTTTGTGAGGCTACAATATTTAATGGAAGTGTTCCTTCCACTAGTGGTGGTATTAGTTGTCTTTATTTGTGGTCAATATGATTACTCTTTATCTGAAGTTAGGGGAAAGCAACTTTTTTTCTTCCCTGGGTGGTTTTTGTTGTTGTTTTTTCTTTTCCCACCTTCCCCCAACCTCAATTTGAAAAGTCCCTGCATCTTCCTATTTTAAAGAGACTGTGGTCCTCATGTCAGGAATGCAATTTTCCTCTTCCCACAAACAAAATTCCCAAATTTCACTTCATTGTAGCCCATTTCAAGGGAAGAAGAGAATTTCTCAGTTATATAGGCAGGGAAAATTTAAGTAAATGCCAAATGCTCACCATGCTGGACATGAGCCAACCCAGGATTAAAGTGTGATTCTTGAAGTTAAGTTTCTGAAAAAGTATTGTAGTTCAAATATTGAAAAGAACACAGGAAAATCTTAGATGAGTTGGGTTTTTTTGGGAAAAAAACACATTTGCAAAATAGAGTGGTGATGAAACTGCAGGGTAATTCTGTGGGAAAGTAACAAGGAATTTCCTTAGTCCGAACTCCTGCTGAAAGCAGGGTGTGTCAAGAAGTCAGATCAAGCTTATCAGGGCTGTATCCTTTCAACCTCCTTGAAAACTTCCAAGGATGTAACCTGCTTAGCCTCTCTCATCAACCAGCTCCACAGCCTGACTTTTCACTGGGAAATATTTTCTCTTATATCCAGGCTGATGTCTGTCTCCTTTCACTAAGCCACCTGCCCCATTCAGCAACAGGTCCACGTTTTTCTTGTTCATCCTTTTACTGCTGAGTAACACAGAAGCTTCTATTATTTTCCTTGATATCACTCACAAGTATCAACTCCAGCTGAGCACTGCTATTCTTACACCATGCCTACTCACCCAGACAAAGTTTTTAAATCACTCCTTCAAACTCCTTCTTGCTGTCCACCTTCTGAATTCTGCCTTTTGCATTGCCCAATAATCTCATGGCCATGCCTGACCCTGGTTCTGCCTATTGTGCCTGAGAGGAGGCAGGGCAACAGTCAGGGGTAGGGGATGGGGTCAGGGAGAAGGAATGGACTGGACAAGATATCAAGAACAGCAAAAAACAAAGTTCCTCTAAGCAGAAAGAAATTATCTGTGTTTTATATTCTGGGTATCTGACTTCACATTCTGGAGCCTGATTTCCTGAAATGCTGAGTATTCCAGCTGCAACTGAGCTCAATAGGACCTGAACTCTGCTTTAAACAGATAAAGCTGATAAAGCTGAGCACACTGGAAAAATCTGTCCATAGGTGCCTCAGACTGAAAAAAGAGAATTTTGTCTGTGAATCTATAAAATAGGGCTAATAGTATCTCTCATTCTCGCAAGGGTCTTTTATAAATAAATGCATTCATTGCAAAGTGCTCAGATACCACATGAGGGATGAGCTCTTAGAAAAGCCCAGGAGGCAACTGAAAATTCTGTCTTTAGAGAAGGGTTTGAATAGTGTGCAGCAAATAAGGCTTGAGTCCTCTCATCTGTGTAATATGGAGTAAACAAGAGACTGAATATCTGCTGATTAAGTGAGCAGCATCCATCCTGCATGATGAATGAGGTATGGTACTTGGGAAAAAATCTATATGCAACTGTGCCATGTCATTAAAAACTATGCTGTGATACACAGACACAGTGGAGTGGACATTTATCTCCTGATAATCATTGTAATTCTGACACTTCCTGATTTTTTGGTAAAGTGACTCTGCAATCTTAAAACTGTTCTTTTAACATAATTTCTGCACACAATTGTATTTATGCTTATTTAAAATATTGTGGTTTAATACAGCTTCAGACCAGTGTATTTTTGGCATACAGACTTATTCCAATAATTTTGATAAATCAAGGAATACTGTCACAAGTTACATTTTCTATTTGTTACACTAGTTCCTCCTAGTGTACATGAATCCTTCTAGCCTATCAGTGACTGAAAATTAGTTTCATCTGGGGTTTAGTAGTTTCCATATTTAATCCATTGCATCAATAATTGCATTACAAATGTATGTGTTAAGTGACTATCTGGCATAAAGCAGGCAATCCCATTACATAGGGAAGCTGTATTCATGTCTGCATACATAGAAAAATCCTGGATGATGTGTTTGTCAGAAACACTTGTAATGAGAAAGGAAAATTTGGTTGTGGGTTGCTAGAAGGAGTTTAAATAAATTGCTTTATAGCTATAGAAAATTTCAAAAATAAGATGCTTTCCAAAGCAAGGTGGAGTACGGATCTCAGAAAAGTAATTTGCTTCCTTTAAGCCAAAAGAATTTTTCTTTTACTTCCATTCCAGCTTGGTCAGGCAGTTGCATTCAAAATACTTCCTATTATAGAAATAGAGTAATTTTTGGGTTACTTGCAGTCTGTTTAGGCTTAATATTAGCTTTTGTTTGTAATGGCACTGTACTATCCTTGTACAACTTTCTGTTAGAAGACAACCCACTGCAGGGGATTTATCCATCAGTTCTTGGGGCAGCTGCTCTAAGCACTTTAGCCAGTTTGCAGCAAGACTTTTAACCCATTCCTATTCATAGCTGCCAATATTAAGAGGTCTTTGTTCCATCTACCACTTGGGAACAAGGCAAGCATACTCCCAAACCAGCAGGAGGGTACACTGCTGCACCTGAGAACTAGCATCAGGCTCCACCAAAACCCTTTCAGAAAGAATTCAAAACCCAACCTCTAGTGTCTGCTGCTGCTACTGCTGGTGATTGCCACACCATTAAAGCAAATGGGTTTCTACAAGCAAAAGCAAAAGCCTGTTTACATGAAGGTAAAATGTCTGAAGACACAAATAAGTGTCATTTACAAGAATGGCTTTAAAGTTCATACCCGGTCAAGTCTAGCACGAAGAAGAGCAGATGGTATGTCAGAACCAGAAACAGCAGCAATATTTGGGATTGACCTGGCTTTTCTGTACCAGCAAAGTGCAGGGATTATCAGCTTTCAAGATTTTGTTTTCCTTCCTGTGCTTTAGTGTCAAAAAATTTCACAGCAGCTACATATGACAGACAATGCTGCTACTGGATTTTATACTGGAATGTTATTGGAAGATTCAAGAAAGAGCTGAAGATGTCTGTCACCCTAGGACAATGGCCTAAGCTTTTCCACACCATCCTTGTCATCAGAGCAAGAACTTGTGCAGGCACATGGGGGAAAGAGACATCACATTGATGGGGGGACAAGTATATTGACATTTTGCTGTCCTGCAACTTTTGTTCCTTGGGAGGTTTTAAGGCTCTTTACTGTCAGATTGAAGTCCTGCTGCTGAAGTGATCTCTACTCTCTCATCGTCCACTCTGTGACCTCCTGAAAGCTGCTGTCCCTGTAACTGAGGTGACCAGGTTTGAGCCACCTCTTGACCATCACATTGTGCAGGGCTGTGTGTTGTCATGAATCAAAACAGATTAAAATCTCCTTTAATAAACCTGGCAGTAAACTGCATGGATTTAGGAGAAGCCCCACAGTCCATATTGCAGGGGCAGACATTTCCCAGTAAAGGGCAAGGCAGAAGCTAGAGAGGGAAACCACCTGCCAGAATCTGCTTCTGAATGTACATCAAAGTCGCCAGTAGAATATGATGGAAACATAAAAAAAAGATGAGGAACCTATACAGAATAATAAGATTCATGTGATAAGTCGAGACTAATATAACCTAACCTGCAAGATCCCATCCAATAATTATGTCACTTTTCCCAATGACACAAATCACATAAGAAATCATTTCTTTTGTGAACAAGGAAATGTCATTTAAATCTAAGCATTTAGCCTGTTGAGGGAAGCTTCCTAGCGACTAGTAGAAATTAAAACAAGGATAAAAGCATTGAAGGATTTTGTTTCATTAAAACTACAATAGATACTGTGTAGTTTAAATATTCATTTCTAATTTAAAAAATAGAAACTTAAACAAGAAACAGGACACAAAACAAGAAGTGAACCAGCCACAGATAACATCTTTACTCAGTCACTTGTCTTTTGTCTAGATGAACATACAGAAAAGGAGGAGAAATGTTTAATCTAATAGGAGACAATTATAATAGTCAAGCTTTTTCACACCCACCTTTCGTTCCCTTCCTGAAATGTACTTGCCACCCAGACAATAGCAGGCAAGATATGCTATCCATTGTTTCAGTAATGATAAAGGTGGGTGGAACAGGGGCTGCTAGCATGATCCCATGACAGAGAAAAATTCTCTGTCATCACAAATGTGCTAGAAACCTTATGTCTGACAACCTGTCTTGTGCCATCCTTTCCTGCACCTGTCCCAGATGGGGGGAAGTGGTCTCCCACTAGGGCAGCACTGCAATTTGGACAAAGAACAAGGCTCTCTCTGGGGCTTGTGGATGCGTTTCTAAGGCCAAATCTCCTCCTGCTGCCAGGCCCAAACTGCTCTCCTCCATACCAGTTTGAAGCTTTCAGCACGAGACCATTCTCACCCAAACATAATCCAGAGATATGAAAATACTTTCAACTCTGAGTCCTTTTCATGATCCAGGATCCCCTGGGTTTAGCTGAACAAAAGGGATGAGAATCTCCCAACTGGAGCTTGCACATACTCCAAATACCACTCAGGGTTTGCTGTAATTTGTAATCATCACTAGCACACCAATGCAATGCCTGAGCCCTGACAACCCGTTTGCCACATCCCATCTGGGCTGCAGCAAGAAGCACCTGTTTGCACTGCAAGGACAGCTTTGGAGTTCTGGGGACCACCGACACACAGCCACTTTCTCTGGTTCTGGGGCACCCAACCATCTGGGGAAGCTGTGTGCTGACCTGGCTGCACTATTGCTGAGAGCTGCCCACCTGCCAGGAGCAGTTCCTGCATGGCTTGGCAGAGGTTATTGAGATATATGCGATGGGAAACCTCTTGATATTGTAAGGAAAGGCAGCAAAAATATGTAGAATAATGAATAGATGGTTTAAAGTTTGTTTTCTCAAGCTGTATATTCTCCTGTCCTATGAGCTACAGGCAGTGGAAAGTAATTGGCAACTACTAGAAGGGGTTTTTTTGAAATGCATTTAGCTTAGAAAAGCCTAAGTACTCCAATAGACATCTAACTCTAAAAACCTACACCCTTTCTCTCCTAGCACTGCAGAGGATTTGGACAAGCAATTCTCTTATCAGATATATTCATTCTAAAATAAGGAACACATATTAGAATTTATTAGGGTTATTGGAATGGAAAATTGCACTTCTAGAAAAAAAATATTGTTACTGCCAATCTTTAATGCAAAACTGCATCTGGAACCCCTGTTTTTGTGGCATTGTCTAAAACGAAATTTTATTTCTGTAATAATGAGAGACAAATCCATGTCATTTGCAAGCTGCTTCATATTTTGCATGCCCTGTACAGAGGTTGCTTTTAGAAGGCACTTCACCTATACCAAGTGCTGCCACAAAGCAACAGCATAATGGAAATTTTTCATTCTCTACTTCTTGCAGAACCTTTCTGGCTTCTCAGCACACAGTTCAGTAAGCAAAGATACAAACTAATAACAAAAGAGAAAATGCTTTTATTTATTTTTCCCTGATCTCTAAGGTGTCGGTGACACTCAGAACATACTTCCCAAATGAATAATTTCAGTCTTTATGGCTCATTCAGTTTCAGTTTGCACACTGCATTTTACCCAGCTCTGTCTCTGCCAGTATAATGCAAAAGATAGCCTTTCAAGATACTGGGCTTCTATTTTCCATATATGTAACATTGGCCAGAATTCAAGCCCAGAGACATAACAGAGGCTTTTGTACAGATATTTTTGGCTGATATTAGGAACTGCTACAATAAAGAGGGATGGAAGCCATCTGCAGAAAGCACACACACACACACAGACAAAAGCAGCTTTACTGGTCAAGGAATCCAGGATCAATGCTTTGCTTCAGCTCTGGATATTATCAGAGCTATGCAGGAGCCAGAATTTCTGTCTCAGAGACAGTCCAGGATTTTGAATCTTTCCATATTAGACCAGAACAGAATGTTTATTTTCAGAATCTTCCCTACAAGTGTTTTTAATTAACATCTTACTTTCTATTTTGACATTTGTCAGTTATAATTTTTCATTTAAAAGGAAAAATTTGCAGTGAAAACCACTCCAAAATGGAGCCAAGGGGTTCCAGTCTAATCAGCTTGTCATTTCAAAACATTAGAGAAATGATGCCTTACAGAAAATGAGAAGGTGGTTTCATTACTTTCCATTTTGTTCAAAGTGAAATATCATTATAATCAATATTTTCTGCAAAATGTCCCAGTTTTAACAAGCTGATATTATCAAACATAAAGCTGCTTCCACCAAACATTTTTGACCATATTTGCTAAGAAGTACTTATCTACCCAGGAGGAATTCAGATACCTGATATCCTTTCTGTTCAATTGTTCTTGCTTCTGCCTTTCTCAACCTCATTTCTTATTAAAGCCTCAGAAAGAAGCAAACTAGAAAGGCTGTAGGGGAGGGGGAAAAGACCTAGCAGGAGAAGCAACAGCTGACACAAAAGAAAGAAATGCCTTGTAACACCACTAAAGCTAGCAATATGTCCCTTGCATATTCCTCACTCCCAATGAGCTGGGGTGGCAAGTGCTGTCTTGTAGGCATGAGCTGAACTGAGCTGATCTGGAAAGCATGAGCTGAGCCAAACTAAGCTGAGCTGGGTTTGTCATCTCATTCATGCAGGCTATGTTCAAGGACTCTGGAGCCAGTCTGGCTGAGCCCTGAACTTGGTTCAAATGAAATATTTAGTAGGAGAGCCAAGAGGATCATCTCTGCAACAGGCACAGACTCTGGCATTTTGCTCATCCCTGTCCTCGCTGTGCTCTGCCAGAGGTGGAAGCAGAGGCATTGTGCTGATAACACATCCCACAGGACATGTTCAGCCAGGCTCCCCAAGACATGACGGGGAGGCCCTTCCCTGGCAAGAGGCACCAACATAGCTTTGAGCTCAACAAAGGCTCTCTCAGCTGCCCCACAGTAATTCTGTATGGGATCAGTTCCTGCTTCTCTCTGCCCAGCATCACCAGCAGCAATGCTGAAAGGGTCAGATGCTGCTTCAAATTGAAATGCAGGCTCAAATCCTCACCAGAAGCATGGGTAAAACAGGCACTACAAAATGCCCTACAAAAAAAGACAACATGCTGAAGTGGTCCACCTACATATTCAGAACTGGAAAACTAATATAGGGAAAAAACCCAGAACATTCATTTTAGAAACAATTATTTACAGAATTATTTATTTCCTAGTGAAGCAAAAGACTTAGTCCACACTTCATGAAGATTCATGCACAGCTGTCCTTCTGCCTCTTTGTCACCTGGATGCTTCAATGCCTCTTTTCTGCCCCCAGCCAGGCTGCCCTGAGGGGTTGGAGAGCTCAAGGGGCTACAGGACAAAGTTCAGCAATTCTTTCCTTGCCCATGGTGCAAGCTCTGCCTGCTTCTGTGTCCAGTCATGTACATCTGGATGGAGGTTTAAGTCATGGCTGGATGGCAGTGAGTCTGCAAATGCTTCCAGATTTCTTTCCCCTTTCCCCTGCCCTCTTTTCCTCACACTGCATGAGGACTCCATAGTGTGGCTCCTGTATGCAGTAACATTCTCACATCAGCTGCAGTGAGGTGATGCCTTTTGCTGCAGCAGTGCTTATCAACAGCAGCGTGGCACTGACAGTTTGATTCAGCCCCTTACAGTGTAATTGTTGCTTATGTTTTGAAACTCTGTGAGCTGGTGCTGCTCTGTAGTGAACTTTGAGAAATTCAGGGCAGACTTACAATTTTTTTCAACTGAAGATCCCACAGTCAGGATTCCAGGTTTGGCATTGCACTGCACAAGGGCAGTCTGACCTTAACTCTCATTTCATGCCACGAGTGTGTCAGCCTTTCAAAGCAGGGTCTCTCTGGTGTTTATTCAGAGCATGCTTAGTGCTTCTTGGTAGGACAAGAAGAGTAAGGTGTCAGCAAATTGGAGAATCCAGTGCAATATTTTCTTTTACTTCCTTTACTTTTAAACGAAATACTTCTTCTTCCTCTTAAAACAAAACATGAGGACTGTTTCCTCCCTGTCTGGGTTTGTTTTGTAGTGTTTCAGCTCAGACTGGGACTTGTATAGGATATTACTAATACAATTTATTAATAGGAGTTAATAATGGAAGCACAGATACTTTAGGGAATAAGATCCCTACAATTAAGAATAAGAGGAGCCTACACAAGAAAATGAAACCTTACATTGCTTAAACAGTTTTAATAATAACTAGTGAGTTTCCACTCATTAAGTAATCTGCATCAGAAAGATGGTCAAAAAATATATTCAGGGATAAACTGAGGAATAAAACAGGGTAGTGAATGGAGAATGAGGTCACACATCTTTCCAAATATGTAAATAGATAAACATCAGAACAATAGATTTTCTTCTGTTCTGTTCACAAAGGTGCAGTTTCCTTATCTGAGATCATTGTGAGGCTGGTAAGAACACAAGACTTTATACAAAATCTCCCAGAAAAGACAAACAGTTTGGCCAGGCTGGCTTTATTGTAGTAGAAGCCTTTGTATACATACACATACACACAATATATGTGTGTGTGCACACGTAAAACCAACTACACTTATTTTTCACTCTACCTGCTGTTCCCTTTATACAGAAATATAATTACACAGTTAGAAGAGTGGAAATGGGAAAACAGTAATTTCTTTCCTTTAGCCTAATGGGATGTATTATATGTTTGTATGTATAAGGATGTTGTCTGTGTGACATGCAGAATTACTTACAGAGACTTACTTCAGTCTTCAAGTAGCTTTCATGTGTCATCTTACCTGTGGTGATGATAAGCAAGTCCATATTTCTTTGCAAATCTAACAGTACTTACTGCTGTCAGTAATTAAACCCTAGACAGAAAGAACATCTATCTCCTGCAGGATTGAACACTCATTTTCCCCCTCTAATATACTTGCCTCTCTCACCAGTCCCACACAAAGCAAGCCTACAGAGAGGAAAAAAATTACCCCTTCCAAACATGCCAATCATCGACTGTGGTTTGGCAAGGAGGCCTGAAACCACGTTGTTGTGTGAGATCTTTGACAGAAGATTGCATTCCCGGGATTTTCTTTTGACTGACAATGCTTCAAAACTTGAACCATGAGTTGACTGGTTGAAGCTTTCGCTTTCCTTTCCATCTACTCTCCATTCCATGGTCCTCCTATTCAGAATGGAAAACTCCTTACAAGTTTACTCCAAGTTTTCTGCAGTCCTGTGTCTCTTTCCTCTCGATTTGGAGGGTGTGGTTTAGATATTGAGCCTGTATGGAAGAAAACTCCAGCAACATCACAAAAGGTTGTTGATGGTGGCAGAAAGTTTTACAGCCAAGGTATTTCCATGATCTTGGGTGACCCTGCCAAGGGTTGGAACCTTCTGCCCTAAGTAAAGAGCATGGAATTGCATGTGCATGTATGCTCAGCACTTCTCACAAATGAAGTCTAAGGTGCCTTATTTTTGTTCAAACCTGCCCAGGCAGAAGCAGAGCCTGCTCTGCATGACATGCACTTCAGGATATCATCATTCACTGCCTCTGAGCATGGGGGAAAAAAGAACACTGAGAATGGCCTTCGTTCAGAAATCCTGTCTTCTATTCCTGGCTAGCTACAGCTTCTCCTCCACATGTAATTACCTGCAGGACCCAAGCAGTGAAAACAAGGTGACACAAGCTTTGCTATGAGCTGGACAAAGTTTCCAGGACCCATTTAGTGCTGAGTTCGGGACTACCACGTCTTCACTGCATTTCCTCCTGCTAGACCAAAGTCTGTGCAAGTCCACCTGCCCATTCTGGGGTCATTCCTTAAGTTAAAACATATAAAATTTGCAAAATTATGATCCCAAGTTTCCCATTTGGTTTAATGAGACAGGACAAATGGTCCCTTCATTATATCCCATCCATGAAAAGTTTGCTTTATAAATTTTTCATAGTGCATACCAGATTCATTCAGAGCCTGAAAAAGCATAAAAAACAACCACACAGCAAACTTGTGGTACCCTTTTAACACTATATTTAAATCTATGCTGCCATCCAGACGTTAAGGTGGGATTATTATCCAGCTTTCTGCCTTCCTCATTACACTAGCTTTTCTAACTAGAGCAGGGAATCAAAGGAAGCTACAACAGAAAGCAGGATGTCAAGTTTGCAAAACAGGAAAAAACAAAGTTATCAGGGCTTTCAGATTTTAATTTTATTTTACCACCATTAACTAAACCTCTTTCTGAGATAGTTGTATTTTATCATCCAATTTCTTTAACGAAGATTTCAAATTTACAGATTGTGCCAGTGTCAGGGCCTGGAATGGGAACTTTTGACTGTCTCTGACAAAAGCTAATTCACAGGAGTCATCTGTGTGGAAAAATAACTGCAATAGTATTCATAAAGCATATTGTCCATGAAGAAACTCATGGCAAATAAGCCTGAATAAGTTTTCACCACTGCTTTTTCCTTAGAAAGATATATCATTCTCTGAGAGGTACACATCATATGGTAAGTGATGCTGAGAGTTGCAGTGCAAATGCACAGTGACTGGGTACCAACAGTTCTATCAAAATACATTCCACAGATAAAAGAGAAGTTGTCATCCAGAAACACACAGTCAGTATAGATACAAAAAAAAAAATGGTTTAATGAGGAAATCAGTGTCAGTAGAAAACAGTGATAAAAAATGAGCAAAAACATAAATGCAAATGTGGAAAATGTGTATTACATCATTCTGTTTTACTGAAGTAATGATACAGTCACAAGGGGAATAAAATGGTCAGAACGACCAAGAGGGAAGAATTGTATTCAACTTTAAAATGTCAGTAGTGAAAAAGAGGCATAAAAATCTGAGCCTGAAGGGACCTACATAAATGAGTGCCTGATATTTCATCCATATGCTTTTGTTTTCTGTAGATATCTTTATCCTTTGTGCTAATTAAAATCTTCGTTTACATGTACTTTGTCTCCCTCTTTCTCTTTGCTACTTCATTCTGTTCTGCTCTTTCTTTTCTCATTGTCTTTTATCTATGCAGATACCTTCTAATTAATTTTTTCCTTAAGGTCATTTTTTTTCTGTCCAATGAGGAATTAATTGCCATCTGTTCTTTTTTTCTTTTCCTATCTTACCTTTTTTTCTTTCTCTTCTTTCCCCCAGTGTTTTTCAAAACTTCTCTCTCTTTTTAGAGAACTCTTTTTCTGCTCTCATGTCCCCATTTTGTGGCTCCCTGTGCTTACTCCCTCTCTACCACACTTCATTGTCTTTCTTACCTTATCTCCTTTATTACCAAAATTCTCACATAATCCCTTTCCATAGCCTCAGAAATGCTGATTCCTGCCTCCTCTCAGACACACTGTCCTGTTTTGGCAGCCTTTTCTTCTCCAAATGTGTGAAACTCTCTCCAAGGCATTACAACTTTGTCCAGAACCTACTCACACCTGCAAACTCCCTTTCCACCAAATTTACTCACGCTCAGACTCATGTACTTTTCCCTGCTGTCTAGAGATAGAAAAAGGTATTAAATGTCCTATCTTCTGCTATTTTAATTCCAGAATTCCAGAACCATGTTAGGTCCTCAGAACTGAAGATTTCCATTCTGATCATCTTAGCATCTGCTGCTTGGGCTACAGGCTCCAGATCTGTTAGCCAGGACATGAGGGCCATGGGCCGCTGTCACCTCCTCAGAGGTGGGTATTGACTTCAGTGCCAAGGAGCTGTGGATAGACAGGTCTTACCTATGTTGCTGTGCATATGAATCTTATCATCCAAGCCCTTTGAAGGCCTCATAATCTTTGATGAATATTTCTTGCCCCCAAAACTCCACAAAATAGGGGCATCAGAAGAGGGTAAGTAATGGGGAGACTAAGCAGTGTGTCTTGGGATATGCCAAGAGCCTATAGGAGAGCCAGGAGCTGAGTTTGCCTCTGCTGCTTTGCCCTGCTGTCTTTTCTCAGCCTCCCATCCTGGGCCATTCAAACTTTCTCCAGCTCTCACCAGGTACTCCTGACCTTTGAACACATATAAGGTTTCATGTTTTTCTCTGAAAGACATGTAGCTCTATGCTCCTCAAACACACACAGAC
Organism: Certhia americana; assembly: GCA_018697195.1. NCBI lineage: Eukaryota > Metazoa > Chordata > Aves > Passeriformes > Certhiidae > Certhia > Certhia americana. The sequence goes on along the minus strand of CM031857.1, from coordinate 18,736,654 downwards.
TTCTCTGCTTGTTCCTATACACCCGTCTCTTACAATAACTCTTTCCTACCTCTTATCCTTTTCTGTATTCGTATTCATCTACATTTTTGAGTACCACCCCAAAATCACTTACCATTTCCAGACTCCTTTTCTCCCCTCCAGGTTTCTTGTACTAAGCCTGGCATCTAGAAACAGCTATGACTAGTGAAAGGAGCTCAGTGTTAGGCCAAAAATTAAAGCATAGCTTGTCCTAATTCTGTGAGCATTGTGACCTCAGTAAAACTGGGCAACTTGATGGTAATTGCCACTAAAAAGGAGAGGTGACCAGACTGGATTCAAAGGAAGAAGTAGAAAAACTCAAGAAAGTGGAGGGGATTTGGTTTTGAGTTTTTTTCTACTGATTTGGGTAGGGCTGAAAGCAGCACTACCACCAGGTGCAAGAAAAATGCAAGGAAATGCATCCCTGTGCCAAAATCAGTAAATGCTACATGTGCAGGCACCATATGCTGTGGTCAGGTCAGTACTCCCTGCCACAAGCATGCTCCCAGAGTTCTGTTCTTTTCAACATGGCTTTCTGCACCATTTAAATGTACATTCTTATGTAGCGCAGCACCATGGAGTCTGTTTTCAACCAGCTGTTTTGTAATCTAGAAGTAACCTGTTGAATAATCAGTGCACGATATTTTTGTGTTTTTTCTTGACCCACCTCCACTTACTTACTTACTTTGCACAGATATTAGGAAGTGCTCAGCTGCTAAAAACGTGTCTGAATACCAAAGACCTGGAAATCCAAGGGAGTGATTAAGAAAATCCATGACAGTTTCTAACACACCTTTATTACCTCGGTAATGAATTTTGATTGATTTGATGCAAGCAGGTCATTATGAGTGTTTTTAAATCAATTTACAGCTCAGAAATTGTCATGACATTGGCACAATGACAGAGCATCATGGAACCACATGAGGCAGCTGTGCCTGGATGCACCACATGGTCCTGCTGATGTCTCACACTGCATTTTTGGGTGGTGGCTGCTCCCTGCCAGCTGGCTGCAGGAACAGCCGAATGCAATCAGAAAGACCTATGTCTATTTCAAATGTGAAAATCATCCTATTCCTACCTTCGTAATGCTGCTAGTTTCAAGCTTTAGGTAAATTTTCTGATAAGGCAAGCATTTTAACTGGCTAGATAATGCCAGCATTTGCTTTCCTTGCTGCTTTTCTCTCCTTGGTGGTTTGATCTGTAGAGGACTAGTTTGTTTCATTTCAAATACCAACAGCTAAATGATCACCATGGTTTCTGGCTAATAAAGACCTGAGTCAACCAACTGACTTAGTATGTTGCTTCACTTGTCTTTTTTTCATTATTCTGTCTCTCTTTTTTTTTTTTTTTTTTTTTTTTTTTTTTTTTTTTTTTTTTTTT
>CM031857.1:18666153-18725211 GCA_018697195.1 Certhia americana | reverse complement strand
ATATAGATATAGATATAGATATAGATATAGATATAGATATAGATATATATTGTTTCCACCATGGGATGAATATGTTTAAGCATTGTATATTAATTAAAAAGTTATGCACCTATGATCTGAAACTGTCCCTTGAAGGTAGCTTGAGGTTTTTTTCCAGTGCAGAAGTTTCCTAGATACCTTTTTCCTTTGTTGTAGCTGTACCTATTGGCTTGGTCAGCACATACTTCCTTCCTTCTTTGTCATGTTGTTTTGCAACACACTCCTGTTTCAGCATGGGGCTGCTTCTCATTCTGCCTTAGAACACAGGCATGTGGTAATTGGCTCCAGGAAGAAGCCAAAACATATGCTTCCCCATGACACTAATTAATTAGTCATATGTACACACAATACTTAATTGCTATTGTACACTCTGGCCTGTTTGACTTCTGGGAAAAAAGATGACTTTGCACCTATCTTGATTGGAAACATGCAAAAGTGAAAAGTGGCTGTATATTTTTAAAAATGAAAGAATCAAAATTTCACTAGTCACACTATTCATTCCCAGCACATCTCTTTTAAAAAGTCCTCTGCACTGTGCTCAGTACATCTTCTAATGCAACCAAGCCTGGAAGCATAAAGCATCTGTGCTCTACTTAAAACTGCTGATATGACAAAGAAAAACCTCTTCCTCACGACTACTACTCCTCTCCTGTAGCATAACAAGTGCTAGTCAACCACAAGTGCTCCTAAGAATGGCTACTTTTAGTGCTTCTTACCAATAACAGGCAGAGGTTTTGCCCATTAAGGGTTTTATTTTCCATCTTACAGCAGTGACAACCATTTGGAGTGTTGCCCATACTTCTCTGTGCTGATTTTTTAGGTATTTATAACATTTCTATTGTACTTACCACCATATTACCAAAGTCCCTCACACTCATTAATCTCCCATATAAGTTGTTCCTTTGTTCATTTCTTAAATGACTTAGAACGAGACCACAGCCTCTTAAGCAGATCTACCAGGAAAAAAAAGAAATTGAAATATTCTTATTTTCTCACTACTTATCCACTTTAAGTGTTCCTGAAATAGCCATAATTATTAAAACAAATAAATAAACAAAAAAGCCCAAGGGCTAAATTTTAGCCTAAAATGTATAGGTGACTGCTAATTTGGAGCTACTGGAGACAGTCCAGTGAAGTGCCATAAAGAGGATTAAGGGACTGGAGCACTTCTGCTATGAGAAAAGGCTGAGAAATCTGGGACTGTCTAGCCCTGAAAAAAGAAGGTTCAGGGGAATCTCATCATTGTCTACAAATACCTGAAGGGAGGGTGCAAGAAGGACAGAGCCAGGATCTTCTCTGTGTTGCCCCAGAGACAGGGCAAGAGGTGATGGGCACAAATGGAGACATGTGACGTTCTCTCTGAACATCAGGAAATACTTTTTTTCTTGTGAGGGTGACTAGGCACTGTCACAGGTCACTCAGAGGGTGGTGGAGTCTCCCTCTTTGGAAGTGAAACACAGTCCTGGGCAGCAGCCCCTGGATGGCTCTGCTTGAGCAGGGAGTTTGAAGCAGAGGAGCTCCAGGGGCCCCTTCCAACCACAACCATTACATGATATCATGAACTCCATAGGACCCAGGCTTGAATGTGTCTCCAAAGACAGAATGCAGATAAATTTCAAACCAGGACAAAACATTGCATGCGACTCAGGTCACTGTGCAAGCTTAGTCTGACAGCAAAGTTCTTAAGGCTTTTTAAAGTGATTCACTGTAATAACTTTACTAATAAACCAGTATCAAAACAGGACTTTGAGATCAACTTCATTTGTGAATAGAAGCTTGGGTAAATGGACAGAATAACTTATGGATTCAAAATAACTCATGATCTCAAAATATGCACACATATAGAGGTCTGACAGCACAGTAAAGGGTTGTGGTGATTGCCTTCTTCAGCTGTCCATTTTCTTCTCTCTCAGGTTTCAATCCTCCATGCCCACACAAACCTCAGGTGCTCGCAAAGCAGGGTTTTTTTCAGAAAATGGGTGACCCCAGTTTCTAAATCATCACAGTGAACAGGGTCCCACTTTTCTATCAGGTTGTTATATGCACAGCTCAGAAATTGGTAAGGGAGTAAATGAATGCCCTTGTAATGAGGGAAGAATGGCCAGCTGAGGTGAAAACTTTTTCATGCCAACAGTACTAACCTATGCCTGGGAACCTTCAAAAATCTGAATTGCTTGCAAGCAAAAGAATATGCACAGAGTAGCATGGATTGTTTGCAGTAAAACCTGGTATCTCAAAGACCATATACTGCCCAATTCAGGGCTTACAAACCTGCATTTAATTTCACGTTTGCTCAGAGTTTGCTACAGCACAGAAATAAGTAGTGACTGTGGATCAAAGTAGGATTTTATGCTATTCCATACCATTGCACAACTGCACAACATGAAAATTGATGGTTTCCGTGTTTTTTAAACCTCAAATTGCAAGCATAACTCAATGCCTGAGTAGCTTGAGCCAGACCTAATTCCTGACAATCTCATATCTTGTCTTTTACACCTGTGCAATGAGATGAGCAAATAGGGCACTGAAGGGTGTTATTTCTCTCCCACTCCTTACAGAGATTTAAATGGGTTCAACAAAGTGAAGGGCAGTGAAGACAGCAATGCAAAGTTGGAGAAAATACGACAGGAATATAAACCTCTATATTCATGCAGAAGGAAAAGTATTGAAGGGAAGCAAATCAATAGGCAAGCATACAGAGATTTTATTGGGAAAAGAAGGAAAAGAAGAGGACTGCAGTTTGAAACCAGCCATATCAAAAGGTCCTTGTGAGTCAGAGGGCCAAATGAAGGCTAACAATGAGCAGAACAATCTAGTCTCTCCTTCACAACTCATCGCAGATATTGTTGCTGGGATATACCTGAAACAAATGTAGTCCCTAGTATTTTTCCATAGAAAGTTGATTATAACATTTCTGAAGTTAAGGAAAACGAAATCGGAAACATTTTTTGTGAAATATCATTGGGACTGTTATAATATCTAAAGAAGCTATATTGCTTCTAAGAATATTGCTATATTCTTCTTCTTTAAAAACCTGAATGTCTGAAGTCATGGGAAAGAGAGAGTTAACAATAGCCTTAAGTGATACTGACTTCATATAAAAATCCATCATCTTCACGTTGGCCTCTCTGCCCCTTTAGTGAGCCAAGTCATAAAATAAAAGTTAAATTTTAGAAGGTAATGTGTCCTAAGAAAATGATCTGATGACAATTGGAAAGGCTCTGGTTGCACTACACTGAAAAACTTCACTGTCTGGAATTTCATTTTATGTCTCTGGCATCAGTAGGTCAATGCATGAGATAATCAGGTTGGTGACTGATGAAAATCTGCCAACATCAGTGCTGGCATGTCAGAGTTTACTGATGTCAGTTTGCAGCATGAGGATTTGAACTGGCAGACTTTTTTTAATTTTTAAAGTTAATTATACATCAAGTTTGCAGACCTCTCTGTGCATGATTTGATTTTTCAGTAGCTCTTGATGTCAATGGATTGCCAGTGCCCAAGTAGCTGGACCTGGACCTCTGTGTACACTTTTCTTGTTCTTGTATGAAAAGAACCATTATAAAGACATTGGGAGAGATCTGCTGTTATACAATGAAGAAATTAAGTAGCTAGATTCAGCTGAATTTGGGGTAATTTCCTAAGTATCTTGGAAAACCTCTCTCCCAAAAAACCCACATACTAATCCCATATGACCACCTATTTCTGTGGAATAGTGATTTGACAGGTTTCTTTCTGATTCAACCACTTAGCTTATTGCAGATTCAGAGTTTAAACACCTTTCACACTGCAAGATGACAGCAGGACACCTATTGGCTTCAAAGGGGACAAAATTGCATGAATGACAAATGCGCTGCTCTCAAATTGATTGAGAGAACTTGCCTCCTGCCAATGAATCTCTCAGCAGGACTATGCCTGGGGTCTGACTGTCCTGTGGGCACAGCCTATGCAAACTGCTCTCTGAGAAAGCCACCAAGGTGTAATGCCTTCTGGGAGACCACCACCACCCTCCCAAATTTCACTGTGGCTAAAACAGCATGTCCTCAAAGAGCTCATTTTGCAGCACTTTCCAAGGGGCTAACTATCTGCTCTTCTTGTGAATGTCTCCTTGAGATGCTCGTTATCCCAATGAAATACAATAATGTTTTGAAGGCACTTCAGCACTGACATGAGCATTAAAAATATACTCACATTCACAGAGCAAAAGATTGTAGCTGCTTATGACAATGATGATTCAGTGCAGAATGAAAAGAGCCAGTCACCTTCCTAAGTCCATTTGCTTTGGGAGTTAATTAAGAGTCCTCAGCAGAGTGAATACATAAGGAGAAATTGATACTGAGTTTAGGATTAGGAAGATATAAGTCTTTCTTACACCCTTGCCACATTTCCATATTCAGGTGTCCATATCAGCAGCTAAGTGCTTGGAGACTACAAGTGATAGATGTTTAATGCAGGACTCCTTACTCTGCTGCAAGAATGATCACAGAAGCCAAAAGTTTGCTGTCTTTTGCACTTGCACCTCACTTTACAGAAATACAGCTCCAAATACTGCAAGGGTAACAAAGGGCCAAAAAAATGACTGCCTTAAGTCCTGTTTTGGACATTTTGAAGGGTTTATTGTTTTAGTCCTTCAAACTTTCAAGTTTCATTAAAATAACACTGTCTGATGTTCAGGCAGAACTCTGTCTGTCCTAATTGTTCCCCTGCTAAATCATTCTCATGATAATTACATACAGAGATGCAAAGTGAAATTACTGCAGCAAAGGTGCAAATTCAACCCAGAATGAAAAGCGTCATCAATTTCAAAGTCTATAACTAAGTATATTTGGATATCAAATGCTCAGCAGGAGGCCAAGAACTTCAATATTTTGAGCACATTATGCTTTCTCATTTTATAACTACAGTCCCGTGGTACAATACAAAAATATTGTTTTTACAAAGGCCTTCAGATTATAGTATTTGAAATGTTATGTTAACATTCAGTTAAGATTTAGTAGTCAGAACAAATGTAACTCATGAACCCTGAGGTCACAGGTTCTCCTAGGAAACACTCACATAAATTACAACTCTTTTATATAAATTTGTAATTAAAAAAAAATATATTGATATTTCAAGAACAGATAAATCAGCAAAATAAACATTCCCAAGTGACCAGCTAACCTCTGATGATTGTGCCAATTACCTTTTGAAGAAGTAATTAAAATAAATTGCAATGATGGCAAAAGAATATGAAATTAATTTTCATTGCATGGTCATTGAACATTGGTAAAGTAGTTGCCCTAGAAAAGGATACTCTAAAGATGGCAAAAATTAGAATTTTTATCATATGGAGCAATTTAGCATTTCTGGTATGCTAAAATAATCAATTAATATTGCATTTAGCATTTTTATACTTGCCTAGACTTGACAAGAAATTTATGGTAAACAGGCACATCATTTGCTTTTGGCAGATGTCGATTGCTCTCATCATTATTTCAAATGATGAGAAATGATAATTGAAAGGAAAAAAAAGAAAAAATTACATTATTTCCAGTCCAAATAAAAATATATTTTTATTAACTTTATGACACTGTTGGCTGTTCTTCTCCTATGTTTATATTATTTAATCAGAAAGTTTGTCATGCTGTTTTGCTAACTTCTGGAGGTAAAAAGTGGAACAGATACAATATTTTCCTTTATGTTTCTGAATAAAAGATGAGCTATTTTAATGTACATTTCCCTGACTTCCTAAACATCTCATAGAAAATAAACATTCACACTGATCCTAGGAAACCAGGACACTATAGTCACAGTGCCAAGTTGAACCCACTCAGTAAAGAATCCAGTAATAACTGTGGGGATTTGTCATATCACCATGGGCAGACAAATTTGACTCTTCCCATGAATGGGGATAGGAGCCAAGGTATGAACCAGCTCTGAATTAGAAGCCATTTAATTAAAGTTAGCACAGTGCTGAACTCAAATTAGCAAGGTTTACTAAGAGGCAGCATATATTAACTTGAGCTCAGCGTGGTGATAGAGCGCTCTGCTTCCAGCCAAGTTTGCACAGGCAGTAATCTCCTAAAGCACAATGCCTTCCAGAGGAACAAGCCAGCCAAATGCCAGGCAAGGCTGAAAGAATTCAAAAGAAGTTCTACTACCTCTTTGCTTAAGTATCACCCTTATGAAAGAAAAATGAACAAAAAACAAAAAACAAAAAACAAACAAAAAAAAAAAACAAAAAAAAAAAAAAAAAAACGAAACAAAGCAAAACAAAACAAAACAAAAAACAAACAAAAAATACAACCAATGGTTACATACAATTTAGTATTACATTATGGCTCCAGATACAGCTCTTCCAAGTTCATACATTCAAAGCAGAGGAAAGAGAATGGATTATGGAAAACTGAAAAAAAAAAATCCTTTCTTTGCCCAGATGAAGTATAAAAAAATTGTGGTCTTACGCTGCTTTGATATGCATATCTGGGTATGGCCATTAAAATACCACATGTGGCTGAAATACTTAGCATGTAGACAATTTTAATTATCTGTTAAGTGCTGTGTAAACATCAGAAACAGCCATGATATTCCCAATTTACAAAGCTGCAAATCAAAGCGACAAAATTTATTGCCACTTTAATACAACAGGGAACTATTTAGTTCTTCATTGCTCTTCTTGATCATTCTCTTTGGTTTTATTTCCTTTCATCTGCTTTGCAACTTGGTTAGGGAAAAACTAAGTATCTAGATGCCACCTCTAAGATCCTTTACATTTCATTCAAATAAGCAATCCAAATTTGAAGCTTTATCCAAAATTTATAATTGGTGTTTTTCTAAGGGTCAGTACTATTTCTCGAATCTAAGTATATATCTAGGTTCAAATATTGGGACCTTTCTAGATGGATACTCAGGTTTTGGCACACAACAGGTTCTCTTTAGGTGAAATAGAAGACAATATGGAAATACAATATGAGTAAGTTTACATCTATGAAGGTAACCCCAGAAAAGAGAATTGTGTATATAAAAGGGTTCAATTGCAACTTTTACAATAGACTAAGTATTTCTGCTTTTTTAAAAATTGAAACCAAAATTTTCCTTAAAAATGTATGCCAAAGAGAATAATCAAAAACCTTAGCTCCCTCTATAAATTGGAGAGCAATTTTTTTTTTTTTTAACTATGGTCCTTTAATATGAGCAAAGATGAGTAGTTGTAGTCTTCTGTATCATCAGAAAGGAACTGATGAGCAGTACCAGTAAATGTTTTCCATAAATAATTTTCATTATAAAAGGAATAAATTGTTCAAAATAAAATTCAGGTGAATACTACTATACCTGTGAAATAATGAAGGGAAAGTTTGAAAATCTAGCGTTTGAAGTACCACATTAAAGTTTGCTTTGCAGAGAGGATGGACTGACTTAAGAAGCGGAGCTCTGCATGCTGTCAGTAAGAAAGCTTTCACTGACTTCAAATCATGTAAGATAAGCTCCTGGGGGAGAGTCTGGAGATTTTTCTATGTTTAAAATACTGCAGCTTTCAAGATATAAAGCTACACGTGGATGCATTATTTGAGAAGTAATGCATGGTCACCCTGTTAAAGACTGCCATAGGCAAAGGACCACAGTTATGTTTACAGGATGTATCTCAGCTTCTGAAATGTTTAACTTTGACTGAAAAATAGTGAAGCCATAGTATTCTAAAACCTATGGTTCTGTATTTAATAGGCATATAAATTGTGCATATAGGGAGCAGATGTAGATGGGTACCTTCCTATATATATGGACAAACACAGAGAAGAATTTATGTGCAACACAGTCTTGTACAGTAATAAAACCAATAGGTCAGGCTAGGGAAGTATTTCTAAAGTGTTCATAGTATTTTTCCATTCATATTTATGGAGTGAAAAGGAAAATATGCATCAAACTTGGATCTTTAAAAATAAACCTCCTCAGAGAATTTCAGCTGTGGAATCAAATGCCTGCTATTTGGACTTCCAAAGAAAAGAAAAGCAAGGATTTCACGCATAACTAGTTGCATCAAAGGAGAGTTAAATGTTTTCACAATAATGATACAAAGGATGCAATTTTCATGTTTCAGAAACAACAGAAAGTTATTGAGATAGCAGAAAATTCAAAATTGCAGCTTAGAAATGTAGAGTATAATTAAGTATCCAAGACATGGAAAATTCTAGTTGAGGAAGGTCAAGGTTTTGTGAGATGTAAATTCCCCTGAATTTCATCATTCAGTACTGCAAACGTATTTTCTGCAGGACCAGTGATGCACATAAAAAAAAGGTTACTAATTATCAGCAGTAATAATTACACATTTAACAAGTTAACATTATACTTCAAAAAGTTCACACTAATGTGTGGATAATTATTGGCCTAATTAAGTATCCGATATCGCATTTACAAACAAAAATGAAACACTAGTTAAGAGTGTGACAGTGTTTTTTGCATTAGATAAAAGGAAGAGGTAATTTGGATAACTAATTCCTAGACTGAATTTGTTGCATGGAGCTCACAAAAAAATGAGGTAATTTTTATCCTTCCAAACATTTAGAAGCATATTTTCCCCATATAACTCTCCCATTCCAGTGCAGTATTCAAATGCACATCCTTTTATTTAACCCCTCCCCAAAGATGAAATCAAGAAGAAACATCAGGAACTCCAGAAACTCTTAGAGCTTTCAGGATAGGTGTCTTTTGGGAGATGGAAAGGGTCTTGTGCAATGCCCCTACATGGAGAATACATCAGCTTTTGCTGGCAGAGTTCAGAGTGCCTTGTGATGCTTCAGGCTGCAGGAGCTGACAAAATCCTACAGTAGACATGAATGCCTCTCAGTGACACAGCAGTGGTACACAAGTTTAAATGTTTAGCAAAAAAACAGCTTAGGATGCACACGCCACAAAAAATGGCTGTTGTTACGGTGGCTTTCACCCAGTTGCTGTTTCTGCATTAATTTTCCTCCTACCATTTCACAGGAAAAATAAAGCCAGGTGTTGTGATAACAGTAATTTATCCATGTATCCATTTATGGCCATTTGGGCCTCAGCAATGACAGACAGTAAATTGTGGGAAGGAAGATGAAGCCTCCCTACTCATCTGCAAAGGCCTTGATTTCAGAGTTTTCCATTTTCATTAATATTTGAGTGAATTTCCTTGGTCAAGATTACTACATTTTATCAAGCACAGCACTAAGTCATCTTTGCTTGAATGTCCCCCAGTTACTGGCCAGTGACAGAAAATTACACCAGCCCAAAGGACAGTCTATTTCAGTGACATTTTCCCATTCTTCCTTTCCAATTCATGACAGAACTCCCTTCACACTAGACAGGCTGCATAGCTGGTTCTCCCATAGAGCCATGGAACCTATGGAAAATATGCCATCGCTTTTGCTGTAGCTTTTCAGGAATGTCTAAAACTTCAGGAGAACTTATTTGAAAAAAAATGCAGTGTTGTGTAAACAACTGCCAGACCATAGCTAACTTGCATAGCTTTGAATCAGACTGCATCTCATAATTTCTCTGTGTGCAAGACCTTGAGAAAAACAACAGGATTTGCAACATTCCAGCATGAAACTACTTTAACTGTGCCACTGCTGCTTAACTCCTTGTACTCTGGTCCAAAAAACCCTTTATCTATACCACAGCCTTGAACCCCTGAATTTTCTGTTGTTTTGTTGCTTCAGTATGTTCATGTTCAAAAGTCTGTTTTAAAGTCTCTTCAAAAACCAGACTGGAAGCTTTATACTGTTTTCAATAAGAGTTTGCAGGACCAATACTGAGAACACACACATATTGTACAAATCCCTGAGTACACACATCTCTCTTGAACCCTCGGACCAATGTCCAGTGGGAATTGTTTCTCACCTGCTTCTCAAATGAAAGGGTACTGGAAATACTGAGAGCCATACTCTTCAGTGCACCCATGACAATTCTGCTATCTACTGGATAAGTGAAAAAAACATCACTAACAGCAGAAATTGAACTCTTCCATACTTGTATATGCAGATTCTGTTCATTAAAAAAAAAAAAAAAAAAAGCAGAAATTTTCAAGTAACTTGCTCTTCCTACATCCTCATTCCATCTCCTGATTATTCAGTACCTGTCATGGGCCCCAAAGATGATCCTGGAATTTCTCCCTTAAATCCACATGTGGGGCTGGTCGGTGGTAGCAGTTAGGAGACAGTCAGCACCTGGAGACAGTCACCAGAAATGCAGAGAACCTATAGAGAAACAAGACTGTCCATAACATATGACCAAGAAACTGGGGGGAAATGACAGATACTTCTCCTGGTGGACGCTTCAAAAACTTTTTTCAATACTTATGAGAAGTGTAAGGCCAGGTAGGGCAAAGACTGCATCCTCTTTAGTTTTTTTTTCACCTGAATTCTGCCCTGCCCTTGTTTAGAGATACATTAGAGAGCTGCGGAATGAACAAAGGAATGATCCCATTTTGGCAAATGCTCTAAAGACATCCCTTCAGGTATTGGTGGGCTTTGCATCAGCCCATATTTGCTTTCCTTATGATGGGTTTGGATACATCTTTTCTATTCATATCAGTGCAACTTGACCAGAGCTTTCAAGATAAGCATAAGCTTAATAGCTTTGCATAGGGACAGACTTCATTAAAAACACAGTTCAAAGTGTGGATTTTTAAGTCCTTTTCTCAATAATGAAATAAGAAATGTTGGAGACATGTTACCCAATCCACTAAGTTTTCTTGTGCCTGCATTTTGATCATGTATTCCTCCACCTTTTGAACTCATCATGTCACACCTCTATAGTTTTAAGCTGGGCTAGAAGTAATGATAGAAATGTGTTAATTGCATTTATACTTTCTATGGCATCAAAAATATAACAACAGAATATTTTTTTTTTCTTTTTTCAAATAAATGTTTCAGTTTGGTATGCCTTAAAATATCCACCTGTAGCAGTTACTCCCAGTTGAGGAACTTTTCACTTGTCTTTCGAAGTTAAATAGATTACTGGATGAAACATCCTCTGAACTGCAGAATGAGTCAGCAATACCTTCAGTATTTTTGGGGCCTATTTTACAGAGGTTGCTTTTGCTTAAGCCATTAGCAACTATTAAATTTATTCTCTTCATTTCACATTGTATACAGCTGATGGAAAATGTAGGGGAAAGGCAGCCTTCAAGGCATTAACCCCTTCACTCCACAGGATGTTTTTTTCTGCTTGAAAGGAATTTGATGATTTCAGCTTTCTTCTCCGTCTTAACTTTGCCTCCATTAGGATTGCCTGCATGAATAAGGGGTTGCAGAAACTGGCCCTTATATTGTAATGTAATCACGGATTTATTCAGCACTGCAATCAGCCATTCGTGTGTGATGATCATCTCAGGGTCCTGCCAAGAGTTTCTGGAAGGCTCTGTGCTAGCTCTCTACTGATCACATAAACCACCAAAAAATTTACCTATATATTACTTTCAGCTAATTCAGATCTGTGTTCTGAGATAAGGGAGAAAAAAATCCTAAGGAATCATAAAAAACACTGCTTCTGTACATTAATAAAATATCCATGCGTACCATGCACAACAAAAACAAACACACTGAAAAACTGCAGATAAAAGTAAAATCTTCTGTTAAGTTAAAAAAACAAATAAGCAAATAAAAAAAAAAAACCCAAGAAAAAAAAATGAGGGGATGAAAAAGGCTGAAAAAGCAAGATTTAAAGAAGGGAAATGGTATGTGGTTTGAAATGTGCATTTAGAGAGAAAAAAGGATATCCAGAGATCAGCATCTCTGAGAACAGCCCATTTACCATTGTCTAAACAGCTAATAACTGAATGCAAAAGTGTCTCCTCAATCTAATAAAAATGTACTATTCTATTATTTACTACAGTATAAATTTTAAAACATTAACATGGAGAAGGTAAACAGAAAACTGAATGCTTACTATGTCAAAGACTAACATTGCTTTCCAAAGCTTGATTCAAATATTGCAACTAATAACACTAACAGGAATATTTCCCTTGGTGTGAATGAAATTATTCTGAGACAGAGTACACAGAAGAGCAGAGTTTGGCCATTTGTTTCTTGCTTTGAACCATTTCCACTGGCTCCTTTGTGTTTTGGACACCTGAAAAAAGTAATGGACTCTGGCATTAGCTAATGGCCAGGACCCTCAGTTCTTTGTATGAGATGCCAAAAAAACTTTTTATTTCTGGTGTGTTTACCCCCCTGGAAGAGCCACTGCTATTTTCTTGTTCAATGGCTTGTATCTGGCACTTTCAACAAATATTTCCCTCACGTTTTACACTTTAAAATGATAAATACATCACCTAGAGGCTGTATCCACCAGTTCCTGTATAATACTTCTCTCTTAAAATGTGACATAACATTTTAGAAGTGCAAAATTAGCATCCCACAAGGAATTCTCAAGAGGAAAAGACAGGTGCAAGTGCAACCATGCAGTGAACTAATCTTTAACCACAAAATGCCAATGTACACTTGAAAATACAGATAAACGCTACAATGAGACACCAGTTAAGTAACTAAATATAAATCACACAAAGCACCAGTTACAGACACTCCTGGTATCTGCTCAGTTGTCAATAGTTTTTGCCCAAACTAGAGCAGTTTTCCATGGTGCTAATGAGAACTTTTGCTAGCACACCTTCCATATACTGGAAAGCTAGCATCAGGGGAAGTATCAAAAGCTGCACCCACACTGCTAAAGTATCAAAAGCTGCACCCACCCCCCTCAGACAGCAGTGCACGGATGCTCAGCCAAGTAATGCAGCCCGGCCCACGTCCCTCTGTAGATGGCCTGTCTCTCTAGAGCAGGCTGTCTGCAGATGTGCTTCAGAGCACTCAGCCTGCAACCCTTCAGAAAGACAATGTCTGCCACAGCATTTTTCTCCAGGTCTCAAATGTAGGACAGGCATACTCTGAGAGCACCTCATCCTCCACATTCTTGACTTTGACATGAGAGGATCCTTTGCAGCACTCAGCCCATGCACCCAGAAGAAATTTTTTCATCTTGAGAGGGTGGTGGGGCACTGGCACAGCTTACCTGGAGAAGCTGTGGCTGCCCAATACCACAAGTGTTCAAGGCCAGGTTGGCTGGGGCTTGGAACAACTTGGTCTAGTGGGAGGCGTCCCTGCCTGTGGCAGGGGGGTAGAAACTGGATGATCCTTTACAACCCAAATCATTCTATGACTGTAAGTTTTTACCTTGAGAGGTAGGATGTGGTTGAGGGGTGGTGCAGTGCCAGACACTGTCCTGCAAAACACTCCCTGGGAAATCAGGATACACCTCTGGCTGCAGCACAGGTGATGAAGTGTGGGTGCAACACTGATTTTCCCACATCAGTGTGTTCTCTACTACACCTGAATTTGGTACTTTCCTGAGAAGAAAACTTGCTGCATTACTTGCTGAATACTAACTTGCTACTCAAACAGTGTTATTAACTTCACTGAGGGACAAATGTCTTCTTGGTGTGAACTATAAACATGACAATATAATTTTCATACATTTAGCTATGATTTTCTGCCTGTCTTAGGAGAAATTTTAGGACCAAAGGATCTAGACTCGAACTCATCCTGGAACTCCAGAAATTCCCTGCATAACAGGTTGGGCCTTCCATGCCTAGAAAAGGCCATACAAATTCCCTTAGAAGAATTTTATAATTGCACTCACCTCTTACACAGCTAACTATGCCAGCTGGAAGCTGAACTTCATAGCAGTGGTCAGCAGTGTACCTCCTGAAGCAAAAAGATCTGTTTTACAGCCAGGGGCACAATATGACCTATCATTATTAAAGGCCAGAAGAGGATTCAGCTCCCCTTTGTGAGCACTATCACTGACTATTCTTGTCAATTACTGCTTCTCAGAAAGGGAGGTAGAATACTTATAATCTTTTTTAACATCTGAAGTATATAGCAAGCTCTCCAACAAAAGTTACAACAGTATTTTCATTATGAATTATTCAACCTAGTTTTCCTCAAAATAGGGGATATTAATAATTCTTAAATTCTATAAAGCCTTTCAAATTAACCCATTTTATTGCTATAAGTCCAGACTTTGAAAATCTAAGTTGCATTTTACTGTACAAGTATGCCCTATGGGACTGTTCTTAGCATATATTATCATTTCGTGTGAGTAAATCAATATCCAGCCAGCCATAATTTGCAGTAATAAATCAGATTTTACTGTGTAAGTTCAGAGGTGAATTGTATTGGGAAGTTCGCACAGATTTGAAAAGTGAAGAAAGATATAAAGGTATTAAAATGTTGGACTCATTCTTATCACTTTAAAAAAGGTCTCAAATTTGGAAAACTTGCAATAATTTCTCATTTTTTCTGTAGATTGCTCATAATTGGATCCAAGAATAAAGAGGAAAAAAGACAAGACAGTACTTAACTTGAAGTATTAACTACACATTGTTCTCCTGTAAGCACTCAACAGATCTCTTGTTAAAATTATGGCAAATGGAACAACAGTTCCCTTCTGAATCAACCTTCATTTTTCTGTCCTTCCCTGCTGAAGACTGCTACATTTTGAAGTCATAAATTATTATTTATTTACTCCCATATAAAATGCATGCACGGTCCCAAAAGCCATAATATAACATTCTGCAGTACCCAAAATGCAGGACTCATTATTACAAATTATTAGATCACTTAATCTTCTTTGCCAGTTCCTTCTTCTTCATAAAAAAACCCAAAAACAAAAACAAAAACCAAATACACAGTCTCTCTGTACAAGCCTAAAATACAAGACAATAAAACTAATAGTAATAATAATGATATGTTTCCTTGATATTTTATGGCACAGGAAACAAATGTCTGTTGACTTGTATTGCAGGGATATACAAATTGCAAGTTGATAAATGGCTGAGTCTGTCAGTTCTTCTCCCAAGGATGCTCAGCCTGGGTAGGAAATGTTCACTTGCTTTTTAGGATCTGGGAAGACCTATAGGAATGAAAAGATTGCTCCTGTTTTGAGTCCTTCCCTTTAAGATGAGAGAACCATCTCTCAGACCTTTGACTCAAAAAGCCTCTCTACCAATAGCAGGCTTTGGTGGGATTTCTTTCCTTTGCCCAAATAACTGTGCCTTGTCTGGAAATTGAAACAGGGCAGCATCAGCCTACAGGCTGATCCCACTTGGGGTGCTTTGCAGCTTTCTTTATCCTGTTCCTCAAACCCAGCTTCTGTTCCAGAGATCTGTTCATTCACCTGACCTATCCCATTACGCTTTTCTGTGTCAAGGACTGTTTTTCTCCCATTACAGTCAATGAGAGTAAGCAGCTGATTACAAAGCAAATTTCTCAGCGAGAAAAGGCAAAAGCAAAGGCATGCTCTGCATTCTGAGTCATCCAAACTACAATATAAGTAACACAGTAAAATACAAAAATCTCATTCTCCTGGAAAGCAATTATGATCAGAGGTGGTGCAAAAAGAATGTTAGTTCTGCACGCCCTCAGAAATCCTTACATTGGTGATGAAATCACATCTTCTAAGATCTCTTGAAGTGAAATTACTTTATTTACTTAGGCTACCAGTCAGCTGGAGCTGAGTCAGGTGAACTCTGAAGACTTAATTTTTCAGCTCTTAACAATGACTGGAAGTAAAAAATTCCTGGTAGGTGTAGACAGTATATTCCAACCCTTTTTTCTCAGTCTGGATGTCTGAGAATTCCTTGCATAAAAGGGAAGACTGCTCAAAATAAAAAATAAGTACACACTTGTTGGGGGTTGGGTTGATTTCTTATAGAATTTTTTCCCAGAAGTTGCTAAGAAGCTAATGGCTGGGTGCTTTTCGGTACTTATGGGTGCTCGGGAACAAACAAAGGAAGCAGCTACACAGAGACATTGATTCCACTTCGCTGGGGGCAGTTTTTCTGCTCTGGGGGGGACGGCCAGGGCTGCTCGTCTCGGCGAGGCGGAGAGCTCTCACTTTTCCCTTCACCTCGGACTCCGTCGGACCACCGGTCTCTTCGTGTGTCCCCCGGGATTTTGGGAACCCGTTTCCTCCCTGCCCTGCACCCACAGTTTCTTCAGTTCTGCTCGAGGTCTCCCCACGCGGTGTTTCTACAGCCCCTGCCAGCCGGGACACTTTTTTCCAACAGCTCCAGCCACTGTGAACCCTCGGAATTATCTCACCCTCCTAGAGCTGCCGCTAGCCTATTTGCTTGTGACGGTACTGAGTGGGGTGGGGGGTGTTACCAGAGGAAGAACTGTGACTGACTTGTTGTTTTGGTTTTGGTTTTTTTTTTTTTTTCCCTCCTCTAGTTCTGTTTGTTGTCAATATTGTAATTATTGTTTATTTATCTTGTTAGACTAACTAGTAAAGAACTGTTATTCCTACCCTCCTTATCGTTGCCTAAGGCCTCTCTTTCAATTTTGGAATTATAACAAACCCCAAGGGAAGTTTCCCTTTTCTTTGGTCCCTGTCTTTCCAAAACCAAGACAGATTTCCAAAACCAAGACAACACTTTCACGTCTCAGAAAACTCTACTGCAGCTTATGTGGTGACATTGGAAACCCTGTTCATTTAAAACCCAATTGATGCTTGGTTTGGGTATCTTTAGGAGGAAAAGAGAGATATGAAAATAGAAAACTGTGCCTTCCTTCACTTATAAAAAGTCTGTGGGGTCCTGAGTTTTTCCCAGTATTTAACTCCAAATATAACTAGATTAGAGAGTCATAAAATTTGCTGTGATTTGTTTTGGTTGTAGCAATAAGAGTACACACATGCAGAGCACCCTTGGGCAGCAGTAACCATGATTACATTATTTGTTTCATGGTATTATTTATTACCACACACGAGGGAGTCCAAGTGAGGATCAGTGTCTAATATGGCAACACAAACCTTCAGGTCCTTACAGTATGGGAAATGTGGGTGGTGTCTATGAGCCTTTGGACTTAGGTTCTGTGAGATGATCCTGTGCAACAGTGACATCTGTGGCATCTTCAACAAACATTCTTAGAAAGTGTCCCTAATTAGTCACCTTCTCTTACCTTTATTTTACTTTGAAATGGAGTAAACGTCAGGATTTCAGCACAATCTATTTTCTTGCAGCACCATTGTGCTGCAAAATCACATGAAAAAATAGGTAAATCAATTTTGGAAGCCAGAAATGGAAACGTTGGATAAGACTAATCAAACCACAATAAGGTAGGTGGCTTGATCTTCAGGAAAGAGTTGTGATATAGACTCTCCTTCTACCTTCTTTTTCAGGCAAAGGTAAAAACAGCTCATTAAATAAGCTGAAATTCATAACCTCTTCTTTCACTCCCACTCTTCCAATACCTGCATCAAACAATTATGCAGAGACTCTAACATGGGCTATGTAACATATTCTGGGAACATACAGTAAAAGAACCTTATTAGCTATCTCTATTA
The DNA here is from genome assembly GCA_018697195.1 of Certhia americana. Lineage (NCBI taxonomy): Eukaryota > Metazoa > Chordata > Aves > Passeriformes > Certhiidae > Certhia > Certhia americana. Next base: position 18,707,820 of record CM031857.1, on the reverse strand, counting down.
GGTGAAATGAGCAGGAGCAAAATAGTTAGTTAGCTGAATTTTAGGTGCAGGGCATTACACATCCCACAGAGATAACAGAAAATTCACAGCTCTTTTAAAAGCTGTCAGAGTGTAGGCTGGGAAAGATAATACAGCACTGGGTTACATTAAGATCAGATACTGAGCAAACAGAAAAGGTGGAAACTTAAGCAAAACTACAAAAGCTCAGTTTCTGAAACTAAATTTTGCTGCAGGTCAGATTCCCATATCACTGAGTAGCTGAAGAATCCCAGAAGACAGACATCCAGTCACAGAACAGTTTATTGTAGGTCTCTGCAAACATCCCACAGAAATCTTCACTGAACAGGGAGACTTTGGCCCTTGCATTCCTCTTGATTTCTTGCACCTGTTCCTCATTTCTAGGAACAAGCAGTTACAGTCATGAAGGACCAACCACACAGATGCCATTCTCCCTGTCCCATTTGCCATCTAAGACTCACACTGGATTCACATACAATAGAAAGAAAGAATTAAAAGTGAAGACAGCAGAGTCAGTCTTTCCTGAACTGAACATAAGAGCTGAAAATGAAATCTTGAAAACTGCAAGATTTCCAGAACTGACATTCTGGTTTCTATGTCCGACTGAGAAATGGAGACAAATCAGAGAGAAGGATGCATGGGGCTGATGGTCCTAGAGGCAAAGCTTGGCATAGGCAGAAGTTCTTTGCAGTGTTTGGTCTGTAACTATTGTTTATCTAGCCATTGATAAGAAAAATCATAGAATGATTTGGGTTGAAAGGGGCTTTAAAGATTACTTAGTTCCAACTCCCCTGGAATGAGCAGGCTTCAGTTGAGCCTGTTGCTCAAAATACCAGCCAAATTGTCCTTGAACATCTACAGGGATAGAGGCTTCTCTGGACAACCTGTGACAGCACCTCACCACCCTCACAGCAAAGAATTTCTTCTGAATATCTAATCTACACCTACCCTCTTTTAGTTTAAATCAAGCGCTACACTTCACACATGGGCATCACTTTCCCCATGAGTAAGCAAAAGGAATTTGGCAACTTGGACAGGACTGCCACCCCTGCCAAGCCTACTGAACCACAAAATAGCTTCCCCCAGGGATTCTAAGGTACTTTTAAATTGTCTAAACTGAATTAACCCCAGCTGCACCATTCAAAACTGCAAAAAGCCTTACAGTGTCCAGCCTTTTACCAGCAACCTAGACATGGCTTTTCCAGAAATTAATTTGAGAGTGAATTTGAGAACAGATTTTTCCTGCATGGGAATTCTAAGACTTAATTAGTTAATTAGATGCCAGTGCTTTATTGCTAAAGGAAAACAAGGAAGGAAAGGGTGGTGTCCATATTTCTTTATGCATAGGGGGAACAGATTGTCTACAGACACAAGACAAGCATGGGTCCTTTTCATTTCTTGTTACAGCAGAAAATCTCTGCATACTCCTTCTTGAAACAGCTTGTCTAAAGTTCTACTTGACAAACGTATTCTCAAAAGTGGACTCAGAGATTTGTTTCATCTTCATTAGTAGTTCAACTGTTTTTAATAATAAATTTTGAGGTAGGTGAAGAGGGAGGGAATCTCTTGCCGACAACTATTGTTGAAAATGAATTTTAATTTGTGTGTGTGTGTGTAATCAACTTAACATGGAGCAAACAGCATCTGAAACAGTTAGGAAGAAATTAAATCTCTCTATGAAGACACCTGTACTTGTTATTTAGAAAAATATGCATTTTGACTGCCTAGTATATAAAGACAGGTACAACATGGCAGCTACTAGTGTCATGTTCTTGATCTAACAACTCAGGTGGAGAAAAAAACAGGACGTGTTTGTTTTCCTAAGCACAAAAGCAAATGAGCTATGGTCTTACATAATTTTGGTTTAGAGATTTTTTTAGAATAGAGATTTTTTATTCTTATCTTATTTATGGGACCAGATCGTCATCGGTAGCACACTTTACACTTGATAGGAGATTTTTTTGACTGTATAAAGCTAGGGTTGATGACTTGACACTGTGTCCCCCTGAATTCTCTTTCCCAAGATACAGAGAAAACTCTGACAATCTGGGACAGCAAGGGATGCATCTGGGATCCAGCTCAAATAAAGCAGACCCAAATATCCCAGGCCCAAATAGAGCAGACCACAGATTAGACAAATTTGTTCCAGGAGTCAAAATAAAGAAGGAATAGAAAGGTGACAGAAATTTACTCTTGTCTACCTTACCAAAAGAGTAAGAACACTCTCCACAAACACGTGGAAAAATATATGCATATGTCAAATATGCATTTATTTTAGACTGCAAAGTCTACTGACACATTAATCATGTTTATGGAAGACCTTGACGTATCTTAATGGAGAGGTTCATGCACAAACATATGAAGGGCAATTTTGTTCTAGATTAGTTTTCACATATTTTGGAAGAGCATCATGCAAAGGATGCAGAGATTAAGTTGACCTAACTAACTCCAGAACCGAGTTGCAGCTACTTCAGTCTTTTGGGTGGTTAGGTTTATTTTCTCACATACGGCACAAGATCTTTTTTTTGAAAGGAAGTTACTGTACCTTCAGCTGACTCTTCGCCAACCCTTAGCAGAAGGACCAACTTTACTGATACAGAATCCAAAAGGCATCATACTGATCATCCACTTCTTTAAATTGAAGGCATTGCTTGAAGAAATTGAGCTTAATTAACTTATGAAAAACCACTACACAATCAGAATCTGGTATCTGTTCTTTGGAATTAACCAGAATTTCTCCTTGTTTTCAGAGAGAGGAAAGGACTTTATTTTCTTTAGCTAATAATTCCAATTAAAAGTCCACAAATCACATCAGATTAATTAAGTTTATGGGAAAGTAAAAGTGTATATATTTTACTTATTAATGTATTTCATTTGCACAACTCCAGTTATAAATATTGATCTGTTTGGACCATTAACTGAAGTGCAGCCCTAAAAATAGAATGATTAAATTCAATAAAACCTAAATTTAAGAACATCAATTTTTTCTTTTAATACAGCAACCATCAGCTTAGCAGAAACCAGCTGGATTGAAGAAGAAACAGCTATGAGGCTGTTTCCCACAGCAGCCTCTGAAATAGAGATTTCAAGTGTATTCTTCAGCTGTTAAGAAGAATCATGGTTTCTTCTGCTAGTTTACTAGTGGCAAATTGGCTTAAAAGAGTCACCATAAATAGATAACACAGGGTAGCCAGTGCCAAACGTGTTTATTAGGTTAAAAGAGGGTATTAACCTTAAATGCAATGGGATTTCCTGTCCTCATCCAAAGTCACTGGTGTGAATAGTACTTGCTGTTATGACTGTATTCTGTGTCATCTGAAACTTGCAGGAACTGCACTCTGGCCATGGTCAATCAAACCTTTAAAGATCACAAGGGCATTGAAAGGTTAATCATTATCTCTCCGCTATTTTTTTGCAAGGAAGGTAGGAATCTCAGGGGTAAGGGAAGCATGCGCAATGAAAACGGGAAGGAATAAATAAATCATAGTTTTCTAGCAGAAGGTAAATACATCTGTGCATGTTGGACTTATCATGATCAGAGAACAGTGCCTACATGATCTAGAATGCACAGAATGCAGAATGATAGCAGAGCTAAAGGTGAAACTAAGAAAGAAATAGGAATTTGTCTAAGCTCTGTCTGCAGAAAAGGTGATACTGATGCTAATGGTTGCCAAAGAAGACGCAAGAGCTTAGTTTATGATTTGTAGGGTGAATGGCTCTCACACAGCATTTTCCAGCTCACGTGTGACTGGGTGAAGAAATAAGATAGGGCTGGAAACAACCCACACTGGCCCTATTATGTCTGGTACATCAGGGGTGCAGGGAAGTACCCTCCAGGTTACGACTCACATGTCAGACTGGTTCCAAATCTGCTTCTGAAATAGCTGAACATTCTATTTTACTCAGGCTGGGATGAGAAAACCAGATCAGTTTCAGCTCAGTTTGACCTAGCATTCAGCAGATACCAAGAGGAGGCTCACAAAGTTTCCTACTTGCTGAGCTACTGTCCTCTTAAAACAATCCAATGCAAGTAAATGCTATTTAAATCGATTGTGTGCATTCACAGACAAAATTGGTTTAAAATTTATTATGTGTTGTGGCTCACCATGTCGAGAGAGAACAGAACATATATTTTAAAAAACAAGCAGGTTTTCTTAAAATAATCAAACATTCAATAAAAGAGGTTTGTTGTTGCCATCTTTATTTTTTAGGATGGGGAATGGACTATTTTACTCTTCTTCTTGCAAGCTAAGCTGTGCTGAATAACCATTGGAAGGATATAGGAATTTGCTTTATTAAGTTTAGTAATAATTTCAATTGTCTTTGAATTTATTTTAATCTTAATTTAAATGTATAATGCAGTGTATTCATCTCTGCAGTTCTTGAATTGTCCACTTGCATAAGAAAATACACTTCAGAATATGCTTATTAAAGAACATAATGGCTTTGAGGGATCTTTAAAAGCAAAGAGACATTATAATCTTCTTTCACTGTAGTAGTTGTATATTTCAAATGTAGACAACGTTTGCTTTACAATTATTAATTACTATGGCTGCCAGATGCAATTAAAGAACAGCTTGTGCTCTTCCTATGGCTCCCTTTAAGCATTCACCATGTAAGTCATTACTGAAATAGCAAGATTAGAAAATACTAATGGCTAGCACGTGTATGATCTTTACTCCCCAAAACCCTAAAATAACTTGCAAAAGAGGGGCATTATTGACCTGTTGTTCTGAGGAGGAGAAGTGAAGGGCGGAGACATTCAGGCAAAAGCTTTTGACTATTTGAGGTAATTCCACTTGTAGGAATTGTGCATGGAGAGCACAAAGCCTTTTCAAAGGCATTTCACCACATAGTGAAAGGACTTTCACAAAGCTTTCAACAAGCTTCCTCTTAAAGGGCTTTTAATAAATGTTTTGCTCAAAAAAGAAAAAGAGGGAAGAGTGAGAGGACAAATTTGTTAATGCTCAATTATTCAGAAGAGTGGAAAGGAAAAAATATGCTGCAAAAGCACACAGAAATATAGCACCATAGTGGAGAATAACATGAAAGCCAAAATACAGTGTCAGTAAATAATGCAGTGGTGCACCAGGAGACACATTTTAACCTGATATGTGCAAGGACAGGCTCTGAACTATCTGCCCTGTGTCCAGAATGAGAACTCCCAGTCACAGCAGCTGATTCCATAAAAATATCCTTTGGCCCAAGAAAAACACTGGGGATGCTTGGAAATACCAGGAAACAAATAGAAATCAGGCTGCAAATGTAATTACTTCTTTTTATAAACCCATGGTGTGCCCATTGCTCAACACTGCCTGCAGTCCTGACTTTCTGGTCAGAAAAGCTGTACAAGGGTGAGAAAACATTCAGATAAGATATTACATAGACAAGAATAATGCTCAAAGTAGAAATAACTAGATTAAGAGTCTTTTGCAGAGAAAAGAGAGAGACAAGGGGAGATGTGACACAAATTAATAGAAATGTCAATAACATTGAGAAGATTATTAGGAAATTATTTGATTTTTCACAGCACAAGAAATAGGGAGAAAAAATTACATTATTAGGTGACAGGCTGAAAACAAACAAACAAGAGAAGGCATTTTTATAAGCACCACAATTAAACTGAGCAATTTATTGCACAAGATTATTCTAAATAACTTTTATTCTTACCAATTCAAAAAGCAACAGGGCCAATTCATGGAAATTATTCCACATAGGATGGTAAATCCAAGAATAATGTTTATAACCAAGGAGTTTGTTAAACTATGGATTTAAGTAGGGAGAATATGCCAGGGAGGCATCACTCCATACTTGTCCTGTGATTTTCTCATGCATTCAGTACTTGACTACTGTTGAAAACCAGCTACAGGCTAGATGAATATTACCACCCCTCAAAAATACCTCAGTGGTCTGAAGAGGGCCTCTACAAACAGAAATATTTTTGCTGATATAGGTACTTCTGTCGTTTATTGTGGTCAGTGGGCTTGCCTGAAAAGACTCAACGGATCCCAAACAGAATTGGATGACACGGATGATACCAACATCTATGAATGATTTCCTCCTGGGTGGAAGGGTGAAATATTGACTATGTTGAAATCAGCAGGAATGTTGGTATCCCCTGCAGTAGAAGCAGGATCTTACCTCAGTCTACCTGACTCCCAAGACTCAAGTCCTCCTGACATGTCAGGTTTTCTCCTGGTGACTGCCAGAATAGTCAACATGAAAGGACAAGATAATTTCCGAAGCACAGAACTTTGCAGCATGCTGTGCTGATTTTGGCTGGTGTAGGGTAATTTTTTCTCCACAGTAAGTGGTATGGGGCTGTGTTTTGGATTTGTGCTGAAAACAGTGTGGATAACGCAGAGATGTTGCTATTGCTGCTTGCACAGAGTGAAGGCCTCTTCTGCTGCTTGTACCACCTCAGCAGTGAGTGGTCTGGGGCTGCACACAAGGAACACAGCCAGGACAGCTGATCCCAGCTGACCCAAAGGATATCCCACACCATGTGGCATCATGATCAGCATGGAAAGATGGGGGAAGGCAGGAAGGGGGGACACGCGGAGCGCCTGTTTGCACGTCACCGTGACATGAGTTGGAGCCCAACTCTCCTGGGGATGACTGCTTGCCTGCCTGTCCATGGGAAGTGGGGAATGAATTCCTTGCTTTGCTTTACCCATGCACAGCTGCTTCTTCACTATGAAGCTGTCTTTATCCCCCAGCCCATGGGTTTCTTTACTTTTACTCTTCCAGTTCTCTCCTGACCCTGTGAGTGGGGCAGTGAGAGAGTGGTTGTGTGGTACTGGGCTGCTGGCTGGGCTAAAACCACAGCACGTCTCTTCAACACGTGAGAAGAAGGGTTTAAGAACTACAGGACCTTATATTAAAACAGCATACAAAAATGTATGGGCACAGTGACTCTGGAATTGGTCTGCTACAATCAGTCATACCAAACACATCAGCTCTGTTTTAACATTCAGATAGCTGAGGTTGAAAGCAAACCCAACTTTGCATCTTAAAGAGAGGCATGTAAAATGTTTTATGGGCTTTCACACTTTATTTGAAGATTATCATAAAGTGAGAGTTTTTTTCATACCACAAAGAGTGTAAACCATAAACCTTTTAAGACTGTTGAGAGTTACCACAGTTCTTTTCAGAGAATGATCTGGTCTATATTTTCATGAGAATTGAAAGCATCAGGACTTAAGTTGGAAGTCCACAAGTTAAAATGAACTGTCCCTAATTGAACAAAGCCTCCTTGAAAAAGAAATTGTAGTTCTATGGATTCTGCCAGCACATTTTCTTTGGCCTTTTAAAAACATTTGAATCAACAGATTATTTGATTTTTTAAAATGAACATGTTAGTGGATTTCATAATACACTGGATAAGTATTACTCAGGGAATGAAACACAGTGTTATGAACTAGGGAATGAGTAAACAACCTTGTGTAGCAGTATACATTTACCATATTAACATTTTCTTGATCCATACAAAAACAATAAAAGAATGAAAACAGAATCACTGCTTGTTAGCAAAACCTCTCAATAAGGCAAAATATTCTGCACATGCCTGACATGGCCTCATTTATTAATGAGAGTCATTTCAATATTTCTTTAGGAGCAGCAATTTCCTTAATTGTGGCTAAGCAAGGTGGCTGGAACTGCTGAGAAAGAGAGAGAATTTTAGACATGACAATTCATGAGGTAAACTAATCTCGTCTTGACAAATGAATCAAATTTTTGGATTTTAAGTCTAAATCCAGCAGATGAAGCTAGTCCACTGAGGGTCTTAATAATAAAAAAGGGGAAATGAAATGAACTACATAGCTAAATTATAACTATTAGCTAAATTATTGTAACTAGACAGTTGGAAAAGCAGAGACAGTTTGCACTTGTAACAAGTTAGATCTCATGAAACCATGTAATGGAATAAAAACCTTAACAAAGAATTAAAACAAAGATGGAGGACTTTAATTGAAAACTTGATCAATTAGCACAGAGGCCATAAGAAGGAGGCAACAGAGCATGAAATTTGATTAAGCTGAACCATACGTCCTGCTTCATTTTCAGCGATGTCGCAAAACTGATGACCTTGAAAAGAGAAGACATTAGAAGAGTTTAAAATAGCAGTTATCTCAATGCTGGCTAAAATAGAGAACTGATAATAAATATTGTACAGCAAGGAAGCATTAAATTAAAATCACATGCATATTCAGAATGGAGAGATGGGTAGTCATAAATTGCAATAATTGACACACAATCCAAATTTATTACAATAGATCTATGCAGAGGGAAAGCGAGAAAGTGCCCTAACTCCACAAATTTGACAAACAGAGCAGACCATGCATTAGGTGATCTTTTTGTAGAAGGTAAAGTAGATTAAATTCTAAAGATGTACTGAGCATCTACAATAACACAGCACCGGAGTCACAGTGTGATTCTCCTGTTTTGACCCAAAATAAAATCAGAAAAAAGGCATTTCTTCAACCACACCATGCTACCATAAAGCTACCAAGAGCTCCTTTTTTTGATAGATGAAATAATAGGTGAACTTGATACTCTGCTTTGGATACAAGATGTCTTTGTTCTTGATGCAGATGGGTAAAGCTCTCCATTGCTCTTACAGACCCCTACAGCAAACATCACACACCCAGATATGAGCCCATATTCTCCTAAGACTAAATGCAAGGACTCTGACATGTCCCTCTTGCCATACAGAACTACCAACCCCAGCCCCAACAACATGGGCCTTACATATTGAGCTGCATTTCTGCTTTATCCCAGCTATAAACCAACAAATGATGCCTTTCTGACCTAATTCCTGCTAAAACAAAGGTTCTCCTTTAGTATTTTTTAACAACTTGGACTGACAGGGAGGCATTGTACACCTTCAGGGCTTTGTGTCATGTGGCTATGCTGTTTTGTTTCTCCACAGTGTTCCTTAAAATTACATTTACTGTCATGTGGAAATACAGCTTCAGTGATTCTGAGGTAGATTTTTTCCAAAGTATCATGTTCTTACAGACATGCAATGCCAACAAGATTTGATTGAGATCATCCCAGATTGCTTTTGAGTGTCCCACTTAGTGCAAATTCTGAAACAAAACAATATCAAACATACATGTATCATGTGCTGGTTTTGCTATCAGTGTTCTGAGAAAAAAAAAATGTTATGAGTAGAAATTTCTTAAAGGAATTTGAAAAAAATCTATTTAAGTTGAAGAGGATTTACAGCTTGCTCTACCTCTTTGTGCATACTCAATGCAGAATAAACTGATTGCAGAAGAGTAATATTAGTATCATGCTATTTTCTGTTACAATATCAAAAGCAAAAAAAGAATATTTAATTTTATGATGGCTGAAAGTGAAACGAATTTCTGCATGTCATGTATCAGTAAGTACTGCCCTGTGCTGTCTTGGAAATAACTAAACTCTGGTACATCCTGTCCTGGGGGACCAGTGCAAAGCACAGGGAATACTTACACCTGTGAGAAACATTTCATTTTTTCCAAATCACTCATGAGTAGTTTTTGGTTTTAATCTATTCCCTTGGTATTAGCTCTCTTTTGAATGGTCCACCAAATGTTTTTGCCTGCAAATTTCACAGCCTGACCTTAGCTCTTTTCTAACCCACTCATCTCTAATTCTGTGGGAAATGGAGAAAAATGTCTGCAAACACTGAGAATTTTTACTCGTAGATTTGCTACATTTTCCTTGGGCTGAGAAGTACTAGCAGAAGCCCTCATATTCCTATAAGGCTGCTGTATTTTTTTGTCTTCTTCAGCATCTGTACAAACTTCCTTTTCCAAAGCAATGAAACACACCAGTATCCAGTCAAATAGTCATATAAAGAGTCATCTAAACAATATCAACATGCAAATAGAAGGAGTATTATTTATGAAAACCAACTTTATATTTCCCCTTTTTTTTTCCAATGGAGTGTACAACAATTTGCATCAATCTGGCTTCTGGATGTCCATGTTTTTTCTTTATTCTCTTTTTTTTTTTTTCCTCCTTTTTTCATTTCTTTCTAGTGTTAGATTCCTTTCTAAATTTTATATCATGCATGACAGGCATAATGTATTTATTCAGAAATAGTACTAGTTTCATACATTGCACTTAATGAAGTGTACTGCTAAATACTACTTTTTTTGACAGTCAAGTTAGATATGAGAATAAACACGAAAATATCAATATTAATGGGCTGATAAGGAGGAAGTGCAATCTGTTAATGCAACCATCTTATAAAAGAAAAAGGAAAAAAAGAAATCAAGATTTAATGTTCTAAAAGAAACAAAATAACCAAAACAGATCAGTAATTCGCATTCCTCAGAATTCACAGGCATCAGGGAGAGACCACCACGATGTTTTAAATATGCACTGCTGCTGCATGGGCTGTAAAAACACAAGTAGTCCAACAGTCGATTTTTAGAAGGCACTGTTCTCATCAAGCCCACACAACTTCTGCACTGGTCAGCAATGGTGAGCAGATACTGTAGATCCCAGAAGGAAGCAATAATAGAATATATGAAAAACCTCCAGAGAAACCTCTTTGCTAGCAGGAATCACAAAATGAATAGGGAATATTCAAGGCAGTTCAGCAAATACACTGAGTGAGCCACAATCATAGTCTCCACTGGCCAGGTACCTATAGAGGCTTTGCACACTCCAAACTTCAGTGTGGAGTGTGAAGCTCCTTCTTCCTTGCGTCAGACACAAGAAGTACCTTCCTCTGCCTTCAGACAAAACCCAGAGTGGAGGAATCACCAGTATTTCCCTCCATAGGACCATACAGCTAATTATATTATTTGTAAATTATTTGTTTATGGAGAACTTGATGTCTTTTTAAGCTTTGGATGGATGCTTTCTGCGGATTACACATGCTGATTCTGATATAGGAATACCATAGGGATTCTTTTAAAACACCATATGGATATTTATTAGCACTGGCGAGCTTTGACAAATACGTCAAAGTTTTTATTAAAAGCAAACAGAGTCCTCTAGCTTTTTTGGGACAACAAAACTTCATGAGTCAATGGAAAACTCTTTTTCTGAGAAGAAGTCAGAAAAGGACAAAGCTGAGAGAATAATTCTGGGAAGGTCCATTTTAACCCAGGTCATTCATTCCAGAAAGTCCTCCCACCCTTAAGTCCATGTTGTTGTACATCCTGCAAAAAAGCACATATGATGAATATCATATTATGTTTTTTACATCTTTTGGGACACACACCAGTGAACCAGTGATCACTATTACTTTCTTGCTCCAGCTCCAGTGGACATGTGGGCCCTAAAACTCAGTGCATGACAACATGGAGCCAGATCAAAGATTCTCTGTCTTAAATCTACCCCTGATGCCTTAGGTTTTAGCTATTATATTTTTTAGATTCTGTGCTGTTTTGGTGGGTAGTTTTAGGCTTCACATTAAGTGCTACTAAGTTCTCTTCACAGAGTAGATAGACAAAACAATTCCTTCAATAGTTTGGTACCAAGGACAACTTTCAGGCACAAGAATGAAAACAAAGGTGAAGTAAGAAGAAAAAACAAGGAGGATGGAGCCTCATAACCTGAAGCTATGCTTGGACAATTGATTCTAATATGCTAATGGACCAGAACTTATAAAAGTGTGAGACCTCATGATTGGTTGTCCATTTTTGTCTCCATTGAGACCTTTTAATAAATAACTACTTTATCCTTTGCCCTGTCTAATCTCTGTTCCAGGTCAGCCTCCAGAAGGCATGACCGCCTTTTTGGACCCCAGCTTGCCTTGTTCAGGGAAAGGCTGTTGTAAACTCACTTTATTCTCTGTGAAACCCATAGAGGCAAACAAGTCTTAGAAAGGTTTTGATGCTGCAGCCAGAGAACAGGAATTGTAGGCAGCCTTGCCCACAGGCAGTGTCCAGGCAGCAATGCAGATGGACAGATAAGCTATGTCTGCTTTACCAAGTAATGCAGGCCAGCAAGAGAAGAGTTTTAGACATGAACAGCTGGTGCTTAGGAACTGGTATCTGCATGAGCAGCAGTTCAGAGAACTTCAATTTACTTCTGGTCTGGCCCCATGCACTGAGCCCATTGCATCTGAAGCATGACTGGAGCATGTGTCCTGGTTTAATTTCATCCAAAATAAATGCACTTTGAATACTCTCAGACTTTTTCATGATGTGAAAGTTTTCTAGATGTGGAACCACAAATAAGGATCCACCCATGAAGTCTTTAGCAGAAGAGTCCAAGATCTTACAGATAGCTCTGTGACACAAACTGATTTGGGTATTATCTCACTGACCCCAGCATCTTAAAGACTTCCTATTTATCAAGCTTGATTCGAGGAAAGAGGGTTTCCTACCTGGAGATGTTGTTTTACAACTTGTGTTGCATAGACATGTAAAATGGCAATAGCAATACTATTTGTGATATCTGACACCAAATTAAAAACCAATACAAATTTAGAAATGGGGCTATGTTTCACTCTTTGTTTAAACTGTGTTATTGAGCAGAATCACATATCTCCACTGCAAATTGTGATAACCATGTAAGATCTCAGGTAAGAAACTAAAATGAAATATGGCAAATGAGGCATTTCAACTCTTAGTTTTCTGCATTCTTTTTTTTTTTTTTTTTTTTTTTTTCCCAGGTATTTCCATCCCAATTTAACTTCTACTGTTGTTCAGCTTTTCTTGACAAGTCCCCAGAAGGTTCATCAACCAACTGCTCATTGTTTTAACCAACAAATTTGTTCATTTTGCTGTTTAGTGTGGTACCACACTAACTGTTGACCTTGCAGTGTGGCTTCACTTTAACAGATAATTTACTAATCTTTTTTATTATTTCAAAATTATCAACATTGGTTTTAAGATGTTACTTGAAACAATTAGAGTGAGTATAATTTATGTAGATTCTCCTTTTCAAGTGGGTAGAGCAAGTATTTTGATTTTTCTCTCTTATTTTTATCCTCTGCACAGCTTTAATTCTAGTAATTCTTATGAAAAATTCAAGAACTACAGTTATGTTTGCAACTGAAGCTTTTAATTTATAATTCCCCACTTTTGGAATACCAGACTTCAGACAAGCTACAGTTAATTTTCAGAGGTGCTGAATGTCCACAGCTGCTGGTACTACTCTGTTTTAAGATCGGCAGAGGGATGGCATGCTAAACCTCAAGATAATACTGCAAGAGGCCCTGTGTCAATCCTGACCTGAGGGAATTAGGCCTAAAAAGAGGGCTGCAGAAGTTAGAAAATTGTGATTGTTTTGTACACATGCTATTCCACAATCACTCTCTGTGAGAAGTTTATTAATGCCACAAATATGAATGAAGCACTTCAACCTATTTTCAGAGACATTAAGCTTTCAAAATAGCTTTGAGAGTCAATCAGCTTAGAAAGCACATTTCTAAGTAAGCTACCCCTCTCATTGCTCATAAAAATGTCTACACAAGGAGGTAGTTTGGAGTACCCAGCTTAAAGCTGGATTTACTGACAAGAAAATGTATCTGTGCTCTTACTCATTATTCCATACTCTCATTATACTAATAGCACTCATGTGGTATTCATGTTTCCAAAACACAGGACCACACAAGGCCACACAAATATTTCCTTTTGCTTCCTTAGTGCAGAGTTGTGTACAACACCATACCAACTGCAATTTCATACTCTAGTTTTGCATAGCAGTAACTCTGTATAAGTGAAGACCTAAAGATAAGAAAATAGCTTAATCACTACATTCCTTTAGACCTGCATCTAAGCCAAGCAGAGTTTCTGATCCTGGCACATAGCCTGCAGGAATTTGATGGAGAGATGTCTCCTCTATTGCAATTAAGACAAGCCAACAGAAATGCTTTGCAGGCAGTCATCCACTGTTACTTGGAGTGAAGGAACCAAGCAAAAACTTATTCTGATGTACCTGTTGTCTTAAGAATTTATACATGTTCAAACGCTGTTTCACACTCAGAAATGTAGAATTAAAATAAGAAGGTGCCACTCTTCATACCTTGAGAGAAAAGTATAAAATTGAATCTTGTTTCACCTTTTGCTTTGATTCTGTCATATTAAAAACCTTATGTTTTGAAAAGCTGGAAGCATTTAGTATATTTTTTTTCAATTTATCATTTTTTTATTACCTTTAATTATAAGGTTTCATGTTATTTACATAATATTCTTCAGACATTTGACTCAATATAATATTCTGCTTCAGCATTATGCAAATAAAATTTTTCAGCATTCCAAAACAAAATAGATTAGCATTTCTAGTTTACCTGAGATTTTCATTGTAATTGAGGAAAAAAACACTCTTTGAAACTTCAGAATATCTTGTGGGATGCTACTTTCTCACGTGCTGTGCTTCTGGGTCCTTATTAATGATAAATGTAAATAAGAAATACAAGCTAGTACCTCTAGAGGATGAAAATTAAATCTTCTAAATCTCGAGTCAGATATTATTTCTGTACCTTCACACTGGAAAAAGAAACTGCGCTAGTTAGCAAAGGTCAACACATCACATATTCATGTCAGTAATCATTTTATAGCTTTTCTTTCTTCTTCATTCTGTTCCAATAACACCTAAGTGCTGGATGACAATCATAACTGCAGTTTACAATTGCATTTCTTCCCAAAAGATCCTAATGTGCTTTAAAAGCCTTTATAGAAATGTGGTTTGCAGAGACTATTTAATCTACCACTACTGCTCAGGCACCTCTGCTATGAAATTTGGCAACTGTTCAACATCCTTATCACACAGAAAACTAGAAGTGAATAGGTGAATCACAGGACAAAACATAATCATCTACCATAGATGAGACCAGAGTTTCAAGATTAATAATAATAATAATAACAACAACAATAACAACATAACCAGAACACAGCAAGTCAACATACACATCTGAGGGAATGGTCTCTATGGAGAATTATGTGGAGATTATCAGGCTCTGGCAAATACATTACTTTCTTCAAAATGAGTCTTTCTCCATCCCTTACCAGTGCTTTTAGAGAATGTGGAAAAACAACCAGGCTCTGGCATGCATCTCTATCATATGAGAAGAAGGACTTGTAAGGACCTGTCCCACTTCACTCTTGTGAATCACCTCTACATGATCCATAAGTTAGAGGCTTTCCCACACAGTCTGACCTTTATTGAACAACAGTTATCAAGACAGAGTCTTTCACTAATGCTTTGTGCTCCACCCATCATCTAACACCTGCAGTAAGTTACACACTGTTCTTTCAAAGGAATCTTAAAATCCACTGAAACTAATTCCTAAAATTTCCAGGCTGTGATCCCTGGAAGTGGTCTTACATGTCTAGAAATGGAAGTTGGTCATTCCATGACTTCAGAACACATATCCAGATCCAGGACTTTGGGATCTAAGGCCTTGCTGCATTCTTTCACCTCCCACCCCTTTGCATTGTGCCTTTGCTGGAGTAGAACCAAAGGTGTTTGGCACAAAGGCAAATGACAACAGCCTGCACATTCCCCCCCTCCCCTGCAGCAGAGCAGGAAGAATTTACAAAGATCTTGGCAGGGTTTATAATGGTGCTACTCTTGCTACTGTGAGTCAAGAGACTGAGCCGCACTTGTCACACACAAAATGCAGGTGGGACCTTTTCTATCCTCTAGTCAATATTAGGTTCTGGCAATTTCCATCCATGGGGCCAAACCATTATTGGATACTCCAGTCACACCTGCATTGCTCAGGATCCTGGCTCCAGGCCACATCTGCTGGAAAGAGGCAGAGCTGGGTGTTGCTCTCATTGCATGCATGAACTGAGTCTGCACAGAGAGCTCAGCTCATTGCTCACTGACATACTCATACAATATAAAAGAAATAATTTTTTTTAAAATATTGGTGAAAATCACACCCATCTCAGTTCCTTCATTCTGTGATTTAAATATTTAAAGTGCCAAGGCTTAAATGAACTACTCAAAAATGAGATATAATTCTAGCCAAAAGACCATTACTATACTGAAACTTCATGGCCCACATGTGGCTGTCATTCTTGTGGCAGTTCTCCCACTCCCACAGGTCTCTCCCCTGATAGAGGAGGCCTTTTAGAAAGTCCTTGTTAAGAAGAAGGCAAAGTGTACTCTTGGTGTTTCTTGGTCTTAAGGTTGTTTATTATTTTCTTATCTGTAGTTTCAGCCCACCAGGCTTTACACCAGCCTGGTGCACAGGAGAAAAGGTACCGAAAAGCCCCGAACACACAGATTCAAGGCTCTCTTAAAGATAATTCACCCAATTATCACCAAGAATATACATTATTTCTCTTTGTCTTCCAATAACTAACTGTATTTTTATTCACATGATACTACAGTATTGCAAATTCTAACCAATAGTTCTGTGTCCCCAACACTAGAAAATGGGGCAGATGAAGGAGGAGGAAGAAGCCTAAAAACAACAAGTATCCTCCATTTTGCCTTCATCTGCTTACCATGCTAACAAACCCAGAAATCTAGATTCTCACCCTGTGATAAACCACATATTATGCTACTGTCTAACTGACATTATTGAAAGTTCTGCTTCATCCCAGAGCCTAGGAAGCCCTTTCCATGGACAAAGGTTAAAAACAGTGTTTGTCAGAGAGTTTGGATCCCTTAAAACATGCAGAGAAATACTTCTCAGCATTCTGGATTCCAACAATTCTGACGCCCTGTATTCATGCACACATAAATTTCCAATGAGACACGTTTTGAAATGTGGGGGTTTTTTTCAAATTTAAGTGGCCTTTCACATGCTCATTTTCATTTTGTATTTTACTTTTTGACAACACAAAGAGGCATGTTTCAGCATTGCATGATTACAGGGAGAATGGGGACAAAGAGAACATGAACTCCTATGGCTTATTAAAAAAAAAAAAAAAAAAAAAAAAGAAGTACCATTTTATGAGTTCCGGCACCAGGAAGACATAAAGGTAGAAAAATTACAAGTGTCTTCATGGTGTGCTTTTGTGAATGAAGGCCTTGATGTATGTGGGACCTGGCTGTAAACAGTGCTCTTTAAACATTCTTAGAACAAATAGTTTCACATAGGAATAAATTCCTCAACACATTTGGTTCAAAATCATGCCAAATCAGTAGCAGTCTTTTCAATCATGATAAAGATTTTAGATTGAACAAAAATATATATTAAACCATAAGGACATCTGAGTTTTGCCGAAGAAAAATGTTTTCATTCTGCAGGGACTCCAGGCCGCATACTTCATCCCTCATGTTGTTTTAGAAAAATCCTTTTTGTCTACCTTTCATTGATTTTTCAACAATAGGGTCCCCACATACATATTAGAAATTCACAATTAAAAATTTCAATTCAGATGCTATGAACCTTGATAATTACTGGATGTCTTTTCCATTATTAGACTTAAAAGTTTGATTTTTTAATTTCTTTTTACTTTTTCTCAAAGGTGATCTGGTAATGTGTTGTACATTCAAAAAAATATTATTTATTAAAGTTAACAGTGCGCTTTGCTATGTCACATCTATTGTTGTAATGGTTTATGTAGATTAGCACCATTCTTACTGTGCCACTTGATAAGACATCTAATTTAACACATATTACCACTCTTGTGTTTGCATGCAACCTTGGGGATACATATATCTTTCCCTGAAGTGATTGATTTTCTGTTGATGATAGTTTATTGGAAATCCTGAGACTCCAGAGGCTGTTCAGCTGATGTCTCTGAGTCCTGAATATGGATTTAAAAATACATTATTTCTTTGTTTCAATTTGCCAAACAGGCACAGAGAATCAGATCTCCTTTTAAAATGACACAGTAAAAATGAGATACAAACTTAAGAGTGGTTTATTATGAGAAATAATTCCATTTGAGACTTCCCATATGATTGACATAGTCTATGCTTTGAGAAGATTTAAAAAATCTCAAGAGATAATCTCTCATAATGAATCATTTATTATGTACATCTCTTAATTCTAGAGGGGTTAAGGATGAGTGAGCATGAAAGCTAGGGACAGAGCTTTATGCATCCCATAAACACTCCTTGCAGATATTTATACGTGTCCTCAAGCACCTCTACGTGAAATGCAGGAACAAGGACGCTTATTACATTTCCTAAAAAAATTCTGCTGCATAGAAAATGTTGGCTCCCTTGGATCTGAATCCTGCCATGACTCCAGAAGCCAAGTGGGTAAGAACAGGGAGAAGACCAGCAGCACACTCGCAGAGAGCAAAGGTAAAGCAAACCTTTCTTTGTGCCAGAGAGCAACAGGCAAGGGGTGGGAGTACAGAGCAGCCAGGCTGTGGCCCATGCACTAATTTACCTCAGAGCCAAAAGGCAAGAATGTTGTGCAGGGGTCTGGGAACAACCCCAAATGGTGACATGTCAGGAAATGCATATCTTTGGCTTTCTGCATCGCCTGTTCTCACTAAATTCACACTTGGAGGAGTATTTCTGTTCATTGGGGTATTTTGGGGTCGAAGCACCAAAAGGCAGTTTGCATATGAATACAGAATGACCTTTTCAAGAATCTTTGCCTAAAAATTTTTGTCCTTGGACCCATTATACATTGAGCAAAGGTTTTCTTCTTCTTCCATACATCCTTAAAAGAATTCTTTAACTATTCTTTTCAGGGTCACAGACCAAAGTTCGGTTTCATTAAACTTAAAAGGGAGAGATTTTGTAGCCAAGTTGTCTGCATACCTCTATTTACAAGCTGGCATATGAAAAGTCAGCAGGTGCCTCTCCAGAGTGACAGGCATGATATACAGCCCTTAGAGCCATCTAACACCATCATAAACACCATGTTTTACAGGCTGCCAGATGACTTAGACAAAGAGCTATCATAATGACTTCCCTGGCTCTGTAATAGCTCCATTTATAATTAGTGTTAGGAGGCAGCACAGCTCAGTTTTGTGTTTGGAGCACACAGTTTACATAGGACACTCTGGTGTACAAAACAAGCCTGAGACACTTGTCTGCAGGAATTCATGCTCTCATTTTACAGTGGTGGCTACTTGGACTGTTGAAAAGACCGGCTTGAGTAGTTTTGCACCCATGCATTTTGTATGTGAAACATAGCTTAAAATTCCAGACTGTGGCTTTCAATTTTAATATTCACCCTTTTTTTTATCTAAGGTGCATTGATGAGATTTAAGTGTGGATTGTTTCACCCTTAGGAGTAGTAAAAGTGCCAGAACTTAGTGAAGAAATTAGGTACACTTGGAGCGAAGGTCTGCAGGGAACTTGGCAAGTTTGGACACAGGGAGATGACACATTCACAGCCCACTCCTGGGATTCTATTATTTCAGTATCCTGGACAATGGCAGGGACTTCCATTAAAAATGTGTGAAAATAAGGATCATAATCAATGGTAATTTTCTGCCTATAGCACCATTTTTCTTGGGTTTGGTCACAGGTAGGGGGTCACTGAGGACACACCACAGCAGTGTTTCCCTGATGGTGTGGGACACATTACCCCGCAGTACTTCCTAGTTCAGAGCAGGTTGTGCTGCAAACATACAAATATAAAAACTTTCAACAGCAGCAGTGCTCCAAACACATCTGAAACAAGTGGTGCTCCAGGCAAATGTTTTAATGTCCCCAATCTTCAAAAGAAATAATTTTAAGAATTGCAATTTTTTCCTGCTTTTTTAGTATTGCAATGCTTGGTTACTACTGTTTGTTCTTTCATTTAAGCAAGACACACTGCCCCTCTTATCTTCTTCCATCTCAGAATCAGGAGAAACCTATTTCTCAAACAAGAAGAAGCCCTCACTGAAATACACAAAAAAGCATAAAATATTTCAGCTCACCAGATATTACTGAAAGAAAAACAGGGAAATTATCCTGTTTATGTGTTTTTTTTTTCTTTTTGCTTACCTGCTTGCTTTACAAATGGAAAGAAATCATGCTGTCAACCCGCTTATTGTCTAAAACAAACCACAGTCACTATTAATGTCATTTAAAATAGAGGAGTATGTTGAATTATTCTAATTTGGTGGCTAAAAGGCATTGTCTACTGTGAAAAAAAAGAGTGGAAAAACAGTTGAATATAATAGGGAGATCATAAAATTAAAAGAATCCTTTTTTCATCTTAAAATCAAAATAAATAAACAAACCCACACATTTAAAAAATAAAGTACACTAAGCATTCAAGTGTTAGTGAAAATCTGGATCTTTCCTAGTAACACAATGGAAGACATTAAAAATACGTAGAAACAATAATGAGAGCTTTTCTATATGTATTACATGAGATTACAACCCCTCTGTGTGTGCAGATTACAGGATAGTTCAGGTACTTTAAGACAAGCATTTAATCATGTGAAAGTACAAACAGCATATTTCAAATAACGTTCAGAAAAGGAGGACACCTACATACTAAAGAAACACTTTTGAATCTCTTTTTCTCACAACTGAAGAATGGAAAGCATTACACAGAACGGGAGCAACCTGCACCAAATTGACATTAAAATATGGTTATTTCACAGCTCCAGAAAGCCACAGTCTGGTTCTCGATGTGACCTTGGGTTAGTTTTTTTATGTAAACTGCTTTAGTAACTTCAAGGGGTCTTTAAGCAGAGCTCAGGAAAGAGACGAGCTTCCTTTTTCCTGAGCAAATATTCACCTTGATCTTCCCCACCTGGAAGATCCTCTCCTGTGACCTTTAGGCACACTGAGTGCTCGTCTACTGATGTGCATGAGGCTACAAAGAGTCTAGAACTGAGAGCACTTGTGTAAGAGGGACAATACAGCCACATACACACAAGCACTGCCATTGAAGATTTGCATAAAAGTATTCAGGTGCAAAAACTAGATCCTTTCCCTAAAATAGCTCTCAGCAGACTTATCTTTACGGACTTTTCACCTTGTGGATGTAATTCCTTAATTAATTACTTCATCTTTTGTCTACAATCCTACAAACCTCTCTGCAGATGTTTTATAATACAGTTACATATTCCTGTGATCCAAACTTTGTCTCAGTCAAATGTGTTTTTTATTCATAATATGGATTATTATCCAAGTTCTTTTGAAGTAAGAGCTCATCAACACACCTATCCAACACAGGTATCTGCTTAATTGAAAAAGATAAGTAGCAATGAGCTTGAAGTTTCAAAGAGAGACACATTTAAATGTATACCCCTTTAAAAGTTACCCTACCTAGTTGTGCAGAGGCTGCACTTCATTCGTAATTAAGCTAAGCTCTTACCTTAGTAATGTAGTTCACAGAAGAGAAATATTCATGCTTTTCTGCACTCACTAAGATGGAGGCAGTCCCTACATCAATGGTGAAGGCTGCATCTCGAGATTTGTGTATGCCATCCATGGCACATGGGAAGTATACTTAATTCCTGTTCAGTAAAGCTTTGATGTCCAAATCTATGGCAGCTAAGAGGTTGACCTCCCAAGTCCTCTGGAAACACAGTTGCAAAACCAGTTTGTGTATGCACCCATTTAGCTGGGAACCTTTGAGCAAAAGGAGGCCTCTGAGCAGCCATCAGCCTACATAGGCATGCAGGTACAATGTGGAGACACCCAGCAAGTATAAACACCAAGTACAATACCAAGAGGTGCACAACAATCTTTTCAGGTTGAAGTTTCAGCAAGGAGAAGATGGAATGTGAAAGTTCCAAGATGACCAAATGAGACATTGTAGGAACAAGAACTAATATTTAACAAAATTAAATGTTCCTTTCCATTAGTTGTGCATATTATCTTCAGCCCTGTGCTGTCCAGACGCTGGATGGCTTTTAAAGAAAGAATGATTTCCCTGCATGTGTTCTTCTTTCTACTGCTTCTTGGTTTTGAGATTTGGAAAGATGTGATGTTGTAGGAAAGCTAAATCAAAGGAACACACATGTCCAACAGATCTCCCTGGGCTGATATTCTAATTGCTTGCTAAAGTAAGCTTTGCAAGTGACATAAAAGAGCATCCCATTTCACATCCTGAGATTAGAAACTTCACTATTGTGACAGAAACTCTTATAAAAGATGATGCTTGTAGAGAAAGATGTGCTTACTTGAGTAGCTTTGGCAGCCAGTGTGATTTGGCTGCTATGAAACTAGTGTGAATGTCACAGATTTGGCTCCATTCCCAGCTCTTTTGTGAATTTGCCCAAAAATTATCACTCAATCTAGTCCTCTTGTTTTGTTTCCTCAGTAGTGCCAGGGTTTGGACTGTCCATATATGACTTTGCAAACTACCTAATATAGTGGATCCCTGTTAGAGCTAAGGGGGAAAAAAGGCAAATCCTCAGTAGGCTTTTGAACATAAGGCAGAAATTTTTAAGTTCATTCTGTATTCAGTCGGGAGCCAATGGAGAACAGAGCACTAGGGAAATGAGTTGCTTGTGTTTCTAAATAGACAAGCTGCTGCATTCTATCATCTTGGGCTATTTTCAGTCTGGGTAGCTGTATTTCCAGATAATGAGGCGCAATTTCTCCAAAGCAGCATTAAATCCTGCTGCAGATGATGAAATGTTTCAATGCTTTTCATTTTCTTGTTTGTGTTCTGCAAAAAAACAGGAGAACAATAATGGGGAGTTGATTGGAAAGATATTGGGGACTACCAGGAGCTTCAGAAAAGAGTTATAAATCCTAAATATGCTAATACCTACAGTTTGCTAAAAGCAGCAATTTTGTGGCATTTACTTCAGTGCACCCTTTTCATTAAAGAAAACTTTATAGGACTTAAACTTTAATGCATTTTTTGTCTATGTTGACAATTGAGATGGGTCTTGGGATTTGTTTGTGTGTTTTTTGATTTATTCCCTCTTAATTGGATTATAAATGGTCACAGAGCCAATTCAGTCTCTAGAGCCTGTAATTTAATGATGTTCTGAACCTCTTTCTGAAAGTTACCCACAGAGGAGCTGTACTGAGAAAGATGCCACCTTCTCTTTTTGTAATGTAATTAAACTTCACCTGGCTACCAATAAATTAATTTACAAGGTCTACCTATAATTTCAATGAAATGTAAAAATTATCCCTTCTTTCACTTATTTTCAGGAAGCTGTCTCAATAAAATTTAGGAAATTAAATATTACCTTGCTGCCTTCAGACAGCTTATCTAAAAACCAGCCCCAACTCCTTGTTTTCTCTCCTTTTTTACCAAGATTTTTATGCTTTGCGCAACTGAGAAACCACCCATATTTTGCCAGTGTCTCATAGCTATTATGCCATGACACAATACTCGGCATATACCCACAAATGCAACAAATGCAAAGCAACACCTCTTTATTGCTGTGCTCTTAGATATTATTCTTTATTCTGTTTATACAAATGCCATTTTTTGCAATGTGCCAGATAGGCACATATGAAAAATAAAAAATCAATCCATAACTAAGTGCAGATAAGGTAGATGCAGAAGCAGCACAGCTGCAGTCCTGTCAATGTTGCCTAATTTATTGAGTCCAGAGAGATAGAATTATTAGATGTGCTATGTCTTATGGACTAGGAGACAAAAATCAGGCTCTGGACCATTAGTAGGAATAAAGCCTTTGAGGCTTTCACCTCTGAAGGATAATATCCCTGGAGAATGCCAGCATAGAAGGGATTTCTGGTACAGAAAGTC
The DNA here is from genome assembly GCA_018697195.1 of Certhia americana. Classification (NCBI taxonomy): domain Eukaryota; kingdom Metazoa; phylum Chordata; class Aves; order Passeriformes; family Certhiidae; genus Certhia; species Certhia americana. Next base: position 18,684,293 of record CM031857.1, on the reverse strand, counting down.
ATAGCAGATGTGACAGCACCCAAAGAAAGTGCTTTCTCCCATGAAGCTCTGCTGACACAATCATGTTTTGGACTGCTCCAGCAAGAAAATTTTCAGAAGTGAGTGAATTTTAAAAGCAAACTGTCAAAGCCACAAGGCTGTGCTACTGTAGTTCAACTGAACTTAAATTTGAGGGAGGAGATTTCAAAAGACCAAAAGATTTACAGCCTCATTACACTGAAAATAGCTGCAATTTTTATGTTCTTGAGTTTTGAGGAGCTTTAAAAAGTTTTCTCTTATAACTTGGGGCTTCTATGCAGTATAAGGGAAACCGCATCAAAAGCATGAGTGTCTGGGTCAAGACAAAGCCATAATTCCCATGCTGTTGGAAGGAAAAGAGATGAAGACAGAACTAGGTCAGAGACCCAGCATTACAGCTCTGCAGATTTGCTTCTGGTGCTCTTTCCGGTATCCAGGGAACAGGGAGAAGGAGCCTTGTGCTCACCTCCAACAACAGGTGCTGCCCCAGCCTATCAACCACCAATCTTCATTAAAAGTTGCAGCTGGCCTGATTTTGCAGGACTCTGGTCCTGCAGAACTCTCAGAAGGTCATCACCACAGGACTGCTCAGAGCAATCTGCTATTTCAGGCAACTTTTCTTGCCTATACCTACAGACACTCCAGAATTCATGTGTTAGTGAGAAATGGTTTCCAAATACAGAAAAGCCAAACTGGTGGCCACCAAACCCACCGGAATGAGCAACTCTGTTTTCTGTATGTGATAATGCACTACCTTAACAATAATGCTGTTCTTAACTGGTCTTATTTTTTTTTAATTCAACTCCATGTCCCTTTGAAACAAAATTAAAATGAAGACAGAATACAGTTGAAAGAAAGTGATCAGCATAAAGTAAGTAAATAGTCAAATCAAATTGCAATCATAGGGTACAAAATAAGTGTTTTACATATGACCAAGAAAGAATAGCACAAAGGAGTAAAGATTCATATTGTATTGGCTATTAAGGTACCTGAAACCATGACAGGCAGATGATAGAAAGATTAGTCTACACCTCAGATAACTTAGATTTCAAACTGAACTGCAAACCCTAAAGATGTTTTCAAAAAGGAGAAGCAAGTTCTTTATTTAAGAAATAATGCAAGTGGCACTAAATGACTAAAAAAGTTGGGCATTCAAAGTTGTTTGCAGAGTTCAAAACCTTGCCATATCTGTCAGCTGCATGTAACAACTGCTACGGAGTTTTAAAATTCAGCAAATAGAAAAAAAAAACCCACGGAATATTACAGATTATGTGGATTTAGCGTTTCAGAACTTCTAGATAAAACTATCACTTGTCTAGGAACTGCTCATATTTTTAATTACCCTTTTGGTCTCATGGATGAGTAGAAGTATGGAAGTACTCACAGAGGTACAGTCACTGTGAACCAGACTTCAAGCTATTGGTAGAGTGACAGAATTTAAACCATAAACAGTCACTCCTTTATATTCAGAATATGTATTTAGTGAATCGCCATCTATGCTTTATTTGTAAGCCACAAAACACAGCCACATGCTTTATGTTACTTTGCACAGCAAGCAGCATCCTACTAAGCCCTGCTCAATTCCCCTGCATCCATCTCTCACCTGCTATAGTAACGTGCAGTGATTCTTTGTCTGCTCTGTCAACCCCACATATTGCATCTGCCTGAGACTGAAGTTTCCCCAGCCCCTCAGGAATAGCAGATGTGTCTGCAGCATTAATATGTCACACAGTACATTTAGATATAAGTGAAATATCAGCCTGACATGATCCTCCAGTCTCCAGATCGCCTTGTAAAAGTTCTTATATAACCTTGTGAGGTCATTTCAAAGCGCTGTTGAAAATTAAAGCATGTTGGCGCCCAAGCTGAAAGGAAGCACCCTCAGAGATACACCCCATTTAGAAGAAAGCCCACTTAATTAGAACCAACCTGAGGACATTATGTTTAATCCAGTGAGGGTATTTTTGCCAATTTACTTTTATAGTTGATTTGTCCTATACCATTTAAGTTAGCAAGAGTACTCACATGTAGAAACTAATGCAATCATATTCTGAACATATGGAAAGACTAAGCAGGATTTTGCAAAGGTTATCTGTTTACACAAGACCAAACTAATGCCAGAGCTATACACACCACAACAAAGAAGACTCAGAAGGATAGGCAGCTGAACTGAACAATGGCAGTGGGGCACTGAAATCTCCAGCAGACAAAAGCAATACTTGAGACAAATTTTTAAAATTAGGTGCTTGAAGTTAAGCACCCACATTCATATGTAGGCAGTGATGTGAGTGATTTGAGCTATGAACGATTCAGGCAACTGCTGCTTACACTGGAATCACTCATCAAAAATCAGGTCATACATTTCTCAGCCTACATATAGATTTAATGACTAAATTAGGAAGGAAATTTTGGCAGTCTTGAGTTCTGAATCTTAGAAACACTAGAAAACTTTAACATAAACATGGTATCAAGTCCTCATATATGGTAAATCAGCCTAGCCCTACCGGCATTATGAAAAAGCATTTCTTTTTTAATGAGCTGAAGATTTGGCTTTGCAGTCTGCTGTGGCATTTGTGTGTCCATGTATGGATAGTATCTCTATATTGGCAGGGAGAGCTGGAGAGAAACAAGGGAACAGTCCCAGAAAGCAGGAGTTACGGGTTCAAGCCAAGATCTGCATCCAATCTGCTGTGCTATCTTGCACACATCACTTTGTAATTCTGAGCATTTTCCCAAACAAACCTTCACCTCCAGATACCTGTTTAGACTGTAAAACTCCTGTTATTATATAGTCACAAAATGCTGAGCAGAAACAGATTCTTAGCTCAGTTTGTGCCCTCACCTGTTACTCCAAACATTATCAATATTAAATATATCTGAATTTATAAAACCAGCCCAGATTCTCTGACTTGGCTGTGTAAAATCTGCCCCTGAGTCAGAAAAGAAAAAAATACACCTGGCAAGCCTCAAATCTGCATCTGCCTAGGTTTGCACAGAGTCCATGTAATGGATGTAACTGCACATGAAACGTTACAATGACAATAAATACACATAAATCTACTGAACTGATGAGCATTCAGTCAGACCTGATTAATGATGCACTCAAAAGCAGAACCAAGCTGCAATTTCATCCTTAAAAGTGAAAAGCAACAGTTTTAAAGGACATGAAGCAACACAGAGAGCCATTTCTCTTCTGAGCCCTTGAGAAATATTTCCAGCATGATTCTGCCCATCAATACAAAAGCGCTGTGTGGCAGCCAGAACTCCAGGAGGGACAAAGCCTCATCAGCTCCGCCACAGGAGGGACAGGAACATAATCTCTGCACCATGGTATTAAAGGTGCTATCCAGTACCTGAGCAGGGATTTACAGGAGAATCCCACACCCCCCAAAGCTACCCTGGAGCACACCCTGAATAAAGTGAGCAGCTCTGCCCTTCAGCCTCATGCAGAAATCTCCAAAAGTTCCAAACCAGAGCTGGCTTTCATCTGGACAACGCAGAGGAGCACAAGCTCTGATCTGTCGGTGCCCATTCATGCAGGTGTGGCTAAAGAAATGCACTGGCTCACCCTCAGCTTGGCAATCAGCCTTAAGGACTCCTGTACCCCATCCTGTTCCCAGACCAGCAGCTCTCTCTGCTAATCACATGCAAGTTTATGCTGCCAGTATTGTTTAAAAGGGCTGAATTGGTTTTCAGAGTATTTAATAAATATTGCCTGCTGGCATGAAAGGGATAGAAGAGCTGGAGATCTGAAAGAGCTAAACATCCCTTTTGGCACCTTTGCTCTAATGATGCAACTGCGTCAGTCAGTCTCTGCCAGTCTCATCAGACTGGCGTTAAAGTGATGCTTTGTGCAGGAAAAAGGAAATAAACAGATTATGATCCATCTGATGCATAAACAGTGGGATTTTATTAAAAGCCACCAAATGCAACTTCTAACAGCATTGCATTGTATTCTGTAACTCATTTGCAAACCATTGGCCAAGCAATAAAATCTGTCATTGTGAAGCATTTTTATTTTAAATAATATGTGGAAACAGATTTATAATTGTTTTCTTCTGGGAGGACAAAGGAGTTCTGATAATTAGGCTACCTAGTTAATTACTAATCCTCCTAAAATATGGCTAATAGTCTGGTTTGTCAACATAGCTTAATAGAGATGGAAATGAAATGTGTCTGATTTTCCTAGCCACAATACTTTCAGAAATGGCAGAGGTGTTTTTCCTCCCTTTTCCTACTGAGAAGCAGATGTACTACAGGACATGGGAAGATCCTGGGCACAAGCACAACTAGGTTTTGATATTAAGCACTCTTAGCCTTCCTGGCTTCTCCCTGCCTTGGTCTATGCCCCTGTGATGTAATTGTAACACTAATTCCAGCAACAAATATTAGTTAAGTTCACTTTTTTAATTCCTCATTAAATAGGACAATCTCATAAAATAAAAGCAAGCACAAGCAACCACTAAATTTTGGCTACTTGCTTTAAGAGGGACTTTATAACATGGTAGATTTTTAGCCTTTGTTCTAAAGACAGCTTTGGAGACTTTCAGCATGACAAATAACTCATTTTTTTCAGTGCACAGTGTTTTTGACAGAAGACTGACCCGCAATCATGTCTCTTTTCTGGTGAAAAGGGCAGTGCAATGGGCTTGCACCCAGGTGATTTTTGCCCTGTTTTCCCCTTTTTAATGTCATCCTTAATGTGTATCACTTTACTTCTGCATGCTGTGGTCACCAGCTGCAAAATTCAGGTAGAGCTAGAAAGAAGTTCCACTATGAAGGTATGAAATTACCACCCAAATTGCCCCCTCCAAATTGCTACAGAGAAATTAGGTCCTATTACCCACATTGAAAAAAAATGGAGTCGACATTTTTGTTCTAACAATATCATGGAAAGACCAGTTACTCTCTAACAAACACAAACACATTCATTTCAGCAAAAAATTAAGTATAATATAAAGACCACTTAGGTACCTGTAATGAATCAGAAGGAAGATAAAATTAAATACTCTCTAATGAATAGTCTTCTTTTGTCATTATTAGATTCTCAGAAATACCATCCTAAGTTTGTTTTCTATGTTCTTCTAACTCTGCACTTTTAATAGGCATTAAGGATAAAATTTCACAGACCTAACTTGCACTCTTCAATGGATGAAGCTGAGTACTTTTATTACAGTTTAATAAATTGTTAATATTGAAGATAAATAATGAAATAACTACTGCCTTGTAACCCCCAACTAACCCATTACACAAATATGCTTTCTGACAAAAATTCAACTTATTACTAAAATATATAGCCCCTCTGCAGGCAAAGGTAATATTTCTGGCATTACTATTTCTAATAATAACTCTAAGATAAAACTTTTTTTTTTTTTTCTAAGAAATGTTAGCTTTCATTTGAATAAAACACGCTGAAGCTGCATCCACTTGCTTTGCTCTGCGTTACATTTGTTAATAAATATAGTAGAGAATTATTACACACATACTCTGAGGCAACTGAAGTCTTGGACACTGCTTTATGTGGAGACATACAGAAGCCAACCAACACCCATAGGCATGGTTATGGCCAGCCTGGACTGGCCTTCAGAATTTTCCATCAAAGTTAGCACTTTCATACCAAAGACTCATTCTGCAGCGGCTTCCTAGTGGCAGATGTGTAATTCCACACTGAGTACAGTGCATGAGTTTTCTTCAATACTACAAGCTCATTTGAACCTGCACATCTAATTTCCCTCCAAATTAACGCTTGAAACGTCCATCAAAATATGTTACAATTTTATGAAACTCCAGTGGAGTCCCATTACTCACTGGCATGTTTCATCTCACTCTCCATCTCCTATTTTTTAATATTTCATTTCAGAAAACAAATGCAGACATTTATACATTGTGCAGTCCCATGATTGCAGTATTGCTATTGATTTCTTATGTGTCAAACCATACACATATACTCAGCAGGATCTGAGCTGCTGTAATGATTTCTGAAAAAATCCACTTTTCACTTTATTAAGAATGTTTGGGGAAATAGCCTGGTAGTTTTACACAGGATACATTAAAACTGGAAAATAAGGCTCACTCAGCTACAGCTTTGTTTCTATTGCTAAGCTGTCTTCTCTTCAGCTAGAATCTGATTTGGACCTCCTTTGAGGGTATGAAAGAGCCCAGCCAGAATCTGGGGAATCCTCACTATTCAAATTTATCATTTTTGCTGGAGGTAAGCAGTAACTACTGAGCTGCCGTATAAAAACCAACCAACCAACCAAACAACCAACCAAACAACCAACCAACACATCACATCACCATCAACAACAAACCAACACAAACCCCCAAAAAAACTTCAAGACCCCAAACTCTAGGGATACCACCTGCTTAGTTTTGTCCTGTCTCTGTCCTGCCATTTTTTTTTAGTATGCCAGGATAGCTCTTTCTTTTCTTTTTCGTGAGGGCAGTTATTGTTTGATTATAATCTTGCTGCTCTCCTAGCAACCTGATTAATGTAAGCACATTTTTACTTTAGGTTCTTTGTGTTCAAGATTAAGAAAACTGTTACAGATGCTCTAAAAATGGTCAAATAAATAATTTTTACAGTATTTTCATGATTTATCCTGAGGCATTGTAACATCTCAGACTGCCAAAACACGAGCCAGGTCTCAAGGTTCCATTCATATCAAGGAGAAATAAAATGGCATTTAACAAAGGCAAAAAAATGAGCTTGAAACCTGTCTAGTAGAACAATCATTTGGATGATAAAGAGATGTGAACTGGGAATTCCTACAAGAGATAATTGAAGAAAGGAATGCTTTATCAAAGGCAATTTTTTCTACCTCTTTATAAGAGGCTGGAAAAACCAAACTCAAGTATGCTTTAAAGTGAACATCCCGTGACCTGTGATGTGAGTTTTATTGTGTTCTCATTCAATCAAAATGTCTTTCAGAATAGGCAAGATATGGATTTTTTAAATGTAAAACAAGCAAACAAACAAACAAATAAAGCAATGAACCCAGACTTCTTTATACAAGGAGAAGAAGGTGATAGTCATCTTTAAGTGAAGAACAAAGGACAAAGGGATCGGAAACAAATATTTTACCTGTATTCCAATGAACATCAAACGTGACAAATCGAAAGCCTGCAGATTTTTAAAGAAATTATAGACTTGGAGAGCTTTTAATTGGATATACTGAGAGCATTACACATTTCTTGAGAACACTATAATTGCATACGTAAATGTTCTGAAGTGCATTGCCATGAGGGCACACCTTCTGCATGTCCAGCCAGAAGTCATGAAACACTGACCAGGACACCCTTCAGGATAATGGTTTGGAAACCACACCATGCACGTGGTGATCAGCAAAGCTCAGGGTCTGAATGGAAATACACTGTTCCACTTTTAAGAGCTTCCAATATCCTAGGACATAACACAGTACTCACTAAGGAAAAAACAAACTAAGTTCTCATGTCTTTTCCATAACTTCCAGGTGGAAAAAAGCCAGAGTTTCTTTCCTAGGGCTTTTCTTGGAGCAAACAGAGATGTCTGGCACAAAATGTACATTTGTGTTTGTACTGGATGCCAAGCTGAAGCTGAGCTTTTCATGATTTCTCTTCAGCCATTCATCATATGGATGGTCAAGAGCCCCTTTATCAGTTTAAGAACACCTGATCTCTGTTCTGCCTACAGACCCAGGAGGGGAAGCAAAAGGCAGACAGAGATGCCTGCAATTTACAGCTGAGCCTCACAAAGCTCTCATGCAGAATCAGCAGCTGAACCTGCAACATCTTGGGCACAGAGTCTGGCCCCTGGCCCACAGAGCCCAAATTTGAGTCACTGGGGCTGCAGCAGCCATGGAATCAGGTCTCAATAGTCTCCTGCTGCCTTCCCAAGTGGGTGAGGTCACAGCCACCAAAGTCAGGCGCCAAACGCTTTTCTTGTCTGCGCTGAAAACTGTGGCAAGACAAGGAATATTTAGGAATGACAGCACCTGGAAAAAAAAAGTGTGGAAGCAGCACCTACCACTACATTTTGTTCTTCTACTTGCATCCTTCTGTTAAAAAAAGACATTATATTAACTTCCAGCAAATAGTGAACTAAGAATTCCTGAAGCGTTTCTAAATTCCCAAGTGGAAGCTGCTAGATTTAATTTCTTATGACAAAATATGCAAGCAATTGCAGTTGCAAACAATTATCAGATCCTGAAGTCCTAGGCAAAATGCCTAAAAAAATTGCGTCTTCATTTTCAAAAGAATTCAAAGGCTACATGCTATATTTCAATATTGCAGACACCCCAAAAAATTTACTGTACATCTGTATCAGGCCTAACTAGAAGTTATTGTTAAGCACTAAGGATTGAAATGAAAACCTGTAGAGCATTTACTTGCAATAAAATGTAACGAAACAATATAATAATGCTACCTTTTACATATCTATATTATTCACAGAACAAGAGCTGTGTTAACAGTGTCAAAGAAGTAATTTGAAGAAATCTTTAATTAAAAATTCCTAAAGATATAGAAAATAGTAAAATAACTTTCCTAACATTTTATTAAAAGCTCCAAGTGAATTGATTGAAATCCAGTCAAATATATAAGCAGAGCGTAAAAAGCCACTGCACATTTTAATAAAGGTGTTGCCAAAATAGTGTAATACTCTGCAATATTTCAACATAATATCTTGATTGAAAAATGTCTGAGTTCTTTCCACAACTCTGTGGAGAGTCAAAAACTCACACTTCCATCCCTTCCTTCCTATTAAAAATCCACCCAGTTAATTTGATTTTGAATAAAATCCCAGAAATTCTTCTGAAAAGGATTGAATCGTTATGTGGAATTTCAGACAAAATTGAAGATAATTGGTTTTTATGCATGGAAATTTAAATTAAGGAAGTTCATGTTTAGAGTGACAAGATAGAAGTGTGCCTGTTGAGTTAACACATTGCAAAATTTGGCTCTGATTAAACTCATCCAGATTTATATAAGGGGCTAGTCTAAGACAGCCTTTTGGGAGATAAAGCAAAACTGAAGTTTGTTGCAACATTTCATATTCTCTCACATACCAAAACCTGTGCTGGCAATTACTAAAGCAAGAATTTTGCTGGAAGATTGTTTCCAGCTTCCTATTCCTTCTGATTTTTGTATGAGTTTTAATATTATATATACAAGAATAAAAAAAAAAAAAGGAAATATTTTCCCCAGAAAAACTCAGACTGTGTTCCATCATTTCAAAGTCCATTTTCCAGCCTTTATTGGGTGAAAATAAAGAATTTCAAGTAAAAATATTGTACTGTACACTAGAATAGAGTGACTGAATCCCTAAAACACCTCTCTGCTTGGACTATGGGAAACATTATAAATTATCAGAGCAGAAACATCACCAAGTATGGCAGCACTAGACTAGAGATGGCCAAGTTACATCTATCCCCAAGCCAATTTGCTCTTAGAATAAATATTGTCACATTTTTATATTGTTATGCCTTTCTAGAACATTGTGCTGGTTTGCAATTGTAAAGTCTTGGTTAGTGAAGAAAAGAGCAGGAATTTTATGTGAGACTTCAATAGAATGAGGTAAATTTAAAATACTCTTCAAGAGCTGTGTGTCTGGATATGCCAGTGCACTTCTAGTCCATGAGAAACAGCACCATGGTTCCTTCTCCTGTTGTACCTTCAGACTGAAGAATAACAATTTGGGCTTTTATTCCCCAACCAAAAAAAAAAATTTAAAAAAAAAAAAAAAAAAAAAAAAAAAAAAAATATATATATATATAATGATAGATTAATGGAACAGTAGCAGAAGCTTATCAAAATAATTAATATCAAGACTTTATTAAATATAATAATATAGAATTGGGCATAAAACAATGCAGAATCAAAATGTTAACATTAAGAGAAAATACAGCAAAAATAGTCCCAAAGAAAAAAACATAAAATGTGGTTTTGATTCAGAACATTGATTAAACTGCTTTCTCCGATAAAATATTTTTATTCATTCCCATAAATACTTGAAATTGTACATCTCAAACTATTTCAACTACTGCAAAGAGTAACTGTACATTTGAAAGTTAAAGCAGCATGCTGGCTTGCTATACTTATGTTATATAAAAGAAATTATCGTTGCAGCAACTTATTTCTTACTCTAACTCTTTCTGGAATGTGACTTGTCCAGCAAAGCATAACAGCAGAGCTTTGAAGCAGAAGGAAGGAGAGGAGCGAAAAATACTAAAGTAGCTCGAAGGCACAGAAAATATGGAACAAAAGCCAATGGCACAATATCTGCACAATCCAGAGGACCAACAAGGCACAGAAATGTTTTCTTGTGGTTTAGGGGTGAGCTGGAAGCAGTTAGGGAAAAACAACCCCTGAGTGCTACTTACAAGCGTGAAGCAACAGTCAAGACTAAAGCACAGTGAATTGGCGCCTGCCACGGCCAGCTGCCATTTCCAAAGTGCTGCTCCAACAGTGGTTTGTGGGAGGAAGCCTAAGAGGAATAAATGTCTGCAGGAGCCCCAGGGACAGGCAACTGCTCTACAGACATTAAAAATAGTAATGTGAATTCCTGCTCTGACTATGCAGCTAGAGGAGAGGTCCTTGGCCCCAGGTAAGTTACAAACAGATGCTAAAAACCTGGGAAGCCCCTTAAAGTCTCACCCTGGGCCAGCCAGGCAGATCCCACAGGCTCCTTGGCTAGAAGCTGAATGCTGATGAGAAAAACCAAGAAAAGGGATGTAGTTCGGGGATAAAGCAGAAAATGAATTTGCTGAATAGAAAGCTGTGCCTGGCTTCCTTAATCCTTGCAGGTTGGGAGTAATTGCAGTGATTCCATAAAGCTCAATCACAGAGGGTACAGTGGTTAGATGGTCATGTCTTTGGCAGGCAGTGGTTCATATTAATAATGTTCCAGGCTTTCAAAAGCAGCCTGTATGTCTAAATCAATTACTTCCTGCAGCCCTTGAGTGCGGTAAGCAAGCAACGCTATCTCTTTTCTGAGATAAGGAAACCAGAAGGAACTGAAATCATTACAACAGGAATGTGAAGCGGACAGGACAAGGGCCCCATATTTCTTTTGTTTAGAGTTGTGCTTTGAAGAATTTCTTCAGCCTGTTTCTCTTTCTCCTTTTATGTTACTCATTGTTATCTCTTCAGATTTCAAAAAGTGAGTTAAGCACCAGAAAATGTGCAGAGCTGCTGAAACACCACTAGAAAGGGCTCTGTAAGCCTTAAGAGCCCTACAAGGGCTTCCCTACAAGAGAAGTGTTTCATGCTTTGGCCTTGCCATTTAAAAACACCATCAGATGATATTTGCAAAGAAAAACATGAAAACCATGCAAAATGTGAACTTGTATTTAGAATGAATGTTGATACTTAAACACATACCTCGAGTAGCTGCAATGTTGAATAAAACATTCAACATTCACAGTGATTTGATACTTGGCATCATTTTATCCATGAAAAATACTAAACTTGTTTTATTAATCCTCAAAATTACTTCAAGGGAGTCAATTTAATAATGAGGGGGATCTCTGTGGCTAGCCCAGGATAGGACCTCTCAGAGGGTTTCTCAGGTTTTTAAGATCTGTTTGTAACTTGGGCCAAAGATCTTTCCACTAGCCTCTTAGAAGGAAGCAAGATGTGTGTTGTCCAAGAGGACTAAAAAGACTTATTCTTTTATTTCTGAGCAGCATGCTTTGCTCAGCATTCCCACTGGACATGCCCATGCTTGCCCTTGCAGTTTGTCTAAGGGTATCTTTACTAAAAAGCGCAGTGGATGGAATTCCAGCTCTACTGATGCTAATGGCAAAAACTCACAAGTATTTTGATGAAACTCGTCTGGTATTAATTTCCTGAGTCAAACTACAAGTTTAGTGATTATTTGGGGGAAAAAAAATCAAAACCTGCACAATAATCTTTGTGACCAGATGAGAAAACTATTACACTACAGGAAAGACATCTGGTATGGCATGTCCATGCATGCAGTCTATAATTCAGGGGCATTATAGAATAATCCTATATATTGTACAGATATGTGAAATAGTACAGATGCAATCCAAGTACAGTAGTACAGACATCTACCCAGTCAAGAGAGTTTAAAAGTAGCTCATATTTCTGTGTGCTTTGTACAGTATGCAGTGAAGCTATTTCCTCACTGACAAAAAATATTACAATAAACCTCTTTTATGATATGTAAGCTTAATTATAATCTTATGTTACAACAAAGACTTCTAATTGGATGTTATAAGAATGACTTCTTATACTGATTTACTACAAATCTGTTCCACCTTCTCTTAGTATCTGTTCTGTGCGGGCAGCAGATAACCAGGTTTGGTTTTTTTTTTTTAAAAAAGTAATAGGGTTTACCAAAAATGTCTCTCACCCCAGTTTTAAATCAGAGACCTACATTAAAAGATGAGGACCTATTCCATACTTTGACAAAAAGCCGTGCTAAAAGTATTGATAAAACAATAGAAGAAAAATAAATAAAGAAATATCTCCAAAGTCTAGCATATAGGTTGTTTCATTGTTCCAATACAATATAAAAGAGAGAGTGGTAGGCACAGAGCCCAATTATTGCCTTGAGTGCAGTATCAGTATTGCTCATGTCTTCAAAGAACTTCCTCATGTAAGTTCATACAGCTCTTGTAGACTGCCTAAGAACTGATAAAGAACTTCACTTTCTGAGGCAAAAAGTGATGTCCCCATCAGAAACAGCTGTGTTAGGAGATTCTGACAGATTCCTGTTGTCCCAAGGGTCATTTCTTGGTGAGGTACATTTGTTCCTATCACTAAAATGCTGCAGGCAGAATCCTCAGCTGGCACAGATGCTTTGTGCAGACTTGTCAGGGAGCAGCCTGGGTATCCTAACCAAAATTTATGTCCTAATTTCAGGGGAACTGTGCCATAAGCAGCCACTTCCCCACAGTGTGGTTCTGGAATCTTCTAGCCCAGAGGAGTACTTGAGCTGCAGAAAGTGTAGGTAAATCCAAGCAACCAGCATGAGTGAGTGTGTTAAGTAGGAAAACTCCAGAAGAGTTAGTGTCAGAGGGATCCTTTTTTGGCGTCCTGATTTTGTACCTAATCTTCTAATCTTTGATGGCACTAACTGCTGAAAATAGGGAGGACTGCTCTTTTGAGCTGCTGCTGACAAAGGATGAAATGTGGCCGTGGCACAGCACAGAAACAGGGCCACCAGTGTTGACAGGAATTACAGACTGTAGATTCTGTAGGTAGCATTTGAACCACAAATGCAAACGTTTAGCATTAAATGGAGTGGGGCACAAAGGTGGGGAGTTCAGAGAGAAACAGGCAAGGTGGGTTGAGACCCAAAGATTTCTGATTACCACTCTATGAATTGATTTATATAAAACCTCTGGAAGAGCTAAATAAGCATTTAACATCAGTATTTCTGCAACCATCACCTGGAATGTCTGCATTCCCATTTTGGTTCTGATATTGATTCCCTTTGTGCCCTTGGCAACACAATTAGCAGTACCAAGTTCCACCACGTGGATTCATTCCACAGAGGTCCTTTTTCTGCAAACATAGAAGGGTTGCAACCTGCTTTAATATTCCCACTCATAAAAGCAAGAGAATATAAGAACAATATATATTCTTTCTGCTCCCAGTTGTGTTATGAGATTTAGTGTTCTTCCAGTTCTTTGAAACCACAAAGATTGACACTGAAATCAAGTATTTTTGATAAGTTTATATTCCATAAAGGTAGCATGATTATCAGAGATGTTCTGCAAGATTATCTATTGCCTCCTCTTAATGTAGTTTTTCTTAATAAGGTGTAGCTTATCTTTTGTAACTGAGTGTTGGAGGAGGAAACACCGTGGGAATATTTTGGGTACCTCTATATCCAATAGATCATAAGCCAAGACATATATTCCTCTGGATAAGCAGAGTCATCTTCCTCCTTGTACTGGTCTCACCACTGGTATCTCTCATTCAAACAACCCTGCACTTAGACCATCACCTCTGTCTTTGCCTCAATAACCTATTACTGTGCCTTAAGCAATAAGAAGGAGATAGAGATTTTAGGAGATTTGAATAACATCACTTAAACTGCAATGATTCTCCTGAATACCTGAGGCATCATAACCTTTCCAGAGCAAAATTCTCTTCTGGGGATGATGCATACACACACGCAAAATAACAGAAAATGTTCCTTCTTCCCTATAATGTACATTTGGCCAGCCTAATTCCACCTAGCTTCTGAAGTATTATTTTCAGATATCCACATAAGCCCCTGAAGTGTTAGATCAGATGGTCATGAACAAAACCCCATGATCCCTCACACAAACTCAAAAATGTTAGCAGAGATGCTCAGGGAGCACCTAAATCTCAGCTTTGTGAGGAAAAGCATGAATACTGGTTTCAACAACATCTAGAGAAGTTAGCTGCCAAATGCCCCTGCCATTCCCACCAATCCCATTGCCCAGGTTCCTCTGTCAGGGGTCTCCTCACCCATCCTTAATACACTCAGGGAACCTTTTTGCATGATTTTGCATGTACGTGCACTTTCATATGTGTTTCAGTTTCTTTCAAAAAACACTCAGAACTACTTTCAAGTCACAGTCTGTGCCAAATTCCACATGTGTGAGGACCATGGACATAATGTAGGAGACTAAGTAAATTGTTATTAAAGGATTTCAGTATTTACTACTAACTGTGCAAGAAAGGCATGTAGCCAAAATAAGAAAGGGAATAGCATGCAACGGTGAATGTAAAGGAGCCTAAGTTCTAGGCTGGAAAACCTGATTTAGCAGTTTTCCTCTGAAATGCTTACAGTTTTGTGGTCTCTGTTCTCTACTCTCCATTCTACATCTTTGCTTTTCTCACCTCAATAATGAATTTATCAGATTTCTTGACTACAGTCTGGAATATGACCTACAGTACAACTTGCAAACCAAAAGGGTTTGTTTGCTTTTTCCATATACATGTAATACTCCATATGTAGAAACAGAGCTTAGAAGAGTCTCTTTCAATATTCAGTACTACTCAAACTGTCTCAATATATTGTTTTAGAACTTTTTATTATTTTTGTATAGAGCCTTTCTTCCCTTATGCAACTGCCATGAGATTCCAAGACAGAGTTGTAACTACAACAGGTATCAGATTTAAAGAGCTGAACATAAATGTTAGAAATGAAAGCATTATCTCTATGCACAAATATATGCACACATAAGGATATGTGTTGAGGTTTAAGTGCGTGTACATATATTTATCTGCATATATTCCTATTTTTGTATATATGTCCCCCTCATCCTGCCATCACAATGGCAAAGGCCAATTTTGAGGCTTATTTCAAAGCAAATAAATTGCCTCCTGGCAATTTCAATTTTAAAGTGTTTCAGTAAATTGCTTTGTTAACAGTAAAATCATTTTCATTTCACCTAATCATTATTCTTCTAAAACAGTGTTTTCCTTTTAAAAATACATTGCTTTATACTACAAAGTTTTGCTGATTTATAAATTTCACTGCCCCTAAATGAGCAATATTGCAGAGCATGCTGATTGCATAACTAGATTGGATGCGACTGTGCCTGAACTTCTTTCTGAAAATGAGGTCTGAGCTACAAGGCTGTATTGTCCTCACCATAAGCAAAAACTAGGACACAAATAATACAGATATTACCTATATATGTAAATGAAAAAAAATCTTTCTTACTTAAAAATATTCATAAAATGCATGGATTGCTTAGAATTACCTCTCCAGTAAGATTTCCTTTTTTTTTTTTTTTTTTCTCCAAGATACCAGGAAAGCAAGACTTTCAGAAAGGAAGCATTGGTCTTGTACACTTTCTGTGTGCATATGTTAACTGACAGGAATTCACTGAGTGTGGCACATTGCTTTGAATCCTACAAAGGCAAACCCAGTTAGCATTACTGCCCTAAGCATGAGTCAAACATCTTCAGAAATGATTGGGACTCTACATCCCGACTTCCACAGAACAAGAACCAGGGCCAGATATGTGCATTATGTTAATTGTGCAGGATGGGGCACTAACCCCTATTCCAAAGACCTTTCTTTCCTACTGCAGGTACATCAGAAGTAGAATTGCATGAGTGCACAGAAAAGCACAATTCAGAAACACACAGACTCTCTCCTCAAATTCAAAGGCAGATGAAAATTACAAGCACTGAAAAATAGCAAGTGCTGCATTCAGCTTTCTGCCCTGGAACACCACATAGTAAACTCCCAACCACAGCAAGTGTAACACGTAGGACTGTGGTTTCATGAAAGGCTTGCTCCAGCCTTCTGAAATACTTTGAACTGAGCTCTTATTCAGATGTGATATCTGCAGACTCTGTAAATTCCATGGATGATGTAATCTGGGTCAAACTATGAAGGAAAAAAATCCATATTAATTTTTCTTTTCCCTAGCTGCTATTTCATCTGTTTTACAAGATTTAGTCCCCCCATAAAATTGTACTTAGATTCCTAACAAACAGGATGTCTTGGTAAATATAGTAGAACAATTTATCTACTAGGAACCCTAAAGATTATTATAATTAATGTGCAAATAGTTACAAAAATAATATTAATAATGCCAGTGCATTTATTTAACCCAAACTGGCATCTCTGGAGTCAGTCAAGCACAAGAGCAGAGTCTTCACCTCTTTTGCAAAGACTACTTCAGCACGGGATTTTTGGAAGCACTTTATTCCTGCTCAGGTTAAAAAAGCCCCACTTTTAGTAGAATATCTGAGGGATTCATCCAAATCCTTGACTGTATATTCCTAAAAAGCCAGACATTTCACCTAAGTCAAAGATAACATATTGCCTCAGCCCAATCACAGTCCCTGTCCATCTAGGGTCTACTGAGGAAGCAGCAATGGAATAAGGCATTTTAAGTAAAGACCTTCCACATACTGTCCCATTCTGCCACAGTTATTCTGTAGTACATCTTTCAGCTGAACAGCAGGTGTGAGGTGCCTTCTACATGAATTTACAGGCATACTCAGAATGCTGTAAGTGTTTCTGACATGGTGTGTATGCATTTCCTTTTTTCTTTTTATTTTCTTTTTCATGGGGATAGCTGGAGACGTTGTCATTCATAGCATCTAGCAGCTTCCAATCTGACATAAAATCATTCTTTGCCAATATGAAATATCTGCTGGTCATGATGTATGCTGTTTCCTATCTCTGAAAATGTGAATGTGTGTTTCAGATATACACAGCCATACCCTGCTATCTCTTAAGGGTAAGTTTCTGAAAAGTGCAATGGATAACAGGTCAGTGGATAGCAAAATTAATTTTTTTCTCATAAGAAAAAAACTGTTGCAGTAAAGAGAAGATGCATTCAGGCACTTAATACACACAGATAGGAACAGTGCATTGCATTATGAGATCTTTCCCACTCATGTGCCATTAACATTAACCAGAAACATAAGAAATTAAAGGCTTATATGCAAAGGGAAGATGTTGATGCAAACCACACACTAGACACCCACACAGTTATAGAAGCATCAGTGTGATACACAAACAGTATTGAAACAGGAAAAAATATTGTGCTGTATTCAGGAGCATCTGTTTTGTCAGGATGTTATTCATGTTATTCATTTTATAAAAACAAGAAATACTTATATCAAAATATATAGGAAAAAAACCCTTAAACACATAGTTTAAAGTAAAATGTCATCCACATGTTAAGGTAGTTCTGGGATGCATGCTGCTGCTTGACAGACCTGCTTCAATATGACTAGGCACCTCAGGGAAGTTTTTTTTACATAAGACAGGTGGTAGAAGGAAGAAAGATGGAAAATCAGGATGATAGTGATGGCTAGGAGAGAAGAGGATGAAGCAGCTGATAATGGAAAACCAAGACAGTAGGCAGTCAAGCACAGATAGCAAAATTTTACTCTGTGTGTATATATTTAATGTCCATGTGTGGTGCATGTATATATCTACAGGTGAAAGGAATAATCTCAAATTTAAGGTATCATAAGCATCAATGCTAAAATATATGTTCTTTACTATATTTATGTAGATAGATATAGATTATATAGATATAGATATAGATATAGATTTAGATATAGATATAGATATAGATATAGATATAGATATAGAATAGATATAGATACAGATATAGATATAGATATAGATATAGATATAGATATAGATATAGATATAGATA
>CM031857.1:18648339-18666143 GCA_018697195.1 Certhia americana | reverse complement strand
AGATATAGATATAGATATAGATATAGATATAGATATAGATATAGATAGATAGATATAGATATAGATATAGAGATAGAGATAGAGATAGAGATAGAGATAGAGATAGAGATAGAGATAGAGATAGATAGATATAGATGTGAATACATTTCTAAGCCTTCTATGAGCCTTCTAAGATTCATATAATTGTTTCTACCCTGGAATGCTTAAAAATAAAAGAATGGCAATTGCACTTCAGTAATGTATTCTGCCAGAGAAATTAAAACTAAACTTGCCCATCAGGGGAAAAGGCAGTTGCTACATTATTTACATCATGCCTCAAGTGGAAATCACCTAAACGATTTCCAAAAGCCAGAAATTTTCTCCATGATTTACGTGCTAATAATATCTATTTGAGTTCAAATCTGTTTTCTTGTTGGTAAGCTGAAATTTTATTCTACCTTTTTTGGAATACCAATACAGTAACGAAGACTTCGGAGTAATAGAATGTGCAATAATTGAACTTTGAGATTATAAGTGTTATTCAGAAGTCTTGAGAAAATTGTTAATGTCTCTCAATTAGAATAAAACATAGTAACTTCTTTTTCCAGAGATTTCAGCTACAGATGCAGAAGTGATAGAGAGGTATCATCATTTCTGTCCTAAAACGTTTTTGCTGTCCTCCCTTAAAAGTCTATGGTGATTTAAAGTTCTTTTCCCTCACAAAATCTTTATGGCAGCTAGCTAGCATAGCTTTCAGATTTTATCTTGCCATATGTTTTAAGTTGTGTGCTTCAGTCTGCATCTGCTGAGTATCTGCTACGGTAGGGCTACAACATCAACTCAAAACAATTGGGACTACAGTCTTTATAATAATTACTCTCTGCAGCTGTTGAAATCAGAATCTCTAAAAAAAAGGGATTTAAAAACTGTAGCTTCTCTCCCTCTCTCTCTCATTCTTTATTTTTATCTAAGGCAAAAACAAGCACATCTTGATGGGACTTTCTGAAGTAAAAGATGGAAGCAGATTTTTTCAAGGTATAATATAAAGACACTCAGCTTTAGAGTATGGAATAAAGTTACATCTGTCTTTAACCATGATAGGTGATTTAGAGAAAATAACATGTGGAAAAAAATATTGTAGTACAATACATCCTAGGCATGAATTCTCATTTGAAAATGACATTGACTAAGTTCTGCTTTTCAAAAAAAATTTGCTGGTTGTCATAAACTGAAAAATTTATTAGCAGCTAAAACCCTAGCAATCCTAAGCTTGCTTCTCTTATGGTTTATGGAGGCATTGCCAACCTCTTTTATCTCAACAGCTAGACAGCAAAAAAAAAAATCAACCTGTTTTTCTAGTAAATATATTCAAGCACCAGCATGCCGTTAGATGTGGCGTCACTACAATGACTCAGAAGCTATAAAGAAATATATTTACAGTATCAAGGAAGAGTTTGGTCCTGTAGTTAACGCAGAACTGCTTGATAGACTAGTTTGTTAATAATCTGAGTGCAGTAGCCATTTTTATCTGTTCCAATAGTATGACTCTAAAACTTCTGTAATTAAAATAGTATGCTCATAGGATTATAACAAGGTTCAGTTGTAAGTGACCCCAGGAAGTCAAAAACAGGATCTCTGTTGAGGGCAGACCAGGTTGCTCACAACTTGGTCCAGCAAGATCTTGAAATCCTTCAAAGACAGAGACAGAACATCCTTGTTTAGCAACCTGTTCCACTGACTTACTGTTTTCTTGGGGAAAAAGGTTTTCTGGTATCCAGTTTGAAACTCTCTTGCTTAGACTTCTGTCCACTATCTCTTGCCCTCCCTCAGTGGTCCACCACTAGGAACCTGTCCCCAATTTCTTGATCACCTCCTCCCTTCTCCATGTAAAGCTGCTATTATGTTTTCCCAGATGCCCTCTTCTCCAGACAGAACAAGTCCTTGTGTAATAAAGTAAAAGCAAAAAGGTTTTATACACATATAAAAATAGCAGCAGTGAGTGAATGTAGTGTCATTACTGCTGCTAAAACACAACCAAAAGTTGGCATACTGTTCCTTTGTTAAATAGGGAAAAGGATGTTTCTGCCCCAAATGATTGAAAGTGAAGATTTTCAAAGGCATTTAAGGAAGTTGATTTCCATTGATTTGGGAAAGCCAAATATCTAGATAGCTTCAGATATTCAGCCATAACACTGTAAAACCACTTTATGGTCACCACAACTGGAGCCCTTAAAGGTTCAGCAAACACAGGAACTTAGTGCAAGCATTTGAGCAGCCTCATCTGAAATACTTTCAAACCTACAATGAGCGCATGGGCAAATATTTTCAGACTATCAGCTAAAGAAAGATAGTGCAAGGAAAAAAAAAATGGGAAGGCAACAAATACAGGGACAAAGGGTGTATGTGGTGCTCAGGAGTACATTTTTATAAAAAACCCAGCTATCTTCTTTTTTAATGTCTTAACAAGTTGCCAAACAAATCTCACTACTGTGGTGGTGAGAAACTTAATTTCAAAATTTCCACTAAATCAAGCAGTAACGTCAACACTTTTCTGATTGCACTGTGCTAAAAAGAATATACAAGGTAAATTGCTCTGGAGGAGTTTTAATCCATCCATGAGAACTGAATCTCAGTTCTTCTGTTTGTCTGGAGTTCAGGAGATGAATTCTTTCCTTTGGCAATACATTAGCAATGGCTCTCAGGTTCTCTTTTCAGTGAGTTCCTCAATACTGCTGAAATCCACCCTTCTCCTTTGTGTAACACAAGGTTCAAATTATTAGAACAGTTGCTATAGCAGCACTGGAAATCTTCTTCAAATAAAAAATAAGCTTTTTGGTTTATTTTTTGATCTACCCAATGATTTCCTCTCATTTTACAAGGATGCTGCTTTTGGTGAGGATTTATTCCATTCTCAGATATGTGTCAGAAGAATCTAGAATGTTCAGACATTCTAGAATGTTGAACTATGGTTTTGTGCTATAAATTTAAGAATTAATAACTAGGAAATAAATGCAAATTATTTCCAGGTCATAAAATGTTATATCCTCATTTTATGAACATTAATGAAAATTTTAAAAATGGTGAGGTTCAATCTGCCTAGGCAGACTTTAACATAACAATTCTGTTACCTAATTACATCATGATTACCTACAAATTCAGCCACATCTCTGTGTGGATGAAGTTACTCATTTTCTGCAGAACTTGCACCATGCGTTATATGGGCAGGAGTTGAGAAGCTAATTTGAAAGCACTACAAAAAAGGAGATGCACAGGAAACAATTTCCTTAAATTATTAAACTACTGCTTTTTTAAAATTTTGGGGAATGAAAGACATACTGAAGAGAAGTGGATGTGCTGCTACTATAAGGGCTAAAAGATAGATCATTAAACAATGTATTCTGATAATAAAGTTTACCTGAACTGAGTTTAAAAGAAATCACAGACATTTTCTTTCTCCCCTTTTAAGAAGTCCTGTACAATTTTCTCTCTCTCCAAATACAAACATCTGTATCAGTGTGAAAAATGTACTAGGGTGTAACAAGCAAAAGTATATCTATCAAGCTAGTGGTTTTTCTTCATGGCAAACTTCAGAAAAGCACATGGAAGTGCACTAGGTCTCACCTGTGCACTAAATCCAAGGAGCACCAGTTATGAAAACTGTATACAAATACTTGCAAGAATAGAAGAAATTGATTCCACTATGCTGGTACTCTTTCCAGGGCTTGTTTCTTTTTCTAGTCTTCCAAATTTTCCACAGGATCCTGTGGTCTAGGCACAGAAGTTGTGTAACTGGGCTGCTGCAGTTTTGTTTTAATTAATAGGTCTCCAATGCTTAAAGCAAGATAGCAATCAAGTATTTAAATAACTATAAGATTCTGTATTTGTTTTCAGGAACAGGATGAAGATGGTGATTCTATGAAGCAAGTCTTAATCTTTCAAGGTTACTCCTCCCTACTGTGCCTGTCTATGTTTTCTCTCTAACTGAATGTAGACTGGGAACACATGGAGAATAGTAAATTATGGATAACAACTTTAATTCATAGCCCTCATAACTGAGAACCCTCAGTAATCTGCACTTACTCTCCTATGCACCAGCAAACAAGCTATAAATCTTCTGAATGTTGTTACTAATATGCCTCGCTTTTCCAGCAATCACAAGCAATGTCTCAAAAAAAATAGTTGCCTTACTCACTCCCGCAGTATTGTGGAACAGTTTGATAACCATGGATTTAGCATTAGTGGAGAGTTCAAACACAGTTTCAATCTCAATGAAAATAAGACCTTTTAGTTGGTTACTAGGGCACAGACTCATCTAAATCCTTTGCTTTGTTTACTCTCTCAAACTTTTTTTTCCAATTAGAAGTTGATAGCATAGGAAAATTGGGAGGAAAATTAAACTAAAAATGTTAATAGAATGAATATTGGGTCTTAATAAATATTTGCATCTTAATTAGGCCATAATCTTGTTTAATGGGACATTTACTTGGTCAAAACAGCAAAATACAACCATGATCTGGGGAGGATGGGAGGCACGCTGAGCAACCTGTGCAACAAAAAATTTCCATTGAAAGTTGCTTGTGACCTACCGACAATGCTGCCTCGAGGACCTCTCTTGAGAGAAAGTGAATTCCACTTGGACTGCTAGAAACAGCATCTTGCCACCAAGAGGAACGTGGCTGAAGGAAACCAATTCTGGTATGCTGTGTGTGTCTGCAACAGGCTGGTACTAGCTGGGATACTGAGAGAAATGTAACAATAGGAACTCAGAGCAGGCTAACTCACCCATCCTTACAGGATTTCACGTTTGCAGCCTGTGGTAGCTGCATCTAGGCTAAAAAGCAATGAAGATATATTACACATTCTTCAAAAAAGCTATTGCCCTGAATCAGGCAAGATTGTTCTTTCACTTTGAAGACTAACAGAATAGACTTAGGTAAGTGCACAAATAATTTCTCAGGTCAGCAATAATTCATGCAAAAATACTAGTGTCTCTAGACAATCCAGGAAAGTTTTAATATAAATAAATGACAAGTAAAAATCTCAATTTCTTATTGAGATATAAACTCCACAATAGCCTGTTTATTAAGACCCACTTGCATCTGCTGCTCTCAAAGAGGCCATTGGAGTAAATTTGAATAACACAAAATAAATTAGCTCTGGATAGAAATTATACAAAGATTAACATAGTAGGCAAAGTATTATGTTTAGCAATTTTTTTTTTCCTCAAGCCTACTATACTATAATAAAATAGTTGTAAAGTTAGGAATAAAAAGGACCAAAAATGAGAATGTAAGTTAGCAGGCATACAATATGTCTCTGCAACTCTTTCTCACTACTCTTCAGCCTCCTGAAGTTGTATTTACCAGCTGTAACAGAATCATTTTTCCATCTTGTTAAAGAGTGGATTAGTTCTGAAGCTAATGTTCAGAAGGCAAAGGTATTTCCAAACTTATTTCCAATCTACTATTTCCCTTAAAAACATATACATACAATTATGTGTAACCACTGCTGCTGTGTTCCATCAGTTCCATGTTCCATCAGTTATCAGTAACAGCAGCTGCTCTGCATGGGGAACATGATATCCTTCTGAAAAATCATGACCCAATTCCTACAGCCATGAACAGCCTCAACACGCTGAATCACACTGAGTCACATAATTCCATTCATCTTTTCCCATGAATGTTCCAAAATGATGATGGTACTGCCCATCTTCTGATCAGAACTTAGGGCCTTATGATGAAAAGTTCCTAAGAAAAGTAATCCCTATTACATTAGATGTAGTAGTCACCGGAGTACCTGGACAAGTAAAGTGCCTCTGCCCCCATGGTTTCCACATAGTTTTGTCCAACTTCAGTTTATTTACAGATAAATAACACATCCTATTGATTGCATATGTAAGATCCCAAGGAAGTTTTCATTAAAAAAAAAAAAAACAACAAAAAAACCCCCAAAACCCCAAAGAAACAAAAACCTAATCATAATTTATTTCGTTGTACACAAATGCAAATCCCATTTAACCAACATTATCTAAAACTTCATGTTTCAGCAGGACTTAACTTCAGTAATGTCTTTGAACAAATACTTTGAGAGGGCAATCTGCTGTCACAGGAGGATAATGCACCCATTGCAAAGCCCCTGTGCCAATATATTAGCTCTCCTTCTGTCATCTCTGGCTCAGCCTTCTCCCTGCTCTTCATTCTGGTCCTTGTGGTTGGCAGCTATTGAAATAACAAAGACCACAGTATACGACTTGAATGTAAAGGAGATAAATCAACGTGCTGCCTGCCTCCTAATAATACTGTTTTCCAGATTATCCATGGCTTCTGCAAGGGCTCCACACATCATTTGGGATGGACATGAAGTATTCGATGCCAAGGGGCGTTGGATTAAAAAAATTCTCAAATTCAGACTTCTTAACATTTCTCAAAGAACTGAAGTGGCCCACTTGAAGAGTTTCTCTCAAGGACAGCTTATTCTCAAGCAACATTCAGAGGAAAAAACAAGATGTTATAGATTGCAGGGCATTATTAGCATTCATGGGACATTGTAGCTGTTTCTGAGTCTTTTACAGACTACTTGTTGATTCAGGAATTCCACATTTCACCCCCTGCCTCAGTTTCCCAATCAAACACAATATAAATAATGATCCTGACATTTTTTCTTAAAGTGCTGTTGGAACTGTGCATGACGAGCACTTCACAGAAGCTGCGTCTAAGTACTATTATTCTCTTCTGTTTTTTTTTTTTTTAATTTAAGAGCCACTCAGCTATAAGTGAGATAGATGCCATCTCTACGAACCTCTTAAGACCTCAGCATTTGGTTCATACAATATAAGAATTACATGGCTGTGCCATCCTCCATGTCATCAAGTAGCATTTGACAATGCAACATTAATTTAGTCGGGGCTCAATTATAGGCTCAAATCCTCCTGGTTGCCTTTTAGAGAGTTCTGCTTTTCAAGGGGTTCATCTCTCTCAAAAGAGATGATTTGCAAAAAAAAGCTCACAATGCATGCAAAATCAGTTGCAGTGGTTCAAAACAAAGTGGAAACCTGTCTTCCTAACAGCCACATTCACTTCAGTAATATGTATTTATGCCTCTCTAAAACTTCACCTCCCTTCTCAGAAAACTGAAATTTCAAACACTGCTACACTATATCATTGAAGCAAATTTTAATTTGCTTCCCCACCTCACCCAAAATAGGACTTATAAAATGTCTACACTCTCTTCCCATTTCCAACTTCTCTTTCTTTTGTTTTGACCTTTTATCTATGTGAGAAAGCAACAATGCTGAAAGATATATACTTAAAGAGTAGGTGAGTGAACATGAGCAAGGAGCAGAGAACTGTGATTAATTCATCCATTTTGTTTGTTTAAATAGATTTCACAACTGTCTTACAAAAGAACAGCAGGGGAAAAGTTTAGTTTGAGGATCAAATGGTTCTTCAGCATACATCGTACATTTAACAAACATCCTTATAACAGATGCACCTTCTTATCTTGAACTACATATTGAATATACAATTTTGTTGGTGACCAAGTGGCGTGACCACTATTTTGTGTATGTCATTATCTATTAATAAAGTGATAGCCTGCTCACTTATAATGACTGTATAACATCTTTAGCATTGGGTGAATTTTAAAAAGTACAAAACAGAAAAGAAATTCAAGCAACAGGTCAGAAGCAATGAACAAGAGCTGTTGCAGGTTAACCCTGAAAGGCAGCTCAGAGCCACCCACCACTTGCTCACTCCCCATAATGGGATGGGCAAGAGAATCAGAAGGGTAAGAGTGAAAACACCTGTAGGCTGAGATAAAGGACAGTTTAACAGGGAAAGTAAAAGCCTTGCATGTAATCAAAGTCAATCAAGGAATTCATTCACTACATTCCATGGACAGGCAGGTGTTCAGCCATCCCCAGGAAATCAGGGACCCATCATTTGTAAAGGTGATTTGGGAATGTAAACACTATCATTCCAAACATCTTCCACTTCCTCCTTCTCCCCCAGCTGTATGTACTGTGCATGATGCCATATAATGTGGAATATTCCCTCAGTCATTTGGGGTCTGCTGTTCCATGCATGTCTCCCCACAACTTCTTGTGGATCACCAGCTCCCTCACTCACAAAGTGGTGTGAGAAACAGAAAAGGACTTTGACACTGTGCAAGTACTGCTATCAGCACTTTTTTGGTTACAGATCCAAAACACAGCACCATAGGAACAATCTGGAAGAAAAATAACTCTATCCCAGCCAAAACCAGTACAAGGCTATAGGTGAATTTCCAAGTAACAGCAGAATCTCCTGCTGCTGAGCTCAGCAAGCAGTGAGTAGGTGATTTTTGGTGGAAATGAAAACCAGGGCTAAGAGGTCCTTGATTTTTCTCTTCTTCAGAGGAAGTTGCACACAAAAAAAAATTAGGGAGAACTGACTGGCAGGTTGAAAGCTGCTATGCTGCAGACAGGCAGAAACCTGTGGGCTAAGACAGATGAAGGAATAGGCAAACATATGAACTGAGATTGACAGAGAACAGAAACAGAAATAATGGGATGAAGCAGAAACATCTTGTCTGTGAGACATGGGAGACTGTTTGACAATGAGAGAATAGGGTGAACAACAAGTCTGCAAATAAATTAGAACTCTGGGTAGCCGAGTCAAGGGAATAAATTGCCCTCTGAAAAATGCCATAGTCTTAAAAAGTCAGATCAAATATAAGCCAGAAGAGCAGAGTGATCTCTTGATAAGTCTGCCCTAAGCGAAACAGGTAGAATCTCCTTCTTGTTACTAACTGCAAACTTTCATGACATTAATGCCAGGAAGGTTTGAACCCTTTTGACTGCCATTCCTAACAAAGAGTCATTACACACACCCTGACAGAATGAGAATCTGACCTCGAAATCTACAATGTGTTTGTGAATCCACCTCTTGCAGAGTGTGATCCTGAGACAGCTGATAACAATGGCCTTCCAGCCTTTGAGTTGAAGACTGCCACTAAATAGATTGCCAAAATATTAGTTGTCCATCCTTATCAGAAATTCTCAGCACTCTATATGAAAAAAAACTCCAGCCCTTGTAGCACTGCTTCTATAATTGCACTGATTATTTTAGCCAGTGGGAACACATGGGGCAGCTACTACAGTGAGCCTCTCTCACAAGGATGCACCACTAATTGGTATTACTTTCTATGCTCTGACTCAGTGCTGGGGTCTAATCCAACAACCTGTGGTTATATAAAATGCCATTAATCCCCTTCCCAAAGACATCTCTACAGTTTCTTGAAGGTAATTACAAGTTTATTTTTATGACAATACATCTCCTACTATAATTTCTGCAAATCAAAAGTTTTTTCAAGTTTGATTTGATTTTTTTTTTTTTTTTTTTTTTTTTTTTTTTTTGCTTTGACATAAAAAATAAATATATACAACAGTGTAATGTATTTAACTGATCCAGGATGATGAACAAGAATAACAATTTTCTAATTTTCTCTTCCTTCAAAGCACACTTTACTCATCCTATCTAGTTGATCTGTACACTACCAGCAGCAGGACCTCTTCTTTGTTCCAAAATAGCAAAGCTATTTTAAAGGGAGTCCAAGCACTTCAGATCCATTTCTGGATCTCTAATGCATCATACATATTATATCGTAATCATAATTCGTACATGGCTGATTCTCGAAATCTGTGTGCCAACCCTCCACATCTTCAAGTATGTTGGCTCATTTCTGCTGATTTAATTAAACTCTCTGTTTTCCACAGTTCCAATCACTGCATACTTTTCAAGGGCTAATATCACCTTCTGAGGAAGCAGCATTACATACATAAGGGAGATATTCCAATACTATTCATCGAAGTTGCATTGCAGTCCAAACAGTCTGGTCTTGAAAACCTTTCAATCTTCAAGCATTTAAAAACATAATTTACAAATCTAGCCTTGACACAGATATCCAGTTACAATAGATGATCAAATACATTTTTCCAGGATTCTGACAACATACAGCTCTGAGGGACACATGACCAACCGGTGGCCTTTTCATCCCTTGAGGCAGGCCTACTCCTGCCTTGGGTAACTGGCAGACTGGGAAGAAGCAATTCCTTTCGTTTACTTAGGAATTGCTCTTCCTAATCTACAAGTGCTGATGTAGCACAGTTGGGGGCAGACACACTGCAATAAAGGTTGCAAGGAAGAAATGGCAATGCTGGAACACAGACAGTGGATTCATTTTAATGGTTCTGCATATGGCTACATTAAAAAAAAAAAAAAAAAAAAAAAAAGCACAATTGATTTCCTGCTGACCCTCTCCTCCAAGTTAATGAATGAAAGCTGCATATGTTAAAAGCCTTGCAGCACAAGAAAGTCTGCTACTACCATCAGGACTGTAAAGAAAAACTGATTAGTAGGGTCTGAGGAAATATCTGTCACACAAGGAAATTGCCTTGTTTGCTGCTTTGAGATGTGCAGAATCCAGTATCCTATCATTGAAAACCAGTATGAACCTGGTACTAACTTTCTATTTTAATCCTGCCTTTCCAATTCTCATTTTATGAGCATCTCTCATTTTCTCATTTCTCATTTATTATTTGCATCTCTCAAAGAAATAGTACTTTGAAGGAGCTGAACTCTGCAGTATGGTATACCTGCTCTATTCAATACTAACTCATCATTCTTCAACACTTGATCAAGGTGCTTTGATTCACTCAAGACAAAAAAGGAAGAAAATTTCTTCTGCAGAAGAGATAAAAAATTTCCTTCGGTCCAAGTAAGTTCTGAGCAGGCATGAAAGGTTCTGAGCTGTCTTTTCCCTGTCCATCTTCCACAGAAGCCTCTAGGTATGCTCAGTTTTCACTGATTTTCTTCAGCCACAAGCAGGCCTAAAATCAAGTGGTCTCCAGACAGAAAAGTACAAACTCTGTTCCACATCTTGCACTCAAACTTTCTATAAACTATGCCTCATTTCTTTCCATCCTTACTTTCACTGCTGTTTTCATAATGCAAAGGAGAAAATCCCCAACAGGCTCTGAATGAGTTACCTCCACTTTTTGCCTCTTCGCTACGTTTGAAAATTAAAGTTGAGCACACTAACTAGTACAGGAAGGTGCATTTCACTGAACTGACTACCAGCCATGCTTCTGATCTTTACTTTTGATTTTATTATCTTTCTCTAACCAACAGAAATATAACCAGAGTGGTTTTAGTTTGGGAGGTTGAGGATGAAATCTCAGGAACTCTGAAACCTTTCTTTTGATCACTATTGGTTTTCCAATTAGGAAATCTGTTCATATCTCCGAGGTTCACTATCTTGTCCAATGGCACAGGCTGCCAAGAACTTAATGCTCTCACAGAATCTGAAATCCTCAAATGAAAGGCAGGACAAAGGTGAGAGCTATTTAAGTATCTACCTTATAAAATGCCATGATTTAATGTTGCAATAATGACTGGCAGCACACAGCAGGGATTAAAGGAGGCTGCTGGCCAGAGTGGGCCTCCATTCTCCTCTGTTGCTCTGCCAGTGTGTTGTCTGCACTTGCTTTGGCAACATGAGTAGAATTGGGTAACACAGGCCTAGATCTGGATGCTGGGGCAGATTATGACAGAGCTGACCTTGCAAGAATCAGTCCAGTCCAAGTCTCAGCCACAAGTGACATCAAGGGAACAGATGGGGGAACTGCTTCCAGGTGAGGCTGGCGCCAACACGAACTGCACTCCACTGCTTTGTGAACAGCCCTGTGGAAAGGCTCCTCAGCCCAAGAAGCAGCTTCACAAGCCAGGACTTGGCTGAGCCCTTCTGAGAGCTATGTTCTGCACCACTTGAGTCTCAGGAAAGTCCAGCCGACACACAGGCAGGCCCGCTGTGGGTAAGTGTAAGGAGTTGTCTGGATCCGTCCAGCAGGGCAGAGAAACTCAGTGGCATCCTAATAAATCACATGACACTTTGCTCTTTCTTGCTCCTTCACAGCATGCCAACACTGCAAACCAGATGTTGCAGAGCTGCTTGTAGGGTATTTCTGGCAGAATGCAACATGTCTTGTCAAGGATGCTCCTTAGCACAGGAGACCCATCAGATCCTATATTATTAAGGTATTTTCCTGTTACAGTCAGAGACTGCCAAGGAGTAGAAAGCATAAAAAGTCAAAGAATTTTGTTTCATGAACACTGAGAAAAGGAGAAAGTCTAATCATTTTAGAAATGCTAATAATCTCATTCTTTGTATTATAGCTATTTTACTTCTCCAATATATTGTGAGTGCTCCTCTTCATAATTGCGTATCCCACTGGACACCCACAGAAAAAGAATTCTTTACCCTCATAAATGGCTTTTATAATGAAAAAAAGGGACCTGAAATCTGAAAACTCCTTACTTTTACCTACCTCAAACCTTTATGAAAAAGGCAGAGGAAAAGGTAACTGAGCCTTCACAAAAGGCAAGTAGGTGGCCAGGAAAGTTGATATATACTGATCCAACCTAAAGAACTGGATTACCTTTTTCTCTTTATGCACTTCTCAATCATCATCATCTAATGTGACCCTTGTCTATTTTGTGCATACAATCAGCTTATAGTCTAAAAATTTTATTTTCTTCGTGTTTATTTTTAAGGCAGATCACAAACTTTCAAAGACAGCCAGCTATTCTACAAACTCTTTATTCTCATGTTCCACTTGTATTTTATGAAAATTTCATTTCAGCTGAAAGCATTCTAGGTATTTTGTATATAATAGAAGTGCAATGTTATTTTAATGAATGTTTGTACAGTACAGGTCCTTTAGTTAAATTATGTAAAAAACAGGTGCACTGGACAGGGGTAATAGGAAAATAAGTTTGTTTCAGGAGCCTAATTGCTACACTGATGACTGTAATAACAACACTGGCAGGCATTTGCTAATGTTCTTGAGTAGTATGATTTGTCAGTGAAAGAATACTGAAAACACTGATTGCAGGTATTCTTACTGTAATTTGTCAGTATTTTTTTATTTATTACAAATATATGTGTCCTGTTTACTTAGGTCAAAGATAGCCAAATTTTCAGAGACCTGCAGAAACCCCAATTAAGTAGGCTTTCTTTGCTACTATTGATCACAGTTCACTTTTTATGCCAGCTCTGGTTTATGACCATTTTCTATGTGTCCTGCGTGATCTGTTTGAATTACTTTACAACCTAGGGACACTTGACCATGTACAGCTGATACACCTCAGACAGACTTCGCTGCCAGTTATCCTCACTATCCTCTATACTGAGCAATACAAAACAATTCCTGACAGACGTGAGTTTTCATCTACCACAGCTTCTAGTGCAATCAAGCAAAATCAGTGAAAGACCAAGGCTCTGCTTGACTTCAACATGCTTTGACTCAGATTTACAGAGACTGGTGTTTAAGGGTATTCAAGGTATCTAAGGGGGCTGGAAGTTCCTTGTGGATTTCTCAAGAGTCATAAAACATGAGCCAAGTCCCAGATGATTCACTAAAAATTCTTTGGCTGTGTTGTAACTGACAATATGGGTTACAAGTATGCCTAACCCATAGTGTTAGATAATGTTGAGTCACGTTTTAACATAAATGACAATAATCTAGACTCATGCAGGTCTCTTCTGAATTGACACCTTTAACCCAGCAGTGCCCAGCCAAACTAACAGAATCACATTTGCAAAAATGCAAGGTTGGACATTGCATTCATTGCTTGTCTTACAATTCAAGGGCAGTTTCAACAACAGGTCTCCACTTTGAAGACTGTATTTTGAGTGCTGAGCCAAACCAACCCTCAAAGTTTCTTTGAAACCATATTAACAGTCATCCATTCACTATTAACAGTAGATTAAATTATCAGGAGCATTTTTCTCTATTAAACACTATTCTCTACCATTTTTGCTAGAAATTGGCTTCCAAAGGGTTTTATGCACCTGTTGTAAAAGGGAAATGATGTTTCAGTTTAACAAAAATTCTTTTTTATTATGCACAACCATTATTAATGGATTACACTTTTAATCCACTTTGTCACATAAATAGAAAATCTATGGTTTCATAGGATTAAGCATTTAGCGAAGTAGCATTATTATCACTGCTTTTCAAAAACAATTATTTTCTACAGAATTTTTTGTACTAGTAAGTGTTTTAACTTCTTCAAAATAAATGTTTATTTTGGACTTTAAAGCCAGGCAGTTGCTGCTTTCGCAACAGACCAGTGCCTCACTCACACTCCCATTAACTTCAATTGGAAGAGGAGCATGGCCCAAGAAAATAATCTGTAGAAAAACAAATCTATCTTCTGTCAACCTAATAAACATTAAAAGAATTAATTATAAGTCTCGGGACTGAGGATGGTCGAAATGACATAGCATACAAAGATATCTTTAATAATTATCTTAACAATTTCTAATCACATTTAGAATCCTGTAAAGTTATCAAAACACTTAGGTAATCTGAGCATGAGATGTTTTCTATTTACTCAGAATTCAAAGAGTTCCTTTCATGTGAAAGGTAGAAACAGCTTTGAAGATAAATGACAAAGGAGTGAGGGAAACCCTAAACAAATCACACTTATGATTAAAGTACTATGTCCTTAATATAATCTTCCACATTTCTCTTACAGACTTTAAGCAACACGTTCAGAGCAAAATAGTCCTCAAGTAATTTTCTTCAATACTATTTTGAGTGTAAATTATAAAATTAGCCTATATGTTTTGCGTGCCTGAAATGTACAGTTGAATAGCTTGCCTTTTAGTCTCTACACTGTGCCAGTGGAAATTATTTACAATATTCAGAAAGACTTCCTCATCCTTTCTCCCAGTGAGAAAGAACATATACTATTCATTATGTTGATGCAAATGAGGCAGCAGTTAATCATCTGCTTTGAAAACAAGGTACTTGGGCATTATTTAATTCCCTAAACCAGCAAACCATGTGTTTGCATTTATACAAATTGATCTTGCTATTGCCATGCTGTAAAAAAAAAAAAAAAAAAATGAAATCAGGTACTAAATGCAAAGTGAATTCTGGCCTATAAGCCTTTTCCTATGTTTATTTGCACTCAGTTAATTTTTAGAGTTGGCCTTTCCTGTCTTTTTTGTCCCAGCCACAATTTTTACTCACTTCAACAAGCTTGTCCATATCAATGAAGAAGGCAGGATTAGGCCCTTAATTTGTAATGGAGCCTAAGTTGTTGCAAAATCAACACATACTATTAAAAGCTCTAGGGAAAAAAAAAAAAAAAAAAAAAAAAAAAGGAGAAATAAAAGTTTGAACTGTTAGATGGTCATCTCAGTGCAGTTCTACAGAGAGCCTCTCTCAAGATTTTGAGGAGGTCTCCAGGTCTGACAGCAAGAGAATTATTAAGTATACCTTCTAATGTTTACCCTACGACTTTTAAATACGCAAGAAAAAAAACCCCAAACAAACACTGAATGTGAAATACTAACTTGCTTCAACAGGAAAACAAAAAGATTATTGATCTTAAAAGTAGTATTTTTTTAATCTGCTTCGTAATATGCCCATAAAGAGAAATCTGCTGAGAAAACAAAGGATGACAAAGCTCTGCTCAGCAGTAAGTCTAGAAAGTAAAGTATTTTAAAACTTATTGCATAGCAAGCCTTACATAATACAAAAGATATTTATAATAATAATGTGGAAGAACAGAAGGACTTTTTGTAGTGAAGACAATGCTTTAAAGTTCTAAAACCCAAATATTCTTACCCCTCTTTACAGAAAGCAAGCATGATACATAAAAAAGTACACAGGCTGTTTTTTTTCGTAAACCTACACTGCATCACTGTAATGTTTAAGTATTTGTAGTTGTTAGCCATCAAGAAAATTGTTTTGAGAATAGCACAACAGACTGGCTAAGTTTGTCTTTCCGGAGTTTTGGGGAAGTTCCCGTCCAAGAATTCAAATCATCACATGGTGAAGTGAGATAGAACACTTGACACTTCGGATTCCACTACTATAAAGTCCCTCTGGAGAGACCAAACTATGTGCATTATTCATACTTCAGATTTTGGACATCAGGTTAACTTCACATGACAGCGTGGGCAACATTGATCATGCAGAACTGTTAGCTGAGAAACTTGCTGTGAGGATTCAGTGAGCTTATTTCCCTCTCAGTGAAACAGCACTGCTTGCTCAGACCGAAACAGGAGGAGAATAGAGCACTGTGCATGAAAGCGCTGCTTCTGGATTGCATTACTTTGATGAGGAATCTTTTTGACCTTTAGGGCAGCCGACTTCCACAAGTGACGAAAGATCCCTCTTCACCCTGCAGTGCATTTCTTCATACAACTAGAGTGTTATGAGCTCCCTTCCTTTTATCCAATCCTCTGCTATATCAATTAAATCAGATCGTTATTATCTTTGCTTATTATTTTGTGTCTTTTTTTTTCCCCATTTTGGCTCAGAGGAGGCACCATCACGTTTCTCCAAACACAACAGAACGGGCATTGTCATTACTATTTCATTTTTTTTTTTTTTTAGCTTTGGATTTGCAATACTCGTAGCCAACACGCATCCTGAACACAGCACCAGAACACAGCCCATGCACCGAGCAGAGGCAAAGCAGGGATAGGTGAAAGAGGGATCAGCTTATCCAGCATG
Source organism: Certhia americana (assembly GCA_018697195.1). Lineage (NCBI taxonomy): Eukaryota > Metazoa > Chordata > Aves > Passeriformes > Certhiidae > Certhia > Certhia americana. Next base: position 18,649,591 of record CM031857.1, on the reverse strand, counting down.
CCCGCCAACCCCTACCCCCTCGCGTTCACAGCGCATCCCGGGAGGCAGGGGAGGCGCATCCCGGGAGGCGCGGGCGGCGCATCCCGGGAGGCAGGGGAGGCACATCCCGAGCCGCCGGGGAAGCTGCAGCCGGCAGGGCGGCGGCGGGGGCTGCCCGCGGGGCTCCCCCCGTGTGCCGGGAGGGGCGGGGGCTCGGGGGCCGGGCCAGCTCCGCCACCGCCACCGCCCGGCTCCGCCTCTCCCGCCGCAGCGCTCAGTCCTGGAGCGCCGCTCGGCTGCCAGAAGGGAGCCGCCACCTGCTCCGGTGCGGAGTCGCTCCTCGCTGCGCGCCGAGAGGGAGAGCAGCCGCCCCGCCGCCCGCGCCCGGGAAGTTACCGCTGCTCCCGCCGCCGGGGGAAAGCCGCCGCTGCTTCTTCCCGGTCTCGACGAGGGAGAAGTCGCCGCCGCGCTCCGGTGCCAGAGGGAAGAGCCCCCGCGGGCGCGCCGCCCCGCTCCGCCGCCGCCTCCCGGTCCCGCCGCGGGCAGGCGGGATGATGGAGCCCCCCGCCGCCGCCGCCTGCTCCTCCTGCCGCCGCCGCCCGCTGCCGCCCCTGCTCTGCCTCCTGCTCGCAGCACTCTGCCTGCCGCCAGGTGAGAGCCCGCCCGCGGGAAGCGGTGGCCGCGCCGTCCCGGCCGCGCGTAACTTGGCGGAGGGGAGGCCGGGGCGCAGGTGGCGGTGCCCGGAGCTCCCCAGCACCTACCGCGGGCTTCCCTGCTCGCCGGCGGTCGCTCCCGACCGGTGGTGCCCGCCGCATCCCGCTGCGCTTCTGGAGGAGAGCGATCCTCTCCTGCCCTCCGAGGGTGCGCCGGCTGATGCCATCTCTCCTGCGGGAAAGGCAGGAGCTGCCCCAGCGGTGAGAGGCGCTGGTCTCTTCTTTCCCCGTGGGAAAAGGCGGTGGGGTCCCTCCGGGGCGTTGTCAGCGGCCGCCGGGCAGCGCTGCCCCCGCGGGAGCGACAGCCGAGCCCCGGTGCGATGCCGCTTTCACTTCCAGGCTGGGCGAGCGGCACGTCTGCGCAGCCAGCCGCCTGCAACTTCGGCGCTTCAGCTGCTTCTCCCCTCCGCCCCTTCAGTGCCGGCAGCCCGCGGGACCGGCGCCTCCCGCCGCTTTCCGCTGCCGGCGGGGAGCGCGGTGCCGGGCGCTGGCAGCCGGGAGCGGCGGGGCAGCCCCGCCGTGGGTGCCCCGTGGTCGGGCAGCCCGCCGTGGGTGCCCCG
>CM031857.1:18187661-18648329 GCA_018697195.1 Certhia americana | reverse complement strand
TGCTCGGGCAGCCCCGCCGTGGGTGTCCCTTGCTCGGGCAGCCCCGCTGTGGGTGTCCCTTGCTCGGGCAGCCCGCTGGGCAGCGCCGGTGCCGCTCCTGGGGGCAGCGCTGCCTGGCTCCGGCTGCTCCGGCGGAGCGGGGCCGCGTGGGTAACTTCTCTTCCCCTCCCCGCTCCGTGAAAGCGCTCCTGAGCAGAGGCGCTAGGGAAGTAGGAAGGCGCAGAGAGTGCTAAATATCCTAATTGTTCTGGGAATATTTTGGCTATGAGGTGTTTGTAGTCTTTGTTTTGTAAATATTGAGCGTGAAAGTGAAGTCTGAGGGAAAAGCTGTGAAGTGAGGAGTTCTGCATTCAGCGCGGGGACCGTCTCATTATTCTTGTAGAAAGAGCGTCAGCCTGTGGTAAAGTTCTGTATTGCTTTAAGGAATGCTTTGCCTCTATGTGCCTTTGCAACAACGGAGGGTTTGCAGAAGTGTTGGAGCTGCTGGTGGTTTTTCTTTCCTGGCCTCTGCCTGCCTGTTTGTTACGTGCTCTCCTGTTAACCATTTATAGCCAGCATGATCGTGGCGAAGTGGAAGAGAAGAGCAGACCTTTTTCGCTAGATGCATTTATACTTGTGTTTTACAAGCTCCAAGTAGAAAAAACTAGCTACAACAGTAAAGCAAGGCTGCTGAATCTGTAATTTCAAATAGAATAGTAAAAAAGCTCCAGACAGAATCAACAGCAATATTGGAACTGTAAGCAGTGTGTCAGGCTGCGCTTCTAGGCTTTTGCTTTGGCAAATACAGGGTATAATCACTGTCAGACATAATAAATACCAGTCCTGGTGGCAGAGCTTATGAAGAATACTGGTTGCTGTGATGCTGAGAAAGTCTTCAGGAAAGACTGTTCATTTTAGGAAATCTTGAAGGCATGTGGATTATCAGAGGGATAAGCACCTCAGCTTCTAAGAAGCAAGACTTGTCCCCTGTGGAGAGATTTAGCCCAGTAAATACAAAATGATCTTGGTAATTGTGTCACTGTCTACATTTTCCATTTGAAGAAAACTTGAAACCATAAAATATTTTATCTCAAAACAATGATGATGGAGCTGTATAAATAGATGGCACTTGACTACCTACGATCTCAATAGGTTGTCAGCAAAACCATTTAACTTGTTCTTTCTGCTCTTCATTCCTTCCTTGCCCCTTCAAGGAGGAGCTCAGGCTAACTGTAAGGAAATACATGTGGGGAGAAACCAGCCCCACCTTGGCTTAGAAACTTTCCCTGCAGTACTGAAAATGCCTGGAAAACCCTGCAGCAGATTTAAGCCTCTGGTTCTCTGTTTATTCTGAGGTATATAAAAGATACTTAGATACAAAACTACCTATAGAAAGGTCTTGATATTGCTGTAGTTTTACTGGTTCTCCCCCCTTGCTATCTCAGCTGTATAAGATGATAGCTAGTTTTCTATAATCTAAACAAATTATGGATGTATTATTCTATCATGGTGCTGGCTTTTGGGAGTTCCATTTGAGCTTTGGATGTTGAAAGCAATAGATGAGTTATTAAAAGCATATTAAAAGTTTATGTGCCTCAATTTTAAATATAGCTGGCAATATTCAAGAAGGACTGGAGATCCTTATGAGAAAACTTGATTTTGTTTCTTCACAGAATAAACTGCTAGGGAAGATCTTATAAAGAGAGAGAGGGTCCAAGTATGCATTTGGCACTAAGAGTCTGACTCTAGGTCAGACGAAGTGAGAACACCGAGTATAATCTCATACATCTCTAGAGGAAATGGCTGTATGTGAAAAGAAAGTCTACTCTTAATCAGGAGCTAATCATGACCTTTTCCCCTCCTTCTGCTTTCTCCTGGATTGTAACAAGGAAGCTCTTAGTCTTCTGTTTTATTACTAGACTTGTTACATACTGCCAATATTGCCTAAACCTAGTCAGACTGAAACATGTAATCTTACTCACGGCACTCATTGTGTTCTCACTCCTGACTGTGTTTTTTCCCTGGTATATCTGGTCTGACTTTGAACTGGGGAAACTGGATTTCTATATTAAGATCTGGAGTTCACATGGGTTTTCTGAAACTGAAGTCAGAGAACATCTGCATCACGTGTATATGATTCAGTGTGCCACGTATTTGTGGTCCAATATACAGGTAACAAACCAGACACATTCTTAAGTGAATTTTAATTGTTAGATTGATTGCTTTGGGAAACATTTGATATATTTAGGGGTTTTTTTTTCCTTTTTTTGTCTGAAAGTCTTCCAACATAAACTATTTTTCTTGTGCTCTCTCCTCGCTGTTGGGTTTCTAGCACTGAGAAGGCAGAGGGCAACAACAGAAATCATCCATGTCTGTAAATCCTTGAAATTTCAGCCAGCTGATTTTTATTGAAGAAAATATGTGTTGTTATGTTCATGAAATAAATCTTTCTGTCATAAGTCGTATTTAATTTCAAGGTATTTTATTTTCACTTTCCAATCTGTATAAGAGTAATCCCCTTTCTTGCAGTACCATCCATTCTCCTTCCTGAAAGTAACCTGGGTTGTTAAAATTATTTACCCTGGGTTTATATATTACCTTCTTTGCAGTAGACTCATTTGTTGACTTACTTCCAGCAGAAATTTTTGGGGAACAGAATCTCTAAATATTTATGCAAGATCATACATAAAGGGGAAAATAGAATAGCATAACTGTTTCACATAATGCAAATTATATCTGTGTGATCAGGCTAAAACAGTGTTCTCTGTTTTCTTCCAAGTATCTTACTTATGCAGTGGGGTTTATAGTCTTAAGATGTAAGAGTGCTCACTGCAGATTTCCATGGTGTCATGCTTGATTCCATATGCGATCTTTCTAAGCCATATGAAAAGAAGAATTTCTGTAGCAGCAATAGCTTTAATATAATGGCTGCTCATACCATATCACACCATCGTGGACTTTTTTAGGTTCCTACCAGAGGCCTTTCTGGAGAGTATTTTTTGGTCGAAGTGGTTTTGGACTTCTTGGGTGTAAGAAGAGCAGGTTGCTAGTAGGAAACTGACTACAGAGGAGCCCTACCTCTCTGTATGCACTTTGAGCCCAGTAACACTGGAGAGACTGAATGTGCTTATTTTCTCGGAGCTGTAATTTGTAATTGGATCTTCTAACACTAGATTATCAATATTCAGTCTTCCCTTGTTGTGATATGTACTCCGTGACCTTAACATGATGATCACAGATAAGATGGCTTGAGGTCCGATCTCCAGTGGTTCTTCCACTGCTGTTTCACACACAGTAGTTTTGTGGCTTTTTAATAGTACTGTATTAAATATTTTTGTGGCTTTTTAATAACTACCGTATTAAATATATTTTAATACTGCTGAGTGTTGAAACTGTTTTTCCACATCTCTAATAATATGGTGTCATGGTATGGTCTTGGTTAGTTCTGCCACCTCTCATAGGAGGCTAGATTTTATTTATTGATTTTCACCATATCTAAAACCCCAAAATCTTCATTCTCTCACTTCAGTGCTACTCAGGGTTCCTCTGGGCTGGCTGATGTGTAGCTTTTTTTCCTCTGGTAATACAGTGATTTTTTATTAAAAAAAGTCTGTATAATGCAAGGCTGCATTTGTAAGAGAATTGAGGACCTGTTGCAATATTCTGATTTCTCTCAAGTTTCTCTGTCTTCAAGAAAAATAGTTACGCTTCCATGCACTGATGCACATGTGAGAGACTCTTAAAGAACTGTAAATGCTGTAGGGTGATAATTAGAAATGACTCAAGCAGAACGTGATTTTTCCAGGAAAACCTGAATATTAACAACTCCCCTTGATATGAAATGGTTGAGTGTTATCTTCCCAGAAGACGAGGCTTTGACCTACATGTTCTTTATCTCGGTATATTTTCTTTAATGGGAGCAAGATGACTGTTAAAGGAGGCTGTACATTTCTGCCTGTAATACAGTCGAAAATGAATATCATCATTTAGAGTGGAGATTGCAATACACCTTGTATTCTGACAGTCCACTACTGGCAGTGATCAGATCAGGTTTCTTCCTTTTTTTTTCTTCTCTGGTTTTGCTTCATTTTCTTCTTCCCCAGTGTGTTTTATTGAGGATGGCTTGAATCACAATCATTCCTGCACCAGGGGATGTTAATCTACTGCTCCAAAGTGTTGTCTCCTTTGAGGAATTTCTGCCTAGCTTAAGAGCAAATTGCACTTGTTATGCATATAGGTCTCCAGAAAGGCAAATAAATATTTGCTTATTAAAACAGTGCTGCTTCTACTGAACTAGTATTTCTATTGTTGATAAGAAATACACTTCTTGTGGGAAGCAAAAAATGGGAGAAAGTGATAAAATAGTGTAGAGAGCAAGAGAGAGCACCTGGAGCTTCAGGGTATGAGTTTTAGAGGTTATCAGGGGTTAGAACAGTTCTGTAACGTTTGGGTAGAAAGCGTTTGAAGTGCTTTCAACAGCAATGGAAATACTAAGCTGCTCCCTTGATAAGAAGCAAAAAGTGCAGTCAGTGATTTAATGAGTGTTTCAGCAGTCTGTATATCCATATATTTTGTTTAGGTTGCACTCTGTACAGTTAACCCCTGTTGTGAAGAAAAGCTTCAAAAGCTTGAACTACATTCGTGTGTTGTTTTGTGCTGTGGTAGCACCATCTGTAGTATGTCCTGGCATCATTAATCATGGGTTTTGGTCACAGCAGTTCTGGACCTAAGGGAAAACTCTCAAACAGTAGCCAAGGGTAGCAGAAGTCCCCAGGGCTGGAGCCCTGGCAGGCAGTGACATTTTGGCACGTGTCATGGGCTCTGTGTGGTGGCTGTCCCTTTCCCTTAGCTGTCTCTTGCATACAGTGTACATGATGGGTCCCAGCTGCCCAGGCTGGGAGATTTGGGGTTTTTATTAGAACATCGATTCTGGCTATAGTTGGCATATTTTAAACTTTGAAGAGATATTGGCAGCTAATTCAATAGAGGGAGCTCCGCTACCTTACTGTTAGAAGTGGTGTGTCTCAGCTTTTCCCAGACCTCTGACTTCAGCCAGAAAGTTACATTAAAAGTCTTTGTTTCTTCACAGTGTTTTGTAACGCTAGGCTTTGTTACTGAAAGCGTCTTACTTTCATCACAGGCTTTCTGTTACACGAAGGGGAAGGAAGGGCAAATCCAAATCATGTGCTACGCAAACCCAAAAAGATGACTCAATTAGAGACAGTTCTCTTGCTGCAAGGCTTTGGGTGTTCAGATGGATACACTACAGAATCAAGTTTTTAAGTGACACTTTTTTTTTCTGGGGAGGCAGGTGGTGAGATTCATGGAGAAACCCAAAAAGACTTAGAATAAATAGAGGGTATTTCCATGGACTGAATGGGCCAGGAGTGATGTGGCATGAAATAGGGTACAAACAGGATAAGGAAATGATTGTACCAGACTTACTGCTGGGGTGAGAGAAAGCTAGAACACTTACAGTAAAATGTTGTCAGACATTTGTTTTAAAAAGTTTGTTGTTTTTTTTTCCAGTAAGTTCTTCTAAGATTTATTTTATTGTATTTTATTTTAGGAAAATTGGAATATGTATGCCATTCTGTAAACATGGTCATTGTAAAAGAAACCATCTTAGGTGTATGCTTTTAACCCATTCCATGTCTCTAACACAGAAAAACATACATACAGAAAACTGATAATTGCTCTGTGAACTTAGGAATTCATATTTTTCTTGAATACTTTAATTTTTTTAATAGTATTTCTTATCAGATGGTTTTGAAACTAATTAGGAAGTCCCAGTAAAGAACAGCACTTCTAAAAAAAAATTCTTTGAGTCACCTTCAAGTAAGCTTGTAATGAACTTAGTGTTATTCTTCAAACAGATGAATCCTCGACAAATGCCCTTTATCATTTCGCTTGCTGAAGAAGTTCCATTTTTTAATCCATTTTTCTCCAATTTAACTAAAGAAAATAACCATAGATATTGGAGAAAAAAAAAATAAATGTGGCTTGTGTGCAGCTTGATTTAAGTGTGGCGTTTTATATATCACTGACTTATTTCATGGTTTTGTTGTTTTGGCTTATTAATGTGAATTTTTGTTGGGGGGGTTTTGGGTTTGCTTGGGGTTTTTTGTTTTTATTGTTTTTTTGCTTGCTTGTTATTGTTAGAAAACAATATTCCATTTATTTTTTGGGAACTCACTGTTGAGCTGAGTGAGTTTTTCATGCTGACTAGGAAGAATTCCTAAGGCTTCTATTTTAGAGGGTTGGCACAGTTTGTCTCTGGGGTGGAATGGTAAAAGAGGTTATAACTGAATACCTTACAGAGAATACATGGGTTGAAATAGACTTAAAAATGGGCAATTGAAGGCAACTATGAGATCTCAACATTATTTGAGATGCTGTTTCTTTTAATTGCAGCTTCTGAATTATTTTTCTGTTGATGAGATAGCTAGAGTATTAATCTATACATTTTTCCCTTTTGGCATGGAATTTTTATTTTGTGAAATGTACAAAGCAGCATGTGTTCAGCAAAGTGAATTCTGTGACTCATCCAGATAAAAATCATGGTTTATTGGTTTACTCTAGTTGTTCTGGAGAGTAGAAATGAACTCAGTGGCCTCTACCTACAAAACCAGACATGGAACAGGGAAAGGACAAATGGAATATTCAGAAGGATTTGGGAAACTGCAGTGTAGCCATGTAAATTCAGAAGAGAGAAGAATGCTGAATCAATTTCTTCTTTCTTGAAGCTGCACGTCAAATGCGTGCATATGAAGAGGATGCTCGGGCATGTATTATTTTAAAATCCAAACAGTGACTCCCCAGTATGGGATTTGCTTTCTAAAACTGGGGAAAGGGAAGATTTCTGACACTTGAGAGCAAAGTAGTGCCCTGACAACTAGTGTTGTAAATCCAGAAAACATTTGCATCTTACACTTGACAGCTCTAAAGGTTAGCAAGGGGATAATTTTTTGAAATTTAATTCATGATTGAGATTTTTGTCAAGTGTTTTTAATATTACTCTTTGGTTTTCCAACTGCTGTGCAACTTCCTGCTAAACTTGAACCCAGCCTACCCACAGAAGCAGTAAGAAAATTAGTGTTATGAATGTCCCAGTAGCTTCCAGTTTGAGTGAGTTATGTTTCTTTCAGTTGTGTTTCTGCACAGACAAGAACTTAGTAATGCAGAGCTTTACAGTTAGTAAAGTAATTCTAGTAATTACGGTTAGTAATGGAGTCCTGTGGTTTGAAACATTCACCAGTGTTTGAGCAAATAATGACAGCTACTTTGTATTACATAAACTTATATTTTGCACTTTTTTTCCCTGATATTTTTTGTTTTGTTAAATATTTAAAACTTTCAGAAAATGGTTTGCTCCATTAGTTTGGGTCTTGACATGGTTTCTGTAACAGGACTTTTGGAGGGACGACTGTTCCACATTTCAGTTTGACCTGGCACATCACATTGCTGTTGAATGATGCAACATGTTCTGTTTGAGCTTTGAAGTTTAAGTGCTTTACCCTCAAGATTTAACCCCAGTTAATGTGAGGTGCCCCACAGCAGCAAATTCCGAGGTGTCTACGTGAGTCTTGGAGTGTGCTTTCTGCAAGTTCACCTGCAGACTTGGTGAGGGTCAGGTTCTGGTGTTTCATCCAGACTCCCTTGTGTCTGTGGGTCATTTCTTGTCACTTTAAGGACCCTGGGGTGTTAAATCCAAAACTTCTGCACAGCTTCTGGGGGCAGCAGGGGGAGCAGTCTAAAACTTTCAAGGTAGTGGGAAAAAAAGTGGTGTGTTGCAAAAGTGACTTCCATGGATGCAGAGGCAGGTTAACCATTTCCTAGTAGATTTGCAGAATATTTTGTTATCTTCTATGCATCCTAACATAATGAATTGCCTGCTCTGTAAGAAAGTTCCTTCCTTATCTGAAAAGAGCTTTAAGCCCTTTGTATCTGAAGCCAGAAGAAAGGCAAAGTTTCTGGCCTATGTGTGAAACTGGTGGTGTATCAGAGGGGCAAAAGAAATGCCTTGTGTCTGCCTGAGAGCGAAAGGGATGGGAGCAGGGAGATAAGACTTGTGGGTTTTTTGGAGGTCTTGTGGGAGTGGGAATGTAGCAGGGTGTTGGGGCATGCTGGCAGCGTTAGTCTCTGCAGAGCCTGCTGGCTGTCATCATCCTGCTAAGGGGGCCTTGGAGTGCTGCTGCAGCCTCCAGAGCAACACAGCTCAGCCTGGGGATCTTGGGAGCTCCTCTTGGACAGCATGCAGCTCCAGAACAGGACAGCAGGCAGGAACTCTCTGTAGTGCTGGTCACCTCTAGGTCCATGGTGGCTGTTTCATTTTAGCTATGTAAGAGGAGGAAGATCTCTATTCCTCTCAAGTGTAAGAAATTCCCACCTTTTGCTGTGGATGTGCTTTTACTCTCTAACCTGCTGCAGAGATGTGTCTGCTTACTTGAGAAACACTTTTCTTCTACTCTGAATGGTGCGTGAAGCCCTCTGTGGGTCACTTTTTAGCCATTATGTCTATCTGCAAGTACAGCAGTGATTATGAAGGATGGGTTTCAGCACACCCAGCATGCTCACAATCTTTGGCTCTCTTTCCATTGCATCAGTGGCACAGGGCATAGCTGAATGAATAACACAGTGTGTTTCTGTAGTGAATGCTGAAAGGCTGAGTGTGAGCTGCCAGCAGCTTTATCCAGAAGGAAGTGGGGTGTTGGGAGGAGCAATATTTGCACCCAGAGGAAGAGAGGCAGGTGAATAATTTCTAGCTGGAATGCTCGGTTCAGTTTTTTTAACTGTGGGAGTAGTTTTGAAGACTGAGGTTGATGGCTCAGTCCAAGAACTTGTTAATTTTTCTGGGTAGAAGTAATGCATTCAAACTGTTTCTCAAAATGATTTTTTTCTTGGTTTTACTCCTGATGGCTACATATGGACTTCACACTGGAAGTATTGTGTGAGTATGTATAAAAACTTAGCCTTCTTGGTGTAGTGGGATGCCATGTTTTAAGTGTGGATTCTAATTCATAAAAACAGCATCCATAGCTTGATTTTACTTGTGTTTCAACTGATTTCTAGTCTTCCTGTGAGGAAGCCATCATCTGTAAACAGCAGCAATTGTTCTGGAAGGCTTTTCATCTAGGTAAGAGAGCAGAGCACTGAGCATATGAGGACCTTGACTCCTTTTGAGGAGGCTCTCTTCATGCATTTTTTTGGACATACTGTACAGTACAGATTTTCATGTAAAAATTTCACGAAGATAGAGAAATCTTCATGCAATTTTTTGGACATACTGTGGAGAACAGATTCTTTTTCATAACCACAGAAGGAGGTTGGTGGCTCACAGACTGCAAGTTCTGTGACAGTGTGATAAACTCTACAAAAGCTTGAGGAACCCTGTTAAAAATAGAAACTTTAAAGGAAATATGTCATTGAAAACCTTCATTGTCTTGCTAAAAGTTTTCATGGTGTTTGAAGGGTTTTTTTTAGCTGGCTTTTAAGTCACTACTAGTAGTATGTTTTTTTCATCTTCTTTTCCTTCTTTAGACCTGAACTGTTACTCAAGGAGACATAGCTACTACTAAACCAAAAGTTTTGTTGGGTCTTAATTCCATGTGTGAGGTTATGGCCTAAATCTTCCATCTGCTAATAAAATGTTAAGCTCTGCAGTTTTCCATTATCTTCCTCAACAGCAACTTGAAAGTTAAAAATAAAAAATAAACAAAAAACAAAAACAAACAGAAAAAAACCAACAAAAATACAGAGTTTAATTCCTTGTGATCCAGGAACACTGAGGACTAGAGGTGGATTTGGGGTTGGGTGGGGTTTGTTTTTGGTTGGTTGTTTTTGTTGGTTTATGGTTTGTTTTTTTTTTCTTTTAATATAATTTAATGAAAGAGAAAATTGATGAATTTTCTCTGAAAAAGGTGGCACTGTATGCCAGGCCTTTTGAACAGTGGTATTTATATAAGCTGTTGTGAACTCGAACTGACAGTGGCTTAGGAGAACAACTTTCCCTTTGGACATGTCAGCATTCTTGTGTGGTTAGGTCAGAGTGGAAGTACTACAGCATGCATCTGAACGGATTTGAGTGATCTCTGGTACTTCAGTGGTGAAAAAAAAAAAAAAAAAAGATGTTTCTTGTGGCATTTGTTTGAGCTATACCTCAAACATAATGGACACTTCACGGCCTTTAGCTGCTTGGTAATGCTTTAGTTGCAACTGCAAGGCTGAATAATTTTGTGTGATCTATTTCTGTTGGTGAGCTGTTGGTGAGTCTGGAATGCTTAATCTCCTGCAAATTATATTTGAAGAGACACCAAGTGAATTACATGTTGAAGAACTCTCCCTGTGTCAGGGTGGCCGAACTTTGCAACACAAGGCTTGGAGCAGGGGATTGATTGTCTTGTGATCAGGACTGGAACAGCAGGTGTCCAGGTCAGAAAGCTTGGGGAGGTCCAGCTCCCACCACCATTTGCATCAGGAGTTGCAGTTCCTGAAACACAGTTTCTTCCTTCTGTTGCAGGAAGGGACTAGGCTGAATGCAGCTGAGGAGCATCCGTGTCTGTGATATTCAGCCTTGGATTGAACCCTTGTGTGGACTTTAACTATGCCTTCTAGGTGCTGTATTTTGTATTCTGCCGCAGTAGATGTGATCTCCCTACTGATGACACACGAGTAGAGGTTTAAAATTTTGTGTAGTGAGTTGGAAGTTTTTTACTGTTACAGTAAAGCTGTTCTTTACTGCCATTTTATTTGGAGGGGGGTCTGAACCTGATTTCTCAAAATCATAGAAAAGGGAAAAAGACACAAAGATTACTTAAATTTTTACCCACCAATTTTTATTCTTTTGGTAGTTGAAATTCAAGAGAAAACGTCTAGATTTCTGGTTTAAAAAAAGCAAAATTACATAATAGAGGTGGTTTTGATTTATAAATACCACTTGAACATCAAAAGGTATTTGAGAATATTTCAGGCCGAGAAATAGAGAATACTTTTTTGCTAGCATATTGTTTGCTTAACTTCACTGTGTCATTGACTAGTGTATGCCTCTGTGTTCAGTAGGATTTAGAAGTAAGAGCATTTAAAGCTGGAGTATCTAGGATTGCAACAGCAGCACTTTGGATCTTTGACAGGGTGTATTATGAGCATACTTAGAAGTCACTTTTCTGTCACAGTTCTGTAAGCAAATATTTATGACTGGAGCCTTTACAGACTGGGGAGAGAAGTTTGCTGTTGGTGATCAGGCCAAAGACACAGATCAGCATCTCTGCAGAGTGGCAGACCCAAATTAAAGGCAAAGAACTTACTTCCAGGATTTTCAACCAGGTATATCCCTAAAGCCTGTGAAAAGAAATATTACTGCAAAATAATGGAAAGGGGTCTTTGCAACGGAGGCTGGGAAGGATACAATGTCATTTGGGATGCTGAGACAGACAGCATGGGGACAGGAGGAGCTGGTGTGTGTGGGGTTAGTGTGTCTTGTGGGTGTTTCTGGAGAGCTGGATCTGAGGGGAGCCCAGATTTTGGACCTGGCTTGTCTCACATCCCCTGCTGCTGCAGAGATGGTGGGAAGGGGTGTTTGTGCTGGAGAGCCTGGGGTGGGAGAGCAGGCAGGATGTGTCATGAGGAAGGAAGCCAAGGGCCCTGGCACAGCTGCACAGAGCCAGTGTGTGCTGCCTCTTTCCCTTGTGTGGGTGGGGGAGGCAAGCCCTCTGCACAGAAAGGGCAGCTGGATTTGGGCTTGTGAATGAAACAAGTTGTGACAGGAGAGCAGAAAGCATTCTGCAAAGTGGTGGGATTGAGGAGAGCCCCGATCACAGTATTTTGAGGAGGAGGAGCAGGGGAGAACCCAGTTTAAAGATAGGCAGTGCCTGCCCTCCACTGTCTGTATCTCCAGGAGCTCCCCTGACAGTCACACTCTTTCCTTTCACCTGCCTGTGATTCAGCAGGATGTTCCTCTTGGTAAAGATCATGTTACTGCCATGTCACTCTGCTGTTCCTCTTTTGTCAGCCACACAGTTCAGCGTTATTTCCTGTTTCAGGAAGCCATCTCTGCCCACAGGGACTTTGCAAAGCTGACACATTATTGCATTGGGCATACCTGGACTAATGCACCTTTTTAGACAGCCTCCCTTCTCCATCTCGGGGTCAGGACAGATAAACTGAAAAGCTCTTCATACTGACAGTCTTTTTGAGGGGAGGAAAAAACCCTGAATGTTTTCTTCTAGACATTTTAAGAGACTTGGTGAATGAGGTAATGTGTCAGGGAGAGGATGTCATGTGCTGAGCATAATGGCTGTGTGACCTAAATGTCTGTGTCTGTCCTCTTGGGCCATCAGATGTTCTGTGGAGTGACTCACACCTGACACTGTGGGCATTCAAGATGGTCAAGAAACTCCTGGAAGGAAGCAACCCATGTTCTCACAGTGCATTGTTACCAGTTCTGAAGAAATGTAACATTAGTTGTTCAATAAGAGTATTGTAATAAGTACAGATGTATAACCCACTGCTGCTGGAATTGGAACAGTCAGCTGTTTTTCTAGTCCAAGTCTGTTCATGCTGTGTCTGGACTGAGGTGGGGAGAGGCAGCCTGTGGTAGTTGACAGGTGCTGTAAACCTGTAACAGCAGCTTTGCTTGATCACCAAATACAGAAATTAAGCTAACACAATAGTTTTGGGCCATGATCTGGCATGTGTTTGAACACCCAGCTTTGAAATTATTTGAGTATTTAAATAGAATCTTAAGAACCTAATTTTTAGAATAGAAATACAAGGGCCCATGCAGAGAGGGCACAGGAGGATACAGTGAACCAAAAGTGGTGGTGTGGAGGCTGTTAAGATGCTGGATACTGTTTGGGAGTCATAGTATCTTTCTGCTCCTTGCAGAGCATGTTGAGCTATCATAACCTGCAGAGAAATAGTTCAGGTAGGGGATTGATCTAGTTTAGTCTTCCCAAGTCTGATGTTAAATTCACCTCTTTGGCTGACTTTTTAAAGCCTCCGATTTTAAATTGCATACACATGTTTTTCCCATCTATAAAATATAATATATGAGAATGGATATTTTTTTTTTGTGCCTGTCAGCAGGGAATAGCAGCTTACTGAGCTTTCTTGAGCATAATTTTAAATGGAGAAAATGCTTCTATATAAACTGAGATTATCTCATCACAATATTTTTATGATAGTTAATTAAAATGTGAGAAAATCCTTTAGAGCAGATTTGCAGTTTTGTGACTTTTATGAGACTTAACATGAGAGATCTATTTTTATAGTTATGCCTTCTTATTAGTTTTGGGATTAGGATATGTTTAAATGCATGGCTATCAAATCCTGTGATGATTACTTGTTTATTTTGCAGTGTAGACTAATTCAGTTACGGTCCCATTCATGTGCTGTTTGTGTCCCACTTTTCAACAAGATATTGTTGTGCTTTATTGTTATTGCTATTTAAAATAAACTCCCAGAGTAGCTTTAATTTCAGCTTGTATTTTTTTAAATATTAAGTGTCAGTGAAGCATATTTTATTAGATTGTTTTGAATAATGATCATTTAGGTTGTTCCAGCTCCTGGACATGTACTTTCATTATGCTGGAAGATTGTAAAATGTGAGGGAACGAAGGATCACTGTGAATAGCTGCAAGAGACTTAAATACTTAAAAATTGTCTAGACGTAAATAAAATCCTGTAAAATCTTGGCTCTCAGTACATACAACTGCAATAGGAAGCAAGACCTATAGAAAATTTACTGAGATACAGTGGGAGTTATTGAAGACCAGCACATGTTCTGTTCCCTTTGCAGTGGATAGGCACATCAGTGGAAGATTGATCTCTAGGCATGGTGCTTTCTACTTGAACTTGTGCTCAGTCTAAAGAAAGAATGGACTTAAACAAATATTTGTTTTGTCTTCTTTACCATGCCTATGGTAGCATGACACCATGTCTCTTTTTAATCACAGTCTCATCTGTTGTGTCTCAAATAACTCCTAGGAGTTCTATGCAGAGTTTCTTGGTCTAGGAACCATTCAGTCAGAAGTGAATGTGATGAGGATTCAAAGTCTTTTGCCTTGACCTATTTGTGTGAGTGACCATGGGGAGAGGCTTGTGCTCTAGGCCAGCAGGTGGTTATGCAAAGGACTAAAGAATGCTGCTCTTTTCTCTTTGTGGGTCATTAAACACAAGCGTTAGGGGTTTTGGGATGGTCTGGAGAGGAAACACATCTAATAACTGCTAGGTAGAATTCTCAGGGCTAACTGTCCAACAGGCTTTGCTCAAGAATAAAATGCATGTTTCCCTTATGCTTCTGCACCAGCCCAGGTGAGAGAATAGAAGCGCTTACGTGAGCAGACTGCACTGTCAGAAGTGGAGCAAGGGAGAATCATTGGCTGCCAGGAATACACATGCTGATGAGAGCCCTGTTTAAATTAGCAGACTATTCTGATACAGCTAATTAATCTGAATTTGTCTACCAAACTATACCTTGGAGATATAGAAACACAGGATTATGAGATTTACCAGATTTTTGTGACAGATCTTCATGGGAGACTTGTGGAACAATGACTAATGATTGCCTCTGACTCCCAAATTTCCACCCAGAAAAGTAGTAACTTAAGATAACCTTGCAACTTATTCTCTCTCAAACCATTTACCCAGGAATAACACTAAATACACTGAAGTAGTCCACATCATTTTTTAATGGCAATTTGAGTTCAGTCTTTATTCACAGAGGGGAAAGTAGGCAGTGAGACAAACTGTTAAATAAAACACCAGTTTTTCACATACAGGCTTTCATACCAGTGCAATTGGTTGCATACTGAAAGGGAGAATTAATTATATAGCTGCTGCTTATCAGAAGTTAGCAAATAGTAAATGCAGTTTCATTTTTATAATCAATTACCAAGCCCTGAAACTTGTTAACAGAGGTTAGGAGCTGTAATAATTTTCATTGAATGCCTACGCATTATCTCAATGTATTTCTGCATGCTGCATTTTAGGGAGATGAGGGAAAAATATTTCTTCCTGAAGTCTTTTAAACTGGCTTCCAAAAGATGAGGGTCAAGCCTTTCAATTTCTAAGCTCGATTTACATTCATCCCACAACAACGATGATGGTGTGTTTCTCATTAGTCAAACACATTTTTTCACTTGTAAGCATAGGTTACTTTCAGCTTTGTGAGTTTAAAGAATACTTGCGTTCCCTACATAGTGCAGCCACATCCTTGTTCAGAATTTACAGATAAGTGGGAGAGTAACAAGGGATAACTTTTCTTTTTTTGGTATTTTATTTTCCTCCAACGTTCTTAACAAGGATCCAAAATTCTTTGTGTGCAGAAGTTATTTGTTGCTGGTGACAGGCTGTAAGTGCATTGTGCCATAAAATTGTCAATCTTTCAGTCCTGCTAACCCAGTGTTTGCTGTTTATATGCAGCCTTTCATGTCTTTATTTTTGAGGTCCTTGTTTATTTTTGTTCGAATGTTCTATAATCGATGTTTCCATATTGACTCTTCTATGATGGTATTTCTGGAGGCTCATGCAGGCTTTTTTTCTTGTTCTCTGCTGGATGGCAGCACATCTTGTCAGAGTTGCATACCTCTGCATAGCTTGCTTCACTGAAATATTAAAAAAGAAAAAATACAAACAAAAGAACCCCTTTTGTCCAATATAATCCTTGGGTTTTATTCTTTTTTCTCTTTTTTTTTTTTTTTTTTTTAAGTTCATAGTATCTGAAACTTCAGTTAGCAGAAGTGGTTGGATCAAGTTGCTCCCCTAGCCAGATTATGCACAGTAGGATATTTGATTTATTTTTATTTCTTGGTTATTTTGATCAAGATAAAATTAATTTTGGTGAAACTGGGTATCCTGTATCTTTTCTCTGCTTATTTCTCCATGCGCATGGTAAAATCTACTGAAACTGCTGTTTTACCAGTTGAATTTTTGCTCATTTCTAATTAAAGATAAAACATTCTTTCTCTGCGTTAATTTTATAGCTATTTGACACAACCATTTGTTGTTTCTTATTCAGGGCTAGCTTTTGTAGACCAGTTAGTTTCTGAATCATACTGTATCACAGACATCCTCTTTTTTCAAAGAGCATTTAATTGACATTAGTCAGGCTCTCATAAACTGCATTTTCTGTTTCAGTATTATCTTTTTTGTTAATTGAGTTAGTGTTCTGACCACACCTTTTTGAAAGTGATAGATAACATTTGAATCTCTATCAATGTCCAGTCATTTTAAGATCATAGAATTTTGTTGTTTTCTTCTTCCCAGGACCTCACTGAGAAACTCAACTGCCAGCTGCAGATTGCAGCAGCAGTGAAATTGAAAGCATTTCTTAGGTACACTTGGTATCTTTATTTAACTCAGAAATCTTTATTTAACTGGAAGCAATGCTAAGAATAGCAACCTCCTCTAGCCTGACTGGCACGATTCTCCTTCAGGCCTTGATATCTCTGTTTAGTGGGGCTATTTTTTCTGTTCTCCAAGATCATGCATGTCTTCTGAAGTTGCCCCAACTTTCTGCACAAATTAGTCAGGGAATCCAGATGACACAGAAGTTTTAACCAACTCTTCCATGAGCAGGGGTTTGATTGCAGAGCAGGTTTCTTCTGGCAGCAGTTTTCTGGTTTTCTGGGGTGCTAAGTGTGTCTGGGGCTGTGCAAGGATCTTGGAATGAACAGAGCGCTCTGGTGTGGAAGGATGTAGCTGTGGTGATGTGCTAGGAGTTGATTTGTGGAGGTGCTGCTCAGTTGCATTGTCAGCAAGGCAATTTTCCTTCTAGTTTTGTTGCTCCTTGTGGAACATCAGCTCAGAGTTACTTGAGCTGTACAAAAGGGGTTGGAGAACTGCAAGACTCTTTCTCAAAGTCCTTTGTGGACAGGAGAGGGATGTAAGAGTGAGCTCTGCCCTTTGCAGAGATGAGAGGAGGGTGTTTGAGTGAAACTGTGGTTTGTTGCCATCGCCAGCTGGTCTGGCCAGGTGAGGTTGTCCCTCTAGCAAATGCTGCTGCACCTGAGGCAGTGCTGCTGCAGGGTGCCTGGGGGAGCAGCAGCTGTGTGTCTTGCTGCTGACCAGGAATGGCCAGTGGAAGTCATTCTTGTCATCATCTAAAATGACAGAATGGAAGGATTTAAGTAGCCTGAGAAGGACTCTGTTACATGGAAGGAGAAATTGGATGGAGATGGAAAAACTAAGTGAAAGGTAAAGTGGAGCGGAATGAGGGCTGTTGGAGAATTTTATTTGTAAATTAAAAAAAAAGAAAAACAAAAAAAAGCCCTCCTACTGACATGAAGTAATAAAGCGCAGGAATGGTTTCTTTGCTTTCTATTTTATATTTTGCACAGCTTATAAAAATGATATAACTGTACTTCATTTATGTCTATCAATAATTGAGTCTGTAATTAAGGCTTTTATTACCAATAAACCCTTGTGATTCTCTGTGTCGTGAATATTATTAAATCCCATTTTTCATTATAAATTTCTCCTGTTGATCAGTTATTAAAGTGGTATTTTTTAATTTTAAGGGCATAAAGCATTTAGCTGGCAATTACTTTCTTTTTCTTCTTTTTTTTTTTGCAAACACAGAGTAGAAGAGAGCAATACAACAGAGATGGTGGTCCAAACACTGCCATCTCCATCTTTCTGTCTCACTAAGAAAACATAGAATTATTTTCTTTTTCAACCTTTAATATGGGCCTTGGACAGGGCTGACTAAATGTGTTTTAAATTCTCTGTTACTGCATTCCAGTTCTTTGTTTTGCTTTATTCCTCAAAAGCTGTGTGAGTTCAAATGCAAGGAAGATAAATTGTAGCAGAGGTTTTCATAAACTGGTGCCTGCAGATTAACATGTACTTCTGCAGATGCCTTTTTGCCTTGTGTTTTGTTCCCTATTATTGCACTGTAGAAACATACTTCAGAAGGAAAAAAATGTAGTGGTGTGAGTGGATCACTGTATTTTCAAATAATGTGACTGATTTCCTTAAATAAGAAAATTAAGATACTACTTAATTATTTGATGTTACTGCCTGCATTTTAATATTGAAAATACAAGTTAGATAATGTTTTGAATTAAAACTTGATGAAGGAGAGCATACTGTGCTGTACAGCAGTGGTTTCTGTAGCAGCATGGGCTGTTTCTCAACATCCTGAACGTTTTTTCTCCTACCAAGTGACTTGTTTCTGAAGCTGGAGCTGCTGCTTTGAAGACTTGTCTTTAACAGTAGATCTGTACTTCGAACTTCTTTCTCTTTTCCACAGTTTGAGGAAATGGGTACCTGGCTGTTTTTTTCATTTGCCTCTCCTTTCTTTCTTTTCTCCTGTCCCAGTCCCTGACAGTCTTGGCTGTTCTATGCCTGATTCAGTACAACTCTCATATTCCCTTGCCTCATCAGCCAAGGTAATGAAGAGGCATACCAGACTACTCTCAGGATGCATTTTCCAGCTAATTGTGTGCTCTTCAATTGTCCTCTTAAGAGAATTATTTCCGGGATGGACTATATGTCCCTTTGTAGCCAGTTTCAAAAACAGCTTTGGGTGTTAGAAAACACTAAGGCAGCTGTCCAGTATCTTCTCTGGCTTTAATTCATTTGCATGCTATGGAAGTGGAGCATCCTGATGACACCTCATCACTTGGAAGGTCACTTTGGCAGCTTTGCCAATTAAGTTGACTGTATTAGTAAAATTTTTTTCAAATTTTTATTTGACTAACACTGAAGTCTCTCATGTCCCTTGGGCAGTTCCTGTAAAATATTAGGAAGTGAAGAAAAACAATGATTGCAGCATGTAATGTACTATTCTTTCAAAACTCCTTTGCTGTCAAATTTCAGGGCTTGTTTAGTGTAGCAGTGGTGTCCTTAGTGGAAGCTAGGTGATGTGTAGCTTCTCTAGACTGAAATCAAAATCACCTATCCTGCTGAGGTTTTGCTTGCTTTGTCTCAATTTCTTCTGCTGATCTTAGAAAGCATTTAATTGTTTTCAGCAGTGTGAGTTTCTAAGTGGAATAACTCATACATGCAGGCTGGTTAAGTTTCACCATTGCAAATAGCCAGTCTTTGTTTTCACTATTATTAAATGTGCTACATAAACAGAGGAGACCCTGATTATTTCTAATGCTGACAAACTAATTCTGTGCTGTTACAAGGTGGCAGCTCTGCCCCTGAGATCCCTCTGTGTGTATGTAACTTCTTTATTAGAACATTAAACTAGTGAAGTTCTGTACCGGTGTATTTTAAACACAAAATTACTTTAAATTTTACATTTTTATGATTGTTTCTCTCTTCTAGTCTGGCATGAAATCTCCCCTCTAGGATTTTTAGTGCTTAGAGCAGAAAGAAGAATAGCCTACCCGCTCTAATACATGCAAGAACATGTCTTGGTGGCTGTGGAAGCTTGGTGTGTTTGTGTAAGATTGATTGCTATACTTCACTTTTGAGTTCCTGTTTTAGTTTTGCCCTTCAGAAGTTTTACTAGGATAGTTTGTAAGTGCCAATATTGTACCTTAAGTGGGTGTGTTAGATAGTCTTAGGTGCCATGTTCTTTATTGATGTTTGCAAGTTACACTAAATATTGTTGGGGAAAAAATCTAAAGCTAAGCACAAGAGACCTTTATGAATAATTGTATGCTTTCAGAAGTGTTATGCTTAGCCTAATGCACACTTTAATTCTCCAGAAAGCACCCAAGCAAAAGATACAATGCAACAAACTACATCTCTTTCTTCTCTCCTCTTCAGGTTTCATCTGAATTGTTTCTGCTGCTTTTTTAATGCCAAAAAGGTGTGAGCAGATCATGGAGCTATGGGAAAATTGCAAATTATTTTACAGGAAGATTTGTGATAAAAGGACAGAAGTAAGGAGGAGGATGTTGATGCAAGTAAATGAAGTATGGAGAACAGGAGAGGATACCGAAAAAGAAAGTACATTCTTGATACTACTACTTACATAAATAAACGTTTATAGGATAAATTATATCTAACTGTTCAGGAAATTCTTCCATCTGAGTACAATTTATTAAAAACTTGAAAAATTTTTTAGAGTTGAGTTTATTTGTATTCAGTTTGGAGTTGATGGTGATGGACTAAGTGCGATGCTATGCTTACCTGTTTAATCTTTATCCAGGGTCTATGGATAGATTTTTTTAGATGATATAAAGGTAAATTTAGTCACGTGGTGGATCATCAGATATGATCCATTTAAATTCTGTAATGAACTCTACCTTTGCTTTTCTGTTTTAGGTGTAACCTTTGACCCTGAAATTCTGCCAAGCTATAACATTAGGGTACGGGTCAGCTGAGACCACAAAGTCCTTTAAATTCAGTGTTTGAGTAACACTGTAAACAGGAGTAAGATGAGTATGTGTGTGTGATAGGAAGAGGTGTATTTGTCTTGGGTTTGATTTGGGTGCCCTTTGAAAAAATGACCTGATATCTGTTTGCTTCCTATACAAGATCAATAGTCTTTTTGGGGATCTAATGAAACACACTGACCTCTAAGCACATGGCACTGAACAAGATTCACAGATTTTTATGAGGGCAAGAATGGATTGCTTAAGCTACTGCATTAACTAGGCTTGTTACTGTCAAGGCACACAATCCTGGCTCTGCTGTCAGTTACTGGGTTTACGAGCAAATTGGATCAGTAGTGCTGATGCATGCATCTGTGAAATGTGTTTTGAGGAGGATGAGAAGAATTCCCTGGAGAAGGCTGCCTTTCTCTGAACTAGTATATTGGGTTTGCAGGGCCAGGTTTTGGTATTGTTGGAGCTAAAGGGGTGAGAAGATGTCAGAAACCTCCCCCATGCCCAACACAGTCATGGAGAACATCAGTGACAGTTGCAGTACCTCTGGAATACTGTATTTAAGGAGGTGGGAAGAATCTGCACAGTGAAGATTCAGCAGGAGAGAAAAGTGCGAATACGTGACAGAAACAGCTCTGCACCAAGGGCAGAGAAGGAGAGGAGGAGGTGCTCCAGGCACTGGAGCTGAGGTTCCCCTGCAGCCTGTGGTGTAACAGCTGTGCCTCTGCAGCCCACGGAAGTCCATGGTGAAGTAGAGATCCACTTGCAGTCTTGAAGATCCCTATGGCAGAGCAGAGCCCAAAGGAGGCTGAGACCCTGTGGGAAGCCCACACTGGAGCAGGTTTGCTGGCAGGATTTGTTGCCCTGTGGGGGATTGACACTGGAGCAGTCTGTTCCTGAAGGACTGCGCACCAGGGAAGGCACCCACCCCAGAGGAGTTTGTGAAGAACCTCTGTGAAAGTCTCACATACAGAAGTTCATGGAGAGCTGTCTCCCGTTGGATGGAGCAGGGGAAGAATGTGCAGAGTCCTTTCCCCAAAGAAAAAGGAGCAGCACAAACAACATGTGATGAAGTGACCATTTCCCATCCCCCTGCACCACTGTGGGGGTATGTAGAGAATTCAGGAATAAAGTTAAGGCCAAAAAGAAGGGAAAGGTGGGGGCAAGGTTTAAGATTTGTTCTTATTTTCTTGTTATCCTACTCTGATTTGACTTGCAATGCATTAGATTATTTTTTCTCAAATCAGGTCTGTTTTGCCTGTGGAGGCAACTGATGAGTGATCTCTCCCTGTCCTCGTCTCAACCCTTCAGCCTTCAGTTGTGTTTTGTCTCTCCAGCTGGGTTTGGGAGTGACCTGATATGGAGGCAAGGCCAGCCCACCATGACCAGCCACATAAGCTCTGGGAAGGCATCTGCCACAAAAACTGGGAGATGTGGGTTGCACTTCTGAGTGGTTGGAGCCCATGAGCGGGGTGGGTCAGTGTGTGGAATTGCTGAAGGCTGCTCAGTCCTGTGCATGGAACAAGCCCCTTAAGTCTTTTGACTTGGGGGTTTGCAGGATTAATCACTCAAAGAGCCTCAGCTCTTAATTAGTTGAAATTTGAAAGATCTATAGAAGCTAAAGGCATGAAGTGCTTTTAAATTGAGTAAAAGGTGTCATGGTTCAGATGAACAATCTCTTCTATCATTTAATCTACCTGTGGTCATGCCAGGAATACCAGTCTGAAGTCATATCTCTGGGCTGATGTCTACAGTTACAATTTTTTCACTGAGAGGAAAAGTCTTCACAAAAAGTGATAAAAATGGTCATATCTGTCCATATGTCTATCATATCTTAAAGCTGAAAAAAAAAATCCCAGCACTCTTGTTTGTCTTTTATTTGGCTTGTTTTAATTTATCATATGCATAAGACACATGTAACATAAACTTATACATAAATTTAATCTGCATTTACCTCATCAGGGTCATTCTTCATTCTTCTGTCTAGATTAAAATGTAAATATAGGTACAGAAAAGCATCTATATTAAGAATTCAGTGACTGACTTGTTATAATTGAATTTGTGTCTCAGACTGGGCATTTGTGTTCTAGCTAGTTTAATTTGCATTTGAATAAGTAAGTAGAAACTTTGAATTGGATGCTCAATTAGAAAATGGTATGCAGGTACATTCTTCCTTACTGTAGCCTCCAGACACATTTCTTCTTCAAAAATTAGGTTTGAATTTAAAAAATATTTTTGGGGTTTGTTAATTCTTTTCTGTACCAAAATCAAATCTAGAATTACCAGACTTAAATTAGGACTTTCGTTTCAGGAGTCTTGGAGATGCCTAGTACTCTTTGCGCTGAAGAGTAGCAGTTTTGATATTTTACTTGCTGGTGGTCTTGAAAAACAGTACTATTGGTAAGAGATGTGATTTAAGCAGAGTTTATGTGCTGACAAGCCCTAATCTGCAGAATCAAATTAGTTTCAATTTACTCCAACGGAGTAAAATAAATATTTCTACATATATTTAGAACATGTGGGAGAAGGTCTGTAATTTAGAAGTTCGTTTAATACCGCTTTTATGGGGAGGAACCTTAGAGCTTGGCAACAGCAGCATTAGCGCTAAGAAATTGCAGGTGGGAGATGCAGGCAAATAAGTACTTGCTATTAAACTTAAAGCTTATTATATGCTGAAAAAGCTGAGGCGTGTCAGTTCTAAAATATCACTTCAGAAACGTTTCTGAAAGAAATGTATAGCAGGGTGAAGAATGAAGGATAGGAGAGGGGGAGGAGAAGGCAGAGTGTGAAGTATGACCAAGATGAATCTGCACCTGCCCAGGCTGGTGGTGCATCCCCAGTGCTGTGTGGAGAAGTGTGAGGGTGCCAGGCATGTCTGGTGCTCCTGGAGCCTTCTAAGGCTTCTACCTCAAGTACTGGGCTTACAGAATGTTGTTATGGCCCCAGTAACTTCAGCAGGGACAAGTGGGTATTTTAAGCAAGAAAATGGTAAAGACACAGGAGAGCAGAGAGGATACAGAGGATAAAAGGAAGTCTTAGGTAGAACTGTATTAAATGTATAAGGGGTTGGGCAGCTAGAAGCCCATTATAGGAGAATTTGTTTAAAAATTCAGCAGACTGGAAAATTGAGGTGGGCTCAGAGGAGTCTTGCATTTCCAGTTCAGGTGCTAACTGCTAATTTCAGGCTAAAGGTCATGGCACATTTGGGTGAAGAAAATGGTTTATGCCTACACTGGAATTTCCTTTGGGAAGATCTATAATGGTGTTACGAAGACAAAGGTGCACATTTAAAACTTGAAGGGGCATCTTGGATCACTTGAGTCAGTGCCCACATAGTTGCAGATGATAATATAAATTCCACTTACAAATTGACTGAATCCTTTTAAAAATTATGTTTTCTGTCATTGCTTCTTCCATCAGAAGGAAAGAAAACTTCAGAATGCAGTAATAATGCATGTGGCAGTATTTGAACTGTAGGTCAAACACTTCTATCTCCAGTACATTTAGATGATGGTGTCTTTTAGACTTTCTTCATGTGATAGACTCTTTTTTCTTGCAAGTAAACAGTCTTTTTACTTGTTCAGGTTAAATCAGGTCTTGACAATACTTTTAACAGCAGTGAGCTGTTGAGTTGAGGCTTCACTGTGATTGTTGTACAGTGACATTAATACTTTGTCCTCAGGTATAATTTAGGGTTTTGTTTCTGTTGAGACCATAGTTACTGTGTCATTATCTGTAATACCTGGGCTTGTGCAGCACTAGTGAGATGCTCAGGAGAACTTGGATTTTTATAACTTTCTATTCTACGTTTCTATTACTCTAATCCTAGGGCAGTCCCAGGTTTCCCAGTGTTCTCCATTGTTCTGATGGCAGCATCCTAGCATCTCTCCACTCTGCTCAGCCTGCCAGTGTTCATTCCTGTAAAAATTTGCTTTGCAAATGAACACAGTGACAGGGGGAGCAGAGCTACTGACTCGGTTATGAGCTGTAAGAGCTTTAATGTCATTGTCTTGACTAAAGCTGTGGTAGATACAGTGTTTTCTCTACCTCTTAACTTTAGAAGGTTAGCTCGCTCATCAGATTCTAAGTACAAATATGATGGGGGGTTTGGAACAAAACATTATATTAGTGGAGAAAACTATTGAACTGTGAAAATGTAGTGAATGAAATGTAGTGAAAAGCAAGATGTATGTGGATAGAAAATTTGATGGATATTTGTTAAGGCACATGAAAGTGTTGGACTTTCATTCTAAAGACTTAGTCATATCTGTTTATACATGATTTTTCTTATAGCTATGCAGAACTGAACCTAGTTCAGATGATGCTGTTTATATGCTATTTATCATCAGAGTTTTCTTTTTCTGTTAGTTTGCATGCATGCAAGAATGTATCTATCATCTACAGCTGATAGAAAAGAGCAATCCAAACAAGGATGTCTTGGATCTTAGAATCAATACCTGCCAAGTTGGGACACAGTTTATCTCACTCCCCTTGATGTTGCAGTGTCCGAGGTGACCTACATCCCTCATTGGTTTTTTGTTTGTGTTTTTTTTCCCCTTTACTTCCTGTTCATTGAAAATAGAAGAAGTCATATAGCTGGAGGTACAGAGTTCGGGGGTGTTTTTGGGACATAGAACATAAAGGAGCTTTGAAGGTAAATGTGTAACCACTTTTTATTGCATTTCAAAAGCAGGACATAATTTAATTGCTCTGATTTTATTATTAAAACTAATTCTTGATGTTTTAAATTATCAGTTGCATTAAGGGATGAAATTAATGTGTTAACTGTTTTATGGAGTGTAAACTCAGTACAAAAGGTAATGTACTGGGAGACAAAAGAGGTAGATGAGAAAGAAAGGTATGTGAGAATGGTGAAAAATACCACATGAAAAATCAGTATGATGTGAGTTCTGATGTTCTCTTGTCAATGTCAGATCTCCTGATTTCAGAAGATTATTACTGTAGATTACAGTATTTTTGTAGGGCAGGTAGACAGGATCTAAATCTGGAAAGTTTGGTTCCTTGCAAACTTCTGAATTGAGTGAAGAAACCAAAACTGGTATTTCCAGTGTGTCAGTAACTGTTCTGGGAGAAGACAAGGGCTTCTTTTCTCACACATCCAGCTTTCCCCCCCACACACTTGAAAAATAAATTGTTGCTTTTGCTGGTGAGTAACTTGGCCCCCAGGGAGCAGAGCAGTGAAGTACTAATGAGAGAGAGGGTGGCTGCATGATTGGCAGGAAAGAGGCTGGACTGGAGGATTCCCAGTACCTGACAGTTCCCTACTCTCTGGGGGTTTTTTTTCTCGGTTTTGGCTTTTCCTTTGCTTTTTTTTTTTTTTTTTTCCCCGCAAATGTAAGGATACAAGTATTGCAGTGGCTGCTTATCTTTTAAGGAGGGGAAGTATTTGAGACAGTGAGACAGAAAAAGACACTGTAAGAATATAAATTCCCAACCAGCATCTTGTGAGTAGAATGATCCTGAATGGTTTTGCTCTGATATTCTGTATATTCACCAGTTACTTTGTTCTTGTTATTACTGAAAGCAAGCAGTCATTTTTCAGAGTGCCAGTAAAGCAATGCCCTGCTATTTCTCACTTAGCTGCAGGAAATGTTGCTCATTTAATGCACATGTGAACCAAAACAGAGTTCAAAACAGCCAGGGTCTACTCCCTTGTAATTAGGAAATCAGAATGAATGGTTTTCTATTTCTTACCATGCATCATTTCTTGCCACTGTCTACACAGTGGAAATGAAGTGATAAAATGAAAATGAAGGGATGTAAATATCCTGTCCACTAATAGATTTAATAAGGAATATGCATAATTCTTTGGAATGACACACAGCTGGACTTAGCTTCCAAAAATGGCATTGTAATGAGACTCATGCTAGCTTTATGTTTGCCTGCCTGTAACTTAGGGCAAAATATTTGTAATCATATATTATTTCTACTAACTGTTAGCTGACTCTGGCTGTTTTAGTGACATAATAAATTACAGAGGAAGTTACTTCTTTTGGATTTACAGCAAAACAACCAAAACACAAACCCTCAAGAAATAAAAAACCTAAACAACTAACCTGAGCCAAAGCAATGTGTAACAGGGCAGCTGTAAGGCTTTCTGCTCTGGAGTTCAATGTTTGACTGTGGAGTTAGCAATCAAAACTCTTGTCTTTTCATAGCAATATTGAAGATAAGTAGAATGTCTTGCTTTTGCATTCATTTCTCCCCAGCAGAAGGAAATTGGTGGCAAGATGATAAAATACAAGGCAGCCAAAGATGATTGGACCTGCTGAAATCTCATCCTCCTTGGTTATGAAAGGTAGTTTCCTGCAATGGCAGACAGTGACACCCTATGCATGTAGTATTTCTCTTAAAGCAGAGGGTGTGTGGTCTTGAAGTGCAAAACTGGTTTATTGTAGCTTGTTTATTCAATTTAGTGGGTTTTTCTGGCTTGGTAGGGTGTTCTGGTTTTTTTACCTAATAAAGAAAAATCTGAAGATAAATCTGAAAAAAAGTAAAAATATTTTTAAAATTGATATATTAACTTTCCTGGGAAGTGGTAAATATCACCCTTCAGGAGTAAAAATCATCCAGCAGGCTTCAGGAGTAAAAATTATCCAGCAGGATGAATGTTTTTGTTTTTCCCACTAACAGTTTAAGAAAAATACCAGATTAGGCTATCAAGAAAAAAATCCTTAAATCTCTGTGTTTTGCATTCAGACATTAGGCTATAATATGAGCTATATGGCTTTTCAGTTTTTGGAACTTGCTGATAAATTCAGTTACAATATTTTTTTCTTACACTGCAGTAAATATTCAAGGGATAATGGAAAGGCAGGATATATAGTGAAATCTCATCTGGCCATAAAGCAAGTGTAGTGTTAGTGTGCCAAACTTCCAAAACTGTGCTAAGATCCTAGAATCATAGAATCGTTTGGGTTGGAAAGGACCTTAAAGGTCATCTAGTCCAACCCTACCTTCCACTAGACCAGGCTGCTCAGAGCCCCATCTATCCTGGCTGATCACTTCCAGGGATGGGGCATCCACAGCTTCTCTGGGCAGCCTGTGCCAGGGCCTCCCCACCATCACAGTAAAGAACCCAGACCTCCTCTCTTTCTGTCTGAAGCCATTCCCTCTTCTCCCATCACTGCCTGTCCTCATAAAAGGTTCCTCTCAGCTCTCTTGTAGAGTACTGTGGGGCTGCTGTAAGGTCTCCCCAGAGCCTTCTCTCCCCCAAGCTGAACAGGCCCAGCTCTCTCAGCCTGTCTTGGTAGGAGAGCTTCTCCAGCTCTCTGATCACAGGGTTTAAAAACAAAAATCTCTGAAATGGAGCTTAAAACATGAAGGGCTAAAACTGAACATCTTTCGTGTTTAATATGATTGCAAAGAATTTTTTGAGAAGTCTTACTCGAATACTGAGATTATTAATTAGGTTGTTATGGTTGTGTGGGAAGAGACTGTTACAAGTGTAAAGAGCTGTCTTGCTGTCTTTTTCCTACTCCCACCTTGTGTGGGAAGAACATGGAAGGAAAGGACAGAGATACAGTGGTCAAACTGGCAGAGACCATATAAGTTAGTAACATTAACGGGTTAGATATTAGCCTGCTAAAAGGAATATATCTGCATGGTATCTGTATGGATGAAGACTTTTGGACTTCAGCTGTCTAACCCAGAAACTCAAAAAAATTAAACTCTTCCCTGAAAATGAAAGCTAATGTACTAGAAAAAGATGTAAAATGTGAGCAAGTACAAAATAAGTGACTTGGCAAAGGAGATAAAAATGCTCAGCTCAGAGTTAGCGTGATTGCTGTTTGCAGTGTTTCTTTGAGGAGTTGGAGATGTGACTCTAAATCCCCTTTGCCAGTATCCGACTTGCAGGATAGGGAGCAAGATCTCTACAGCCATTCCATGTATATTCATGAGTGTTCACTGCAGGAGAAGTGGAGTTTGCATGTGTCAACTGCCAGGAAGTATCTCAACCCCCAAAAGAAATAATTTTCATATCAAAGAAGCGTCGTCAACAAGAAAGACTGAGAGGGTCATGGCTTTCTGTGATTTTCTGGTCTCACAGCTGGGCTTGCTACTGTGATGTTCTGACTGATGTTTTGGCTGCAGTCAGCCAAAGAAGCTGAACCCAAGAGTAGAGGGAGAAATAAGAAATGCATGCTTGTACCTCTGTTCTGGCTGGTAGTCTTTGTAATGAGCCTGGAAAAAAAATTCGAGTGTATTATTCTGGGTTTGTTTGGGGTTTTTTTGTTTTGTCATGTTTTTTATGGTGATGATAGTTTGCTTGGGGTTTTTTCTTGTTGTTATCTTCTTTTGTGTGTGTGCTTTGCTTTGGTTTTACTTCTTTCATTTAGTAAATTTGCCGGAGTCATTCTTCCCAGAACTGGCTTGTGTGTGAAGAATTATTAAAGCAAGAAGCAGTTACTGCCCAGCCGTAACTCCTCTTTCAAACCTTCTCTTTATGCCAAGACACATCCTATTCTTGTTACTGAATTGTGGATTATGGCTTGTGGTGTGCAGCAATCTTGCATGAATATGGTATGAGAATGAGATTTCTGCTGGGTCATGGTCCCTTTGCCTTTTTTTTTTTTTTTGTTACTTTTCTCTGTGGAGAGAAAAGGGTGATCACTTACTACACTGATGATACAATGTGGAGGCTTTATTGCCCCTGGGAGAGCCCAAGGACCCTGTATGTTCCCATAAAGAAATGTGAGTTGACCTAAAAAACGAACAGTTTATTGTAGCCAGTGTTAGATTAACAGATTGCTGTGGTTTTCTGACCTCTTGAGTCAGTGTCAGTTAATTTTTTGGCTTTGCTCTATAAACAAAGAGCTTTTGGAAGTCTAACCCACAGTTGTATCAGAAGAAAGCCCGTTAATTTCTTCTGTTCTCTTCTCAGTGGTTATGAAAAAAATAATTTTTGGATGCTGTTGCAAACCAATGAAATAATGGGAGGATGTTTCTTTCTCTGCCATCTGAAAGTCATGAAAAAACCTTTTCATAAAATCAGAAACCCCACTAAAGTCTTAATTACTTGACATCCATCCTTATTAGTGAGCAGAAAGGCAGGAATTGGATAAAATTATATTCTTACTGCTGAAAAAACTTTTTTTTTTTCTTTTTTTCAGACTTTAAATTCAGGAATTTTTAAAATTACTTTTTTGAAAGTCCAAAGAGGTAATCTTCACAATATACGATGGATTTTTTTCACACAGTTGAGTTGCAGAAGAAATACATTGGATAAAGGCAATGTCAGGATCAAGAGCATTAGACTGTTTTTTATCTGAAGTGTGAAGTTTTAATAGCCTTTTTAAAAGCTATTGTGAAGCACTATTCATATTCTACAAAGGTTAAGTTTTATAGCTTGCTAAAAATGGTGTATGCTTAGGTTATAAATGCATTTTGAATTCTCTAGTACCATCTTAGCATGGTAAAGTCTGAATGGATCTTTTCTGACCAACGACCAAAACAGTGAAATGTATTTCTTTTTCTCAATAGACAGTTTCTCCTCTTTTATTACAAAGGGAGAATATATATATATATATTTAATAGAGAAAATGGCCACTGGTGTGTGGATGTGTCAAGTATACTGTGTGCTATGAATGAAAGCACTTCAAGTCTTAAAAGTTAGGTCAGTGAAAAATTATGAAGGGAGGAGATTACAGGATCTACTGGCAGCCTGCTGGCAGAAGGCTATGATCCCTTGTGTGTGGGTGATCTGTGTCAGACTGGACAGGGATAATGTCCAGTTTTGTCTGGCAAATGACTTCAAAATTATGAAGGGATGAAAAAAGTCACATAACATCTAGCTAACAAGGAGATACTTGTATTTCTCTGCAGTTCCTTGAGTGTTTTCAGTCTGAGGATGTCACATCTTTGTGAGTTCTTGGCGGGGAGGGAGGGAATTCACCTAAACATGCGCTTATGACCTTGGACAAAGAAAAGGAATTCAGATTGTATCACCTAAGCTTCTTATTTAAGTAATGAACATAAGGGCTTGGTTTGGTTTTTTAACTACACACCAGTGAAGCATCACTCTGATTCTAGTTACTTTTGCCATTATTTCTGTTAACACATGTATACACAAGATAAACAAGTGAAACTGAGGCTGACAATATTAAAAGAGCCTCCTGGCTTTCTTGGAGAGAATGTGCTGAAAGCCACAACAATTCTGTTGTATTTCTTAGAGGTTTTGTTTTTTCATTGGGTCTGTTTGTTTGGGTGGGGTTTTTTGGGGGGAGTTTTTTTCCCAAAAACGGGGAGAGAGGTAATGCAAACAGTGGTTCTGACAACCCTGAAGAACATTTGTGACCTCACATGCTTTGTCCCTATTCTTCTAGTGTATCCAAGTAACTACAAGTTGTTCCACTTTTCTGAGGCTGTGCAAAAATATGGGGTTTAGAATGCAAACAGTTATAAGTGATTAAAAATAAAATCTCATCTATGTGCACAATGCTAAATTTGATTAGGGAAATTTTTCTTGGAAATGTTCCCCTCAGAATGGCGTCAGTCTTCATGTAGTAATCATGGTTGTTGCCTGCCTTGCAGCAAGTACAGCTATGTGGATGATGGTGACTGCAGAACTCATTACCCCTTCTGAAGGGCAGGGTAGCAGTAAATAACAGGGATTTTTTTTTTTAATTTTTTTTAATAAATCTCTGTACACGAGCGTGTCTAGAATCTGGCAAATTTTGTGGCAGAGACCAAGAGATAAACACTTTTTCTTACTTAGAAGGAGCTTTTCTGGCACAAAAAACCTGGCAGCTTTTATGTCCTCTATTGGCTCCGATCAGGAGGGCTGGAACAAAATATCCCTAGCGGGGGATGTCACTTGTAACAAAGAAATAGGAAAGCAAACTCTCAAATACTGTTACTGGGCTTCCAACACAATAAAGTGCTACTCTTTTTCCCCTCTACTTTTCTCTCCTAAGCAGTTTTTCAAATTAATTTTGTGAGCTGTAAATAAATTTAGGATACTACCACACGTTGAGAACGGCCGCAAAAAACAAAACCAGAAGCAAAACCAGCATTTAAACAAGGTCTGACTTGTTGAAAAGGAGCTCTGAATTTTTACTGTAGCTACAAATGGCCATGAGTAACCATCTATTTGAACTGGTTGTGTGCTTCTAACAATAGATCTTTTCTCTTTCATGGTAACCATAGTGAAATGCCATTCAACTTTACTTGACTTCACGAGAAGCCAGGCATAGAACTTTAAATGGCTAAACCATTTGTTTAATATAATCTTAAGATTGGAGTGAAACTAAAATTCCTAATTAGCGGTATGTTTTGTGCTGCAAAATTTACTCAGGAAATTCTTGTCAGCTTCTTAATGATTGAGGTCATGCAAGTTAACATGATAAAACATTAAATATATATTCATGTTACTGCTTTGAACAGATTCTGAGTTCTTTTCTAGGTAATATCAGAAATGAGAATTATTGCATAATGGGCCATTCCAAGCACTGGGAGGGAACTTTCCTAGTTTGGAATTTTCACGTGCCTATAATTTTGTGTGTGATAGCAGTTGGCTAATTACAAGTATATGAGAGTGTGTTGTTTGTTAAGAAAAACAGGTAAGATGATTTGGGTGTTTTTTTCCCCATGTGATTCAAATTAAAGTAGGCCTGAGAATTCTTACTGTTTGATAAAGCTGTGCATCTGTTTTTGTGATTCCCTTGTTAAAAAGTGTTCAGTAGAACTGTGGTAGAACTGCCATGTGAAGCGCTCAAGCAAGGTAACATTAAACTGGAAGCATTAAACATGCCAAGGCAATAATGCAGAAACTGAGTGTGGGAACATGCCAGCAATTTTGTATAATTCTAAAAATGTGAGGTAACAGATTAAATTTTGGGTTACTTAGCTCTTTCTTTTGCTACTTAGGAGTTTTCAATCCCGGTCCAGAGAAGATTTTGCATTTCCTTTTTTTTTTTTTTTTTTAAAGTTATGATGTAAAAACCCCATAAAAATGTCATGTACTAAAAGTGTAGTAGAGTTATTATCAAGTCTCTAAAAATTGGGGGAAAAAAGTCTCTTAAGCCTGTAAATCTGCTCCATATTAATTTATGCCAAGTCTAGAATTTTGATAAGCCCTACTTATGGGAATACACAAAGGATAAAGTGGTCCTGCTAAGAAGTTCACTGCAGCAGTGACAAAGCAGCAATTTAAATTGCAAAGAAATTGTGCAGGTTTATTTTATGGTTTATTTAAAAAAAAAAAAAAAAAAAAAAGTTGCTCAATGCATTTACAATTGCCAATTTTTTTTTCTTTATTAACTTTTCCCATCCCAAGTCTGCACCAACTAGAGCTGGAGCTATTTCTTATTCACATAAAATTTAAAGACCCACATGGTTCATATTTTTATGAGTAAAAATCTGTAAGATTATTTTCTTTTCTTTTCTTTTCTTTTCTTTTCTTTTCTTTTCTTTTCTTTTTTTTTTTTTTCCCCTGCAAATGGGATTAAAACATTAATACAGAGACATGGAGAAGGGAGGAAGGCTTTTCATGATTTTTAGTCTCAAGGACTCAATATTTGAGCTCTGTTATCCAGCATTTCCTCATCTTTTTTATTCACCTCCTTTTGCTCGGATTACGGTGTTTCCTACTGTGTTCCTGCTTTTCCCACCTGATCCCCATTAGGGTTATTGCTGTGATCTGTGGTCTCCCTGACTCCCTTCTGTGTCCACATCCATGTTAGCCAAGGGAGAGGGCAAGGGCAGATGGTAGAGCGTGGAGCATACATTCACCAGCCAAACATCCTTCTAGGGGCAAAGCCTGGCTGCTGTAGCTGTGCCTGAACTGTGCCTGTGCTTTGCTGGAGCACATGTGAAGCTGCCCAAAGGTGCCTGGGAATGGAGAACCTGTGACCCTGTGCTGCTTTGCTCACTGGGGCAGACATTGAATTCAGAGATATGAGCTTGCTGTTGTTGGTTTGCAGTGGCAGCATTTGGCTTTTTTGTTGGACATTATATTTTTTTAAATTTTTTTTTTCTTTGGCTTGAACAAACCAGTCAGTAAACACTCCTGTGAACATTACAAAAATAAAAAAGAGATAAGGAAAATACTAACAAAAGACAAAGCTGAAATTTCTGAAGGTGAAAGCAGCACATTTTGCTCACAATTGTGCTTCTTATCTGGGATACTTAGGAGGTATGCAGAAGTTTCCTTGATCAACAGAAGTTTCTCACTCACCGATACTTGGTTCAAAATTGAAAATGAAATAAATTCTATTGGCAGCAGGAGGATTTTTGTAATGATTTCAGTCCTCCATTGCAGAAGCTGCCATGTTTTTTGGGTTTTTCTGCACTTCTTGTTTGCTTACAAACTACTTTACAAATTGCAAGTGCCTTCTAGCTTGTAGTGGGTAGTTCAGCATCAGCATTATAAGAAGGGAGGGGAACAAAAAAAGCTGAAGAAGCTCAAAGACTTTTCTGTTTTCACTGACAGTAGCCCCGCTGCTTGGACAGAAGACAACTGAAATGGTACACTTAAATACTCAAATGCTGTGTGTTTTTAGCATTGTGTTAAACACTTTTGCACAAGAGTAATTGTCCTGATCATCTATATGGAGTTCAGATGGTTACTCTGAGGCATACATCCTGTAAGTCTGTAGTTAGAGCACTTAAGCACTTGCACAGGTGCAATGTAGTGATGACACAGCAAGGATAACACTGAAGTTAATTTTGTGTTCAAAGGGTATTTTAACTAAATTTCATAGCAATATATATAATTAGATCTTTTGTTGCAGGAGGAAGGTTATGGGGTTAGTTCTAGGTTACAGTACATTGAATTCAATAATTTTACATTTCAGGTCATTTGGTTAATGAAAAACAAAAATCTTTTGCTCACAAGTACCTTTTTACTTAATAACTCTCTTTTCTTTATAATACATAATTCATCAAAACACCCACAGATATGCTCTTTTGAAATTTCAGTACAGAAATGTCAAAACTTTAGCATAAACAGACTTCCACAAAATTCTTCCTTCAGATCCATGTGAATGTCATCATGAATGCTTCTCAGATGTAATATTTGGGCTTTGCCATTGGAGGCTGCTAAGAAGGTATGGCTTTGTTGAAGTACAGTGACAACTTCAGTGCTGTTTCTTGAGTGAGGATTGTGAGGAGCCTGTGTGTACTATTAAGATTGTTGAGATTACTTACCTGGTGTTGATTCTTAAATACCATTGCCATCTTCTTAATACAAACCCCTAAGCTGGGGATTATTTTACCTACTTTTTTTTTTTTTTTTATTGCCTGATTATGTGCCACAGGGATAATAAACTTCTCAGCTTTTAAATGTAGAGCAGCTTAACACTTAGTGCTGAGCTCTCTGTCATACATTGTAAAATGAGTACCAAACTTGTTTCTTGTTATGGGCTTGTCCAGGCAGGTTTTCTGGGGAAACTTGTGTCAGGTTGGGACAAACAGGTCAGTTCAAATGCTCAGGGTCATGCTCTACCACAAAATAGTAAAAATATATGGAGATTTTCAGTTGCCCATATCAAATTCAGTTGTTTCACTATATCCTTTTCTGGAAGTGCAATGGCCTCTAGGAAACAAGCCCTTAAAAAGTGCTTTGAAACCCCTGAGTGTCACTAGGCATTTGAAATAGGAATGAGCCCTATCTGACACATTTTCCAGGTCTGTACTGGCAGAGGAAAGAGCTCTTCTCTTAACTTAGTCTCCTGACTCCTGCAGGTGTACCCTTCAGCAGTACTGGCTTTAATTTGCTGAAGCTGTGAACTCTTACCTGAGTGTTTTGGGATGTTATTGATTTGGCATGTCTACTGTGTATGTGTCAGCTACAGGGCATACTGATAGGGGCTTTCTAAAGACCTTCAGTTGTGTGAATAATTGTAATGTTTGCATCCAGTTACTTTCAGTTTTTGGAAATACTCTATGACAAAGTAGGTAAGAAGCTATGTGAGGGAATTGTGTTGCAACACAGTGTCATGGAAAAGGTGGAAGAAAGTGGTAGAGAGTTTTATTAGTCACGGAAATCTGGAAAATAATTAACAATGAACTGGAATTAAAATTGCTAAATGATTGAAGGAAGAACTAAGTATGTTTGCTTACTGTAAAATTAGCTTACCTTTCTTGTCAAAATTGAGGAAACCAGTTAAACTTGCAATACAGTAGAGACTAAGTACCAATTTATGAGAGAAAATAAGGAAAACCCTCAATTCTCTGAATCTGTACTTTTAGCAAACATACAGTGAGATCTATTTTTTTAATGGCTGATGATTGATATATTTCTGTTCTAAGAGTGATGGCCACTCAACAGCTTTCACAAGAAGCTGTTGTCTGCCTGTTGGTTAATTAAATATGTTTTATTCAGTGAATGATAACAATTACTGAATGCCCAATGCCTGATTTAGCATGTAGTTTGTATGTGTAGCACAAGCAGAACAGGTGCTTCAGATTAAAGTTTGATCTAAAACTTCATGAAGGGACACACACTGTCATTTAACTTTTGGAAATCCATTTAGCACTTGGAAGGGTGCTGAAGAGATCTGTGTTTACATGGTTTAAACAGTGGGTTTGAAAGTTCCTGGTTGGATAAATGTTGTTGGTACATGAGTATGAGGTTAATATTTACAGGATTGGTAAATATGTGAATGAAGCTCAATGCTCTTAAGACATTCCCACTGTTTTTTGTTTTGGTTTTTTGGGGGTTTTTTTGCTGGGTAGAAATTTTTTCTGAAGGAAAAAACTATTTTACATTTAAAGATTCTTATGAAAATTAGCCTTCCAAAACACAACTCTCAAATGTTATATAATTAACCACTTTTGGAAACAAGGACAGACAGATTTTTGAATGTATAATTTACACTTATGTCACAGAATCCATAATTCAGGAGATAAGGGATGGGTTTGTTTGTTCTTGATTGATTGTAATTGCAACCAGATTTCAGAAAAACAAAAAAAAAGGTTAAAGAGAAATTCTAATGGCAATTTTAACATGGAAAAAATAGATGGTGCTAGTATGAAAATCGTGACTTTTAGCTATGTAAATTGACTGAATTTTAATATTACAATATTCAGTGGTGGCATCAATCAGCTTTTGACCTTCTCTTTTATTTTGTGCTGATCAACCCTTTCTGAGGCTATTATATTTTCATCTCCCCTGA
The DNA here is from genome assembly GCA_018697195.1 of Certhia americana. NCBI lineage: Eukaryota > Metazoa > Chordata > Aves > Passeriformes > Certhiidae > Certhia > Certhia americana. The sequence continues at coordinate 18,611,926 of CM031857.1, read as the reverse complement.
AAAGCTTCAAAAGCTAGTTGTCTGAGGATGGAGGAAGATGCATGTGCTGGAGCTGTCAGATCTCATGCATACCAACTTGATGGAAAAAGGGAAATTCATGATTGGCTGTGGATCTTGCTGCAAGCAGTCAAATGTGTGTAGTTAGAGGGCACAGGATTAGCTGGCACAATGTGCCTGAGCCTCTTGTCTTGCACTCTTGTGGTAGGAAGTCCTTTAAAACTGGTGTAATATAGATGGGAAATGGGGCTATTTAGATATAGAAGGAAGGTTTGAACTATCTCCCTCATAGCTGAGAAGTAATTTAATGGCAGATTTGATTGTGGTCATATTGGATAGGTATAAGTGGCTTACTTACTAACAAAAGTGTAGTACGGGACAAGAATAAACATTTGTATTTAGACTACTCTGCTGACTATATTAAGAGCAGGCTAACAAAGGGTTCTGCCCATTACAGTGGCTAATAAAACTTTTTATGCCACAGTGAAAGTTCTGGGGGAAGTACCAGGTAATTACCTGCTCAGTAATTGTTACCTTTTGTGAGGCACAGCTTTTTTCTTTCAATTTTACTCTTTTTATTATTATTATTCTTCAGAGAGAGGTACATGGTGAACACAAATGAGCAGAGTCTGTTTGTTGACTTCTTGGTATGAATCAGATAGAATGGGCATATTTGGGAGGAGAACTGATGACATTTCTGCAGGAGGCAAAGATGTTTTCATTGACTTAGGGGGAAAAGAATCATTCCAGAGTTTCCTTCTTTCAGAACCCTTCCTGCAGCTTTTCCTTCAAAAAACCTCCCTAACAGTGAATAAATTTGTCCCAGTGCTTGCAAGGAAATGTTTTATTTTGTATTATGTGTGGATAACACGGGAACTATGGACTGAGGACACATTTTAGTACTTATTTCTCTATGGGAAGAAATGAGTAACATGATAGATCTAGAGGAAGCCGTGAAAATAGTCTTATGAGACAAAGTATTACAGTCTGGGACAAGAAATTCATTTGTAGAAGCAAAGATCTCTGAAATGAGAAATTTTCTTTTAGATCTGACAAATGGGAATAAGAGAAAGAGCTGTTGATCATCTCTAGGTGTAAATCTTGTCCTCAAATGGGGCTGTAGTATTAAACGTAGCTTGCTTGCTTTCTCTTAATGATAGTTAGCAACTGTTTGCAGTCCCTGAATTTCAGCCCTTGGAGACACAGAGCAACCAGCAGCACTCAGAAATCCATGATAAGCTGTGGTGTGGTTACTCATTCAGTGTGTATGCCTGTGTGATGACCGTGTATGAAGTAGGATTTATAATCATATGTTTCACTTCCAGGGAAAACAGCCCTAATAGCCAGCTGGGAAATACAGTAAGTGATCCTGATCCCCAGTGTTTATTCAGGTTAAAGACTGCTGTATGGCAGGCAACCAGTTAAAAGTAAAACTATGAATAATTGTGTTAATCAGTGTATAATGTATCTTTGTATTTGTTTATTGCCTTGGGTACTTGATTAGGCAGCTCCAACATACAATTAATCAGTAACCTTCAGTGTTAACTTCTCAGTGCTCTTTAATTAATCAGTTGTGTTGCAGAGGCTCTGCTGGCTTGGAAAGCCAGGAGCTGTGCCATGTAAACACTTTTGTTAATGTCAAGTGAAGGTTGAGATATGCGCTTTATGTGCCCTTTTTTTTTCTTTTTTTTTTTTTTTTTTTGTATTTTTTTAATTAGCTCAATTGAACTAATCAGCTTTTTGGGGTCTAGGTACAAGTTCTATAGGCAATTGTAAACAATGGACAAGAAACATGGAAACAGTGTGTGATGTAAATGCTGTGAAGTTTTTGTGCCTTAACCATTACCATCAGTCTTTTCAAGTGTATTGGTAATGACATGTTTAGTACCAACACAGCTATGTTATAATAGTTGTGTATTTCATTAAAAAGTCTTCCAATGGGAGAGCTGATTTTTACCTTTTCTAAACACAGAAAAGCTACCTGGAAATCATCAAGTAAGCATGGAAGGGTTTCATCTTGGCACTGCAGATAGTAACATGAACTGAGACATTTTGGATATTGAATCATATCATAGACTGAAAATGGTTTGGGTTGGAAGGGACCTTAAAAATCATCTCATTCCAACCCCTTTCTGTGGCTAGGGGTGCCTTCCATGGGACATGCTGCTCAAAGAATCATCCCTTGAGCACTTCCAGGGATGGAAGGAGATTTTGAAGTTCTTCTGCAGGTGTTCAGGAGAGCATGGAAAGGCAGGTTTTAGATCTGGGATTTTACAAGGAGGTTTTTGTCAAAGCCTTGACTCACCTATGATATTATTCAGACCCTCAAAATAATGTGAATTTAACAAACAAGTTATATGAACTTGAAAGGAAAATTCTACATTTCAGTCTTAATACTTAATATCTACTCAGTATATATTATATTAATATTAATATATACTCATCTTAATACTGAATTTAGTTGCACTTATGAATATTTAATGAATTATGTACCAGTGGAAGAGCTGTTTATACCTTTGTGGTTCTGTGAGAGCACCAAGAGAAAGAGCAGGATGAGGACTGTAAGAACAGCCTGCCTTGCTAACAGCAGACACAGTTTGAGTACTTTGAGACACAGCTACTCCCAGGACACCATTCCTAGTAGTAACATTGAAGATCATATGGTTTATGTCAAGACCAAAAGGCTTGGCCTCTGCTAAGACCTCAACATAGATGAGTATTCAGAACACAGTGTCTTCTGCTGGCAACAGGATGATGACAACAAGGTTGCAGAATATCATCTATGTGATTCTTTTCTTCCTGTGATCTCATGACAGAAAAACAAACATATTTCAAACACACAAGGAGAAATGGCCAGCAATCAGCAACCTGTCCCCAAGATTTATGGAGGCTGAAGCATGCAACACTTTGAAACGAAGGACAATGCCATAACAAGTGTTATCTCAACTGTTTATGTGAGAATGATAATACAGGATGTTGCATTGAAATCAGTGTGGCACACAAGGTATGTTGGCCGGACCACTTGGACACACAGGCTTGTGTGGCATTGCAAGTGTGGGTCAATGAAATCTTTGAGAAGATGGATCAGATTGAATTAACTTGTAGATATGCTAAACAAATATCACATCTCCTTTCCTTAGAGTTGTCTTATAAAAATTTTCTAATTACATTTGTCAAGGGCAATCTTTCCCAGAAAAGTACAACTCAGGACTTACTCCTGTTCATCTTGACCTTGTTGCTTAGAATATACTGGTTAAAATGTATTGCCAAGTCAACATGTTCATCTGCAGGCAGAAGTCTCTTTTCAAACAGAATAGCATTGCCTATCTCATACCTCCCTTCTACCTTCTCAAACTCCTGAAACCTTGAGGTCATATCCATGCTAACCCTGACCCACATCCAAGGAGAATCAGCCAGATGAATTAAATTATCTGAAGGGGCAGAAATTAAATTAAATATGGTCTTCCTTGCAGTCCTTGTCTCTGTTAAATGAGAAAATTGTAAGTACTGAGGAACCTTGAGGCTGGTGTCTGTGTATCAGCTCCAAGATATTTTCAGGCCAAAGTAATTAGGGCTCAGCTGATGAATGGACACGTACACAGCTCACCATGCTTACATAAGCTCTGTTTGGATAGGACACCAGGCTCCATATATGACAGTATTTATTGTAGATGAACAAAACCTATTGTGGCTTTCATCCAGCAGGATGATAGATGGGAATTCTTCACAGAAGGAGAATGAGAAATAACTGCCAGTACTGACAAAAATGCCAGACCGTGAACTGAAACAGTGAATAGGTGGTATTGCAAAATCAATGCAACTGCTGTACAGGATAATATAGAGGGCTTATCTGTCTTTGTCCTAGCAGACAGTCATCTACATCAGATACAGCTGAATATGTTAAATGGAAGCCTCATCCAAAAAAAGTATCAAGGATGACACTGCTAAAAAAGACTGATGTTACTTCTTCTGCCTGACCATTAGCTGCTTGGTCTGTGTCACACAAAAACATGTTGTCTAGACATGGGGGTGGGGGAAAGCCTTTTGCTAATAGTAAAAGTGGTTATAGAGTGCTTTAACTGTGAAAGAAATAGTCTCCTTTAGCCTTTCTCATTCAAAAGTGCTGTTTATTAAATAGAAGAATGGGACAATTTTTATATTTGTTCTTTAAAGTTTAGCATGACCTACAAAACTACCATATATCCAAAATCAGGCAGAGGATTCCCTCTGCCAATATTTGTGTCCTTAAGTGTATATTTTTCTAATACTGGCTGAAATGCTGCAAAGTAGACATTTTTATTCATTGCACGAATCTGGTTGCTTTAGATAAACTAAAAAGAGCTAAAATACTGATGAGAGTATTTTTCAGCTCAAGCTTTATTTTCCTGTGCTTTGCCATAAGCTTCAATACCAAACTATTTCTTAGCCTGGAAGTTCGTATTACATTATCTTTCTAATAGTTAGAATAATCTCCAGACATTGAAAGGCTTATTACTGCCATAAGTCTGGGTACAGTGACCATTGCTATCAAATGCAACTCTATATCTGAATTCTTACTGGCCCAAGTTTATGACTGAGCAAAGTAGGTAAATCAAATCATTTGAGTACTAAGAGACTTCAGAGTCTAGAGGCAGTTTAAATGCATTTTTTCACAAAATCCATCATTTGCACCAGACTTAATACCTTAAAATTATAAAATTGATATTGAAGTGGACTTAAAATTACTTTTTTTTGTCAACACTTACGCTAATGGACCAGCTAGGGTAATATTTTTCTGATCTGTAGCTCATGAATAAGTACAAAATGGTGGTGTAATCAATGACTGAAGCAATTAGGAAATGATGGAGCTCAGGATTGTGAGGGGATTTCAAGTTACCTGGTGAGTTCTTCATGCTGATATTTTCCTTCCCTTCTTTGAGCATTCTGTCTGTTAGTCAGCAAAAAAAGTCGGCAGATCACAACTGAACTTCATTTTGAGTGTGCAGTACTGGGGAGGTGGCAGCAGCAGCTGGCTGCAAAGGAGGCATTCAGAATTGTTGCCATGGCACACAGTGATTGTGTTAGAAAAGCCAAAGCTTACCTAGAGCTGAAAGTGGAAAGGGACATTGAGGACGAGGCAATCTTCTGCCACTGGATGGGCAGTAGGCAAGGGAAGTGCTGAACAGGACAGACTGGGTGACCATGCACACAGATAAGAAGTCCTCAGGCAGACCACTTCTGCAGAACCTTCTTTCCCTGAGTTTTCCCTGGGATCTCCCAGAGTGGGAGCTCATCAACAGATGAACTGCCCACAAGCTGGCAGTGTGCCCTTGCAGCAGATAGCAGATGCTGTCTGGGGCTGCATTAACAGGGGAATAGCACCAGGCCAAGTGTAGCATACTCCCTTGAACTGATATTCCGAGACCACATCAGGAATACTGCACCTGATTTTGGGCCTGTAGATAAAAGGCATATGTGGGTAAACTGGAGCAGTTGTGGTGAGGAGCCTGCCATAGAGGAGAGGCTTTATGATTCTGATTTGGCCACATAAAGCCTTGAGGGGCCTCATGCAGTCTTATGGCTGACTCTGGTTTGAGCAGAGGAGCTGGACTAGAGACCTCCTGGGCTCCTGTTTAACTTGAATTACTCTGTGATGATTTCATGAAATAGGTCACTCTGGATTATTGTCCTTCCTTTGCTTCCCTTCTTCATTCGTAATCTTGATACTGGATATACCTGAAGATTGCTTGAAATGTATCATAAGAGAAGAAAAAGATCTTTTGATACCCTGGTTAGAGGGCTTGTCCAGTAGTGAATTGTGTTTGAAAACTAGGTATTAGTAGTGAAATGTGATATGCTTGGAGTTGGTCTGAATTGTGAGGTTCTCCCCCTAATGGTAGCTTGTTAGCAATAGTCAATCCTAGCACAATTCATTGATTTCCTTGCTTATTTGGGAAATGTATTGTGTTCCCCTCTGACTTTTCTCTCCTCCTATGCTTTACTACAAAGGCCTCTGTGGCAGCATACATTTCTTGTTGACACAAAATAGCAGGAATCTAATATCCATGTACTTGGTGGGCTATGTATCATAAGTATTAGATACCAGACATGCTGGTGCCAAACTAGCTAACAGAATCATTTATCAGATCACTTCAGGGGGTTTTCTGCATTTGCTTTTACCACTTTGAAGTGATGTAATAGGCTCTGCTGACTTCTTGTCACTAGGGAATACACAATACGATGTCTGGCTTTTGTAATCAAACCTCCAGGTGCAGACCTGTAATGTGACTCTCGAATTCTCAGATTAAGGCAAGTCTACTTTCATAAAAAGGCAGTTTAGTATGAATGACACATGCAGAGCACTAAAACTTCCCATTCAGCATTCCCCTGCCCCCATTAACTAAGAACCATTTCTCAACTGTTCACTTTTTAGAAAAGGAGCGATTTAGGCCTGGTCGCTTCAATCATTTAAAGCAGACAAGGTGGAGAACACATGTATACTTTGGTAAGGCAGTTGTATTTCGTCAGGAAAATGCTCTTAATTGTTGATCTTTGCTCAGTGTGGCCTCTGTTTTATATATGAATGTGTAGTTGTGATGTTGCTCCTAGCCAGCAATGAATTCTTTATATCTCACTCCAACATTGTATGAAAACATCTATATAAGGAAAATCATATATGCCTTTTGATAAATGTAGTCTGCAAGGATCTTTAAAAACCTTTACTTTCACTGAAAAATAGATCATCTAATTATTTTTATCAAAACAAGCAATTATTTTGGCAGGTGTTGTGTGCTTTAGCCTTCTAAGGAGAAAAAGAATTGTGCTGAAGTGCCTGCTTCCTTGCTGTTTTATTTTTCCTGTGGGTTCATGACCAGACACTTCTGTTCTTGGACTTTATGTCTCAGGAAACAATTATTTAGAGGGCAGTTTAAAAGTCTGTCTGCTAGAAAGCTTTACAAATTTTATTTACAAATCTGTAGTTTTTAGTTGTTCAGTTTCCACTCCTGAAACTTTTTTTCATTTTACAATCTTCCTGAGAAGCTGATGACTATTGTAATAAGAAATCACAGTGATATAATCGCTAAAGACAATAGTACTCAGTATTCTCTAAATATGCCATTATTTTTACCTTATTTTCAGGAGTACTTGAGGAAATTCTGTATTTCGGTTGCTTTATCTCACTCTTATCTGAATTCAACATTATAATAAGGTACCAGGTGTTTTGTGTCATTGCTAAACATCTGCTCAAGCTGGATCATGATGGTTTTGAACAACTGGGGCAAGATTTTCTGAGAACTCTGCAGTGTAAATTGGAAAACTAATTTGGTACCATAAATGGATTTATTGCCACATGGGCATGTATTGTCTAGAGTCTTCCACCAGCCTTGCTTTCAGAGATCTGTAGCTTATCATGAATATGTAAGCTGTGTTCTCAAGTTCCTGGCCTTTAATTTAGGCAGTATGTGATTAGTTAATTTACGTTAACTAAGTATTCTGGGATGTCATTTTTTCATTTTGGAATGAAGTTTCAGACACTGTGGGCTGACTAATTAGGCCTATTTAGAAAGCAGTGAATGACTTACTGTATTTGCAACAGAGTGTGAAGTTAAAGAACCTGATAACTACTGAAACTAATGCAGAGTGGTCAGGTCCCGTTATCTTCACCTTAAAAATGTCATTGTGTGAAGTAACTTCCTTAGTACTTAGCTTTTGCTAATAGAGTCACCATTGGCAATTCTCTTCCAGCAGCTTTGGAAATGGGAAGAGCTGAGGGTGCCTGGGCTGTCAAGAGCTGCTGTCTCCTTTTGGTGCAGAGCCTGGCCCTCTCAATTCAGCTGCTCCTCCCTTCCTGTTGCTCATCCCACTGGTGTCAAATCAGTGACCTGAGATATCTGTCAGGCTGCTGACCCTGCATAACCTTGAAATGAGGGCTGATATGACTTTTTAGTGTTCCATGTTTGGTTGCCAAGTTCATTGCTCTGCTGGATGTGAACTCCAGGCTCTCTAAGCTCAAATCTTCATTAAACAGTTTATTTTTCTCTTTTTGTTTTGTTCAGCTTTTGTGCTTGAAAAACAGAAATGGTAATATTGCCTTTTCCAGGTAACTTATGTAGATGTAGCAAAAGTGCCTGTTAACTGGTTAATTAAAAAAAAAATAAATTCTTTGCTATCTAAAAATAAAGACATAATAAGTATATATCAAATACATGAGGGTCTTACGTTTACAAAATTTTATATTGACTTCAGCTTTTTTACAGTACACTGGTACATGTTTTGCAATTAATTTCAAATGGCAAAAGGTTGAAAAGCCAGTTTTTTTCCCCTTTGTCAGCTTTTTCATTTTCTCCAGCATTGTTGAAATCAGTGTAGCACATGTGTTACATTGTCTGCTGGATTTATAGTGCAGGAAGTAATTAATTAAGATGAATGTCTCCATAGTCAGTTTCTAGATCAGGTGAAGCCTCTGGCCTTGTCCTCTTGCTTTGAATGTGTGTATGTGCTTTTGGTGAGTGGAACAGAAACATCCACAGAAAACTTAGTGGCTTTCATTTTGTTCAGAGTGTCTAGTTTGTTGCTTGGGGAGGGCAAAGTGCAGGAGGAAGAGGGCGTGTGTCCAGGTGAGCTGTTTGTTTTTTTCTTGCCTTTCCCACTCTAATCTTGTAAACTGTATGATGAAGTATGGCCTGGGATCCTCTGAAGGGAAGAGGTAGCGGGTAAATCAGTATGCTATTAAGACCTGGAAAATGAGAGGAGAAACACAGGACTCCCAGCTGAAGTGCTTGATGCTTCTGTGACTTAATGTTTTTCCTTTATCTCCTCCCCAGCAGAGCTGGGAGGATGAATGCTTCCTACCAGAAACAGGCAGGATTAGTTATGATTTTGAAGTTTACCAGGAGGAGACCTTCAGGGCTTTCTGACAGCTTCTCTTGGAGCATTGATCATTCAGGTTGTCCTACATGACAAAAGTAATTCCTGTTGGTAAGCCAGTAAGAATGCACTCTTAATTTTCTATCTGGCATCTCTGAGAAAGAAACTTAGAAGTGCCCCCAAATTATTTTTTTTTTAATTGCTGCATAAAGTTAGGTGATTTTTAGCCCAGAGTTCTTATGACATGAGAAGACAACTATGTCCTAAGTCTCTGTAGAGTACTGGCCCTTCCCTCTTCTGATTTCCTTTAGCATTTCCTGTGCTACTGGAATTGAAGGGCAGGGAGTGGCAGAGGTAGCCCCTGGTATGTTTGCTCTAATTTTATGTTCAAAAGCATGTTATCTTCAGTTTGAAATAAAATATTTCATTTTAATGACCATAAAGAATTGACTTAAACCAGTTATCTATACAATAAAAAGAAAAGGCTGTTCAAACCCACTGTATCCTAGTCTGTCAGCCTTTGTGATTATCTTCTGTTCTGTACTCAAGAGACTTTCCCAAAGCATAGAAGAAAAAGCCATGTCCTCTTTGTGCATGTAACCCTTCTGGGAGACACTGCACCTCATCTCCTGAATTTAGAGTCTGAATATGGCAGTGGAATCAATCCAGGGTATAGTCACACCACTAAACCTTTACAGTCTGTTGTCATGTACCTTACAAAGGCAGCTTTCATACTGACTGCAGAAGGGATGTAAAACATGGGCTGTAACAAGGGTTTGTTTGCTCTTGGCTTACACACAGTTCTCACAAAATGACTGCAAAGATTTAGGGAAGAATGAAATAAAACTCTGGAGGTAGCACATATCCAGAGAACTTTATTATACAGTATGTTGATATAATCTGCACCAACTCTGCTCTTTTCCAACCTTGATTCTTGTATGGTAGTACCAATTATGCTAGAAATAATCCTACTCGATTTTTATTTAATTTGCTGTAGGAAGAAAATGCTGGCATAGGTCAGGATGTGTTAAATCTATTTTCATGTCATCAATATTATTCTCTACCATGAGAATTAGCAGCAAGTGGTACCACATGTATGGACATAGATGGTTGTAGAAGGGACATGACAATAATTTCTATTTGTTATATCTGTGACCTCACAAAGAAAAAGAAGGACAGCATTTATCCTTCCCTGTGAAGGGCCACATACTGGTTAATAAAGTCTGTATTTACTGATAACAGTGACAGCAGTCAGTCAGTCTGTACAGATACATGAGAAAATGAAATCCCTGTACATGTCCTCCAGATCAGAAGATCCCAGCTGATTTCCCTGTTCAGTGGAGCAGATAGATGTCCATCCAACTATCCAGTATTGATATCCTGAGGAGGCAGAGTAGCTGGAGAGTCAAAATTGCAGATCCTTTCCCCCATCATCTCTCCCCAAACTGCAAAGGATTCAAGTAATACTGATTCACTGGCAAAACAAACGTGCTCAGGTGTGTGTGTGCAAAAAAGGGCCTGTTACAATCAACGATGGTGTGTTTCAACTTTGGAACTAGAAATTTCTTGGCTGTGTCTCAAAGCAAGTTCCCTCAGCTCTTCATTACTGTGGGAGATAAGCTCATCCGAAGTGACTCTTGAAGAAATGCCAGGAAATTTTAAAAATTATGTGTATCAGAAAGTGAGTTCAGATCATCAGAAGAAGATCATGATGAAATCACAAAGAACCACCATCTCTGGAAAAGATAAGGAGTAGCAGCTTAAAATGCTTGAGAGCATGGGGGAGTATCATTATGCTGCTTGGGATGGGAGCTAGAAATAAATAGATGAATATTAAACTATGTTGTTAAACTTGACAAAAGTCTTGACAAAAAAATTCCTAGAAATTATCCAAAAACCAATGAGAAAAATTTTGCATTCTGCCCTTGAAACAGAAACTCTATGCCCTTCCTGTGAATTATAGTATCTTTCTACCTCTTTTTTTTCTCTGTGTTGGAGAGCGCAAAGTAGGAGAAAGCACTTGTTTTGTTAATCCTATCTTTCTCACAGGAACAGACTTTCCTTTGAAAAATCAGCTAACAAGTTCTTAATTGTAGCACTCTTAAAATTATAAAAAGCTTTTTTTTTTCATAAACATTAATTTACTTATTTTAAGGGTCAGAAAAGATTGCTAGGGAATTAGTTTGGTAGTTGCTAATGAGAAAATTGTTTCAAATTCGAATTATTATTCATTGAAGCTATTAAATTGACTTGAAGAAGTAACATAAAGCATTGTGTGCTTTTTTTAATCATGGTGATTTATGGTAATGGTGATATCTTTTAAAAATTCTGTAGGTTTTTGAGATATCTACAGAATCTTGATATTTAGTTTGCTCAATATCAGTGTCTCTATGAAATAAAGTTTCATACATCGGTGTCTTTGTTACATCTTCTAAACATTTTGAATGTTTCATTACTAGAGATTAGATGCCTGTGCAGTGTTCTCTCTATATGCAGTGTCTGGGAAATATCTTCCAATCTCTAGGGAAAGAAATCCATCACTTATGATGTGTGTGGAAAGTAATGCTCTCAACACTGATCTATTACATGATTTTGCAAATATTGTTTTTTTTCCTTTAGTTCTGTAACTTTAAAAATATCGGTAATGCTTGGAGCAAGTTAATGTCAGCGTTTTTACTAGAAAACCTTTACTTTTTGTCTGCAAAAATTATAAAGTACTGAAACTGCTTATTCAGCAGTTGCAAACCAATGACTGCAAAATCAGCATGAGTATTTGTACCAGTGTGATAGAAATGAGGATGCTTTTTTTTTTTTTTTTGCAACCATATGAACCAAATCTTGATAAATATCTGAACAGTCCCTGAGGCTCCATCATGCTATATTGTTACTTTGTGTGTTTGGACTGCCTCAAGTACCCAAAGTCACTTAGCTAAGGGAGGAGATCTGCTGCACGTGTAGACCTGCAGCAGTGGCTAGCATGGATTTGCTGGGTATCCCTGATCTCTGTGGAGGACTTCTGGGTTTATAAATGTTCCTGTCCAAAGCAGAGCTGGAACAGTTGCAGGCTTATGCACAGAATATTTGACTGCCAGCTTCTGTTGATAATTTCCTTAAAAATACTCTTGACTGTTTAGAATTTTTTTTCCCCCAAGTATTTTTAGTACAATAATCACAGGAGTTTATCTGACCACTTGGGCAGGTGTGCATCTGAATCAGCTGTCTAAACAGCATCTGCTCACAGTCAAGAGGGCATGATTTGCTCTGAGGAAGACTATTCTTTGGTAGTTCCCTAGAAATGCCATTTTCCCTCTTCTGAGAATAAAGGTGATGCTAAAGTGGCATAAGAACCCACTCTGAATGTAATTACAGTTAGGTGAAATCAATTTTACCTGAGTTTATTGCTTTATTAATTTTTCTTAGAGTCAGAAAATGGCTGTAGATGGGTCTGTGGGGGGTAACAAAAATACAGTGATATCCTGAGTTTATGACTTAAGGACTGTGTTTTAATAACAAATATATGGTAAGCTTCACGTCAGCGTTCAAAAAAACCAGTCAAATTTTTGAAAAGCATACTTAGCCCTGATAAGACTTACCTTTAAAGGGAGAGAAGTGGGAGTTACTGAGGACTTGAAATGGAAATTTTACAGCATGAATAAATAAGCCAGGAGTGGTAGTGGTAGTGTATTCAGCTGCATTTTTTCCGAAGGTTTTCTGTATGCTTCAGATACTGCTAGAAGCAACTTTTTACTCTGCTCAAGGACCGTTCATGAATCAAAATTAATTTGTATGCTAAAAAAACAAAGAGGATTTTGACATTACTAAGACACATGGGCAACAACATTCAGAAAGCCCTATTTATTAAACCACAGTTTGGAGAGATATACAAAAGATACTGATAGTGATCATTTTCTAAGAAAACTTAACAAAGATTTTTTTAATGGCTTATAGTACCAAAAGTCTCTTTACAGATTAGGAAGCTTAAGATCCACAAAGTATCAAGAGATTGAATAGAGTCAGAAGAAATTAGAATGCTTAATTTCTTAATTTTTTCAATGTTCTTTGAAATTTATTTTTTTTATGGCATGTAAAACAATTTTGATGGTCCATGTGGATTTTGCCAGTGTTTGGTGTTGAATAACTTTCAATTCAGTTAAAAATTGATCAGTTTAAATTTTTTGCTATCTAACCTCTTGTTATTCAGTTGTTTCTGTTTCTTCATTTTTTTAATTATACTTTTATTTCAGTGTTATGCTTCTTTCAGTGATATTTATAAGAGGAACCTTGTCTAAGAAGAACAGCAAATTTGAGATCCATCTAGAGTCTACTATTACTTAAATAGTAAATCAGCAATTTTTTTTCCCTCGGAATTCTTTAGGTGATGTGTTTCCCTCTATTTGTTGCAGTTTATGTTACAAGAAGTGTTGCTTCTTAATATTTCCCCACACACATGTAGCGGTACAGATCATGTCCTGTCTGCATACATTCTAGAGAAAGATTTCTTTGATGATCAGCTGTTAAGTTCTTGACTTCATATTTTGGCTGCAGATTCTATTTTTGCTTCCCACCCTCAGGTTCAGAATAGTTAAAGAAGCAGTTCTCAAAAGAAGCAGTTCCCTCTCAGCAGCGGCTGATGTGTTTTAGAGGCTGGTGGTCCAGGCATATCTGACAATACTGGTGTAATTCTTCCTAGCAAGTAGGTGGTGATCCTGGTTTCCCACCAAAAGTCTTTGATGAAATCCAGAGATGTGACTACTGAAAGGGCAAATAACACCTATTTTAGCAATCAGGTGCAGAGTTCAGGGCAGGCGGGAAGCCTTCTTTCGCAACTTGAAGTCTCATTTCTTTCTCTTTTTTTTTTTCTTAAAATACTCCTTTTAATAAAACTCGCATTCAGAGAATCTTTATTCCCTGAGGTCTTAATCTGATATTGACTTTCTTAATGGAAGCACCCTTTGAGCCTTCCAGTTTTGATAGGTTGTAATACTTCTGTGTCCAAATGCCTCTCCTGTAGCTGTCTGTTCTGCACAGCGAGTTAGAGTTTCAAATCTTTCCTTATTCTTCAGGAGACAAATTTTCCCCCTTCTTCCACCTGTTCTTTTTCCAGTGTCCCAGGATTTAGCTGAAAACTTAATTTTCCTTTCAGTTAATCAAGGCTCTGTTCTTCCTTTCTCATCAATATCCAGCGCATTTTAGCTGATTAGATCATTGTTAAAACAGATTAACCTTGGCTGTAGATTAAGGACCTAGAATGTTTGCTGTGGTTCTCAAGGGAGAGCCTTACAAGTTTAAAAGAACAACCTGTCCTCTTTAGTTAATAGCAAGATGCTTCTTGAACAAACTTTGGATTGACAAAGCCTTAAGTAAATTGCTGAAATTCTCAGATCTGATCCAGCACTCACTGAAACTGATTGATATCAGCAAGATTTAGACAGACCCAAGTCCAGCACAAACGAAGTATTCTAGAATCTGTCTCTAGCTGGAAAACAATATTTTGGCTTGGGTTTTACACCAAATGGCAACTGGAATGCAAGGTCTCTAGGATGCTTTGGGAAAGTCTCTGGAACCACATTTTTATTGTTTGTTATCTCCATGTTATTACAAAGCTCTAGAGGATATTGGGTGATTTGGATATTAGAGCTAGAGGATACTGGGTCATTTTGGAGCAACTTTTTAACCTTGCATTTGCATTCTATCTTGAAATTATATTAGAAGTCATCATTTCTTGAAGGAAAAACTTAGTATATGAAAATCAGTCAAAATGAAAGGCCTCCATTAAAGTGAATACCCATCTGGTATTTGAATGTCCTTGCCCTTGTTACCTAATTTGAAGAGGATTAGATTAAAAACATAGTATTTCACTGTAAATAGTTAAGAATTGGCTTGACAGGGCCGTGCATAACCTGATCTGGGCTCTCCTTTAAACAGAAGATTGCCCTAGATGATTTCCAAACCCCTTCAAACCAGACTTTGTTAGGGCTGTGATTCTGCAGGATGCTCAGGGGCATGGAGGGTACCCATCCTCCCAGAGCTGGCTAATCCTAAAGATGAATCTTCAGCTCACTTTCCACTTGTGCTGATCTGTATTCCCACCTCCTCCAAAACCCCCATATAAAACAAAGCTATAAGTGATGAACACCAGAAGAACTGAGAGTTCTGCTTCTGCACTTGGCAAGAGCAGGCCTTTTAGAGCACAGTGCTGTTTGCATTTTAGGCCTGCAAGTAATGAGTGGAAAACCAAAGGAGGACTGGGAGCATTAATGGAGGTCCTGGAGACATGACAGGGTATTCTGCTAAGCTGAGTAAAGAAGTAATTTATTACTTTCTTCCTTTAAAAAACTGTTTATTGGTCCTTTTAATGTGACATGGAAGATTTCACATGTGTTTAATGGCAAAAAAACCCCAAAACGTATTTACACAGCTCACCTTTATAACAGTCTTTGGAGTGCCATGAGATTATGTGGGAAGAGCTGGGATTAGTGAAAAAGCACTTGGCTTGGGTCTGTGATGAGTCCCCTGTGCAGTGTTTTCCCCCATAATGTCCTGTCACGTGTTTGTTCCAGATGGAGATGAGTCCAAGTCAGGTTAGTTTCTAGCTGGGGAATTGTGGGCTGAGTTACATCCTGAACTTTTATTTTGTATATACAAAGAGGGAACACTTGGTGCTCTACACTTCTCTGCAACTGGGTGGGAGAGAAGAGAAGGGGGAGGAAAGTGTGGAGACTTGCAGTTACAAGAATTTGTATTGGGGATCCTATTGTAGTTGGGGATTTGCCTGATGACACCTTATAAAAGCTGGGGAACATGGTTTTAATTTATAGCACATATGTCTGTTTGACATACATCTAGGGGCCTGTGTTCTTCAGCTGGCTCTGTTTGTCATGTTTTCCAGGATGAGGGGTCTAAATTCCGGGAGCAAACTGAAGAAATCCACAGACAAGGTTAAACAAAATTTTAAATGCCTTACTACAAATCCTTGTTCAAAAGTTTTGATTCAAAAAATTAATTTTCTAAAGGCATAGAAGGATTTTGTTTGCTTTCCTCTTAGGATATCTTCAGAGATATCTTCAAACAATAAGAAAAATATTGTTTCTTTGACAGTTTGCAGCTCTGAATTTGCTGACTTGGCGTAGATTTCGGATATTAGATGTTTGATTTGTTGTGTTTTTTTAATCTCCAAATATATTAATTGTAATTCTGATATGATGAATAGAGCATTTTATAGATTTGTACCAGATTGCAGAATTTCACTTACGCATAATAACCGAATTTGGGGGGGATCTTATGCTGTGTAGAGACATAATAATCTTAAGGAGCAGTGTGATTGGTGTGCTTAGCCTTGGGGTGCCAAGCTGGTTATCTTCTCAGGGTGTGACTAAGGGGCAATTCAGGAAATCGGATTTCTCCATTATATGTCACCTTGATCACCCAAAAAGCAATCCTGGCTCTCTAAATTCCTGTTAATATCTGTGCTGTCTTGCTCATACAGAAATATATCTCTGATTGAGTTAACTTTTTGGAGAAGGACCCTGATTTATAAATGTCCTTTATTAATTTTTAACTGAAGTAAAATGTCTCTTGCTTATTGAGGCTTATTGTTCTGTAGTTTCTATGATTTTTATTTCTTCCTCCCTATTAAAAATAATAAGGTTACTGTCCAAGAGCAGCTTTACCAGCTGTACACTTTTCTGATGAAAAACATGAGGTTATGTGTGTGTGTGGTGAGCGTTCAGACCTGTCGAGCAAACAGTACATCTCTTGCTTATGCCTGATCATCCTGCACCAGCTGCAGGATGCAGACTCTGCTTCCTTCCTCATGCTTCATTTTTCATCAGCCCTTGGTAGCAGCATCCCTGGGGATTTGCTAACAGAACTTACAGGGAGATGTCATTTTTGTAAAACAGACCTGGAAAAGCATGAAATAGCTGTTGTCTGGACTCCTCCAGAGCTGGCCTTTATGTGCTCACAGAGCTTGTGGCTGCGAGCCCAGGATTTAACAGGTTTTAAGATCTCTTGAACCTGTGAAATGTGCTGTCTCTAGGAAGAAAGCTGTCCTGCCTCTTAGCCCCTCTCATCTCTTGCATCAGAAAAGCTGCCCTTTCACCATTTAAAACAAGCCAACCAAGGTACCAAAGCAATGGCATATTTACAATTACATTCCTGGATTAATCATACTGAAGAAGGTGATTTCAGTCTCTGGCCCTTTGTTGGAGATAGGTCTGCCCCCTTCTGCAGTTTCAGGCTGGGATTTGAGAAAGATCATCCTTAAGAGTGAGGTTTCCAGGTTTCTGTGTGCTGCTGAGGCTGCTGGTAAGCAGCAGGTGTGACCTGTTCTGCAGGGGCATTCCCAGCTCCACACTCCAGCTTCTCCCCTCCAAAGCACATCAGTGTCTGCCCACCAGATCCTACCTCCCACGGCTTCTTTGAGGACAGGGAAGTGGGGAGAAGAAATTTTACCTTCCATTTTGTCCCTCTGCCTTGCTTGTTTTGCAAGGGTTTGTGGCAGTCTGCCTCCAGAGCTGTGCATCGCCTGGTGCGCTGCAGGCTGGCTCTTCAGGTTGCTTCATGCCACAGTAATAGAAGCCCTAACAATGCCCACATTTGAAATGCAGACAGAAATTGTGGTATCTGAGCTGCATGGAAGATTGCAAATCTGTAATAACAGATAAAAATATGTTGACATCTCTAAAATCAAGTGGATTAGATGTGTGTTTTAATACTTTCTGCACTGACTGCTTTTTGCTGTCACATAATTTTTGAATAGAAAATATGAAAAAGTGCAAAGGAGTAATTCTGGTATTTGCACACAGTGATTTTGAGTATAGTGGAATAGCAAGTTCTTAGAAGGATTGATCACTGTACTGTAGTGGAAATGTTACAAAGTCTTGCTTTCTCTTCTCAATTTTCTGACAGGCAGCAGAGCCAAATTAAATTATGTTTAGAACATGAGGTTAATACTCAAGAGACCTGGAGTTGCATTTGTAATACAATGTATTACGGGTTTAATTTTCTAAGTAGCCTTGCCTCCAAGTGACACTTAAAAGCAGCAGTTTAAAGCTGCTTCTTCCCACATTATGTTTCATGAAAAACAAGCTGAAAGCAAAATCTGTTTTGTTATTCCAAAACAGAAAATGGTGGTTTTGTTTTCACAGTTGGATGCCAAATGATAACAAGTTTTTTTATTCATGCAATTAAACCTGGAGGTTAGACTCTCAGAAGCACTTTATAAGTTCATATTTCAACTTACAGTACATATAGAATGTCTTAAAGAATCACTCAAAAAATTATTACTGTGTTTGTTCAGTTTATTCATTCCCCAGATATATAAGGCTGGTGTGTTATAAAACCCCACAAAAGGCTCACAAAGGAGTCACTATCAGACCAATTTCAGATTTTTCTGTGGAAACTGGTGAATTTTTATACAAACTGTGCATTGAGAGGGGTTATTTTGCAATGCCCATAGAAGGTGGATTTAAAAAAGGGTTTTGTGGTTACTTCAGAGGCAGTGACTTCTATGGTACCCATCCCTAGAGTGGAAATGCAGGTCAGCCAAGGGAGCACATGTGCTGTAATCCAGTAACAAAGTGTGAGATAAAACTCAGTGTGCCTCGGCGGGCCTGGACCTCTGGCATTGCTTCCTGAGCAATGCCTTAAACCTGATTGTGTTGGCCTGTTTGGGCAAAAGTCAGCATAATCACTTAGATCTCTTTGAGTTTGTTGTGAAACAAAGAATTCATTAGCCCGAAAGGGACTCAACGGAGAGAGTCCTGTGAGTTGCTTGGATAAGACTGAAGGCAGGAGAAACCTTTGGGCAAAATTGTGGGGTTTTTTTGTCAAGGTTTCTTTTGCTCCCAAAGGACGTGGGCATTAGCAAGTCATTTAAGTTTGAAACCCAGCCTGTTTTAGAGCTCATTTTGATCTTCAAGGATGTTACAGGAGAGGCTGGGCCTGCTTCATGATCTGTAGGTAAAGCCAGCATTCATTAACCAGTTATCTGCGTGCACTGTGTGCATCAGAGGAAAGCGCCAGATAAGAGAACTGCAGCCCAACGCCCACCTGAGCACCTGGGTTAGATATGAACGTGCTGAAATCAGAAGAAGAAACAACTGGGGCACAGGAAGGCAGAGTTACCACTTTGAATTGCCACCCTGTTTGGGTTTTATGGTGCCTTGTGTACTGAAACTAATGAAACGAAAAAAACCCAACAGTCGTTGTTTTGCGTTAATGAAATACCTTTATTTGTTTGCCTTCATGTCAGAACAGTTTGTCATCATTTGTTATACCTTCAGCGTTTAACCTAGCAGAGTTTAAAACTACATATTTCACGAAAACCCGAACTGTGTATGAGTAGTCAAGTGTTAGATCATTTAACTACACTCACAAAATTTTTTTTTTTTTTTTTTTTTTTTTACACAATGTAAATGTCACAAAATACTATGGAGCTGGTTTAAGGGTTTGAAAGCAATTTGTGTGATGCACAGTTGTCATGGTTTAGTCAACAAACCAAAACTAAGACAAAATTAGTGTTTCCACCCAGTTTCAAACAGAAACCACAACACCAGTTTTATTTTTTAGTGGCAGAACAAGAATACAAATGTCCTTGTTTCTTTATTCAGAGCTTTAGCCAAAAGACCTTCCTTTCTCTATTACTTCCACTTCTGGTACTTCCAAGTCCTCTAATACTGATTGTGGCTTTCTATAGATATTTTGCTTGTTATTCTATATGTAGAACATATGATTTTCCTAGCAGTAAATTATTCAAATTAAGTTATTTGGTTTACATAAAGTCTTGCACCCTGCTTTACGTGAAAACTGGCTGGTGTGTTTAAGAGAATAAATTTAAATGCAGCATGAGAGAGAGTGCTATGTTGTTTGACTGTCTTGAGCAGGGAGGGAAGCAAGGACATAGAGATTTGAAGTAATCAGCTTTCAGTGTTTAGTTCTGGTGGCCATGACAAAATTTTCCACTGTGATTTAAAAAATATACATGATGACATTAAAAATGTAGAGCCAGATCTTAGTTGCTCTAGTATGAATCTAGAATAACTTTTAAATGTCAGTAATTTATGCAGCTGCAGCTGAAATCAGAACCAAAGCCAGAACTATTACATTTCATCTTCTCTTCATGCACTTAAAGGGAACTTGAAGGCTGAAATCTCAAGAAATTGTCATGACTTCTCTAACCTTGGGGCAGGGGGGTGGTGAGTATGGCATGGTGGCTCTTTTTTCATTTAATGTTTCAGTAATATATAAGTGTAAGATTGAAAAGATTTTGTGGAATCTGTTGATATTTATAGTGTGCATGTACATAGAAATAAACATGTGTGTAGGTACGTACATACCCTACATTTAACCCTCTTTCTCTTTCCAGAAACCTGAAATGTAAAATCTCTAACTTCTTTTTCAATTGAGTGCATATGACGGTTTCTTAATATTTTGAAAAGTCCCATCTTCATCTGCTAACTTGAGTATTTCATAGTACTTGTCCTTCAATGATATCTTACAGCAATATGTAGGTGAAATAATACTGCAGAGGTTGAATCCTAATAGATGAAAGAATTAACATTTTTGTAGGCTTCTGCTTTGCTATATATAGGGTTCTGCAGAATTGTGTAAAATTCTTAATAAATTAGACTTTCCACTTGCCAGACTGGTTGCATTGGAAGAGCTGAATTGGATCCCTTCTCTTGATTTAGACTGGTGGAAGGGAGAGTAAAAGTCATAACCTGGTCACAAATGTGTTTTTTCAACAGTAGAAAAAGCAAGTTATAGGATACACACCTAAGTGCTGTTAGGTTTCCAGCCCATAAGCACTGAAATGTGCCAAAATTTAAAGTTTGAAGGTTTGAGGGCTTTTTGTTGGTTTGGGTTTTTTTAATAGGAAAGTGATCATCTAATATTTTGTAACCATGGAAGAAAGTCTCTGTTTGATGTATTTAAATAATTCAAAATCTAGGAATATATCATCTATATCTGTGAAACGTTGAACTTATTATTTGCAATGTATATTTAAAACCAGATATGTTAGTTCCAGCTCATATCAGATACAAACTTTCAAGTTATTCCTCAAAAAAATTGATAGCTAGAACATCAATTTCTCAAAAAGATTGTACATGGATTTCCTTTTAAGCTTCAAGTGTAAATCTTATAATCAGAAATATTTTTATTTAGAGATCAGCTATCAAAGTGTTACTATTGGGCCTGGAATACCCAGTGTAATGCTAATAAACTCTGGTTGAACTTTCTTTTGTTAGGTTTTTTGGTTGGTTGGTTGGTTTTTTGCTAGGAATGAGAAGAGTGTTTTAACAAAATTTCACATTTATACAACTTACTTCATGTGGATTTTTATTTTTTTTTTTTAAACCAGAAAAACAGGTTGTTATTGGAAATAATTTTATACACTTGTTGAAAAGCAACTGGTATCACAGAAGAATGTAAACTCTGTTTCGGATGGAATGTCCTATGTAAACAATGAAAATAAGAAAAGCTGCATTCTGTTTTCAGTGGAAGACAAACCACAAGTTAAGGTGATGGACCATAATTCTGAGGAAAGAATTATTCAGAAGACTGGGGGCGGGGGGTTTAGTGTAAAATACTAATGCATAAATGGGTAGACATTTTTAAAAACCCAACAATTTACCTAGGATAAAAAGCCATAGGACTGAAGGCACCTGCTTAAATGTGTTCTTCACAAAAATCACAATGTGAAGTTAGGTGGAAAAGAAAATGGCCTAAGTGTTATCCAGAATATATTGCTTCTTTGAATAGAACAGAGTCAAAAGTCTGCTTGTTAAAATGTAATTCGCTTCTCTCCAGTGGCTGTTGCCACAAGACAAGAATAGGACTCTTTATTTGATAGATGAATGGAAGAAATACAGAAGAGGCAAGAAAGCAGGTGTGTCAGCACATAGCAAGTGTCCTTCTGAAAACAGCTAAGTCCGAGGTTTAACCTATCATTAGGTTTTATGCTTTGATTAATCTGCACAGTGAAATCTGGTGAAAAGTACAGAGTAAGGTGTTTTTTAATAATTATTCCTAAGCGGGTGTTTCTGTTATGATAAGTGACTAAGCATAGCAATTCTGGCTGTGATGGAAAACAGGGAAAAATCTGTCCTTGATTTGCATCTGACTGCAGCAGCTGGCATAAAAGTATCCACCTAGGTGTGCCAAAACCCACTGGGATAGCTATTATTTTACTAAATAGATGCTCTCTTTCTTTGGGGGGGGTCTATTGATTGCCAGAAGGTTTGATGTATTTTTTCTCTTTAATATATAAATTTAACAAGCTTAGTGATTTTTGAAAAATAAGCACATGAATTCAAAGAGGCATTCATCATCTGTAAGGCAGTACAGCTTTCCTCCTGTTAGGGGTGCTTCTACAGGCTGAAGTTTATACACAGTGTAGGTGTGTATTCTGATACTGTTCATTGTTTGTGAGATAAATTTATGTTTAAGATGAAATAGACGATAAAGTACCTCATGAGGCATCTTCCGTGGCCTGAAATAGCATTTGAACCAGTTTCAGCTCTAATAGTGTGATTTTTGGAAGCTCTCTAAGCATAGGAAGTATGGGGTTTTGTTTTACACAATTTTGAAGGCATCGAGTATTACTTTCACTTAGAACCTGTAATTTTAAAAGATTCAGGTATGAAGACTTGAGAGGAGAAAGTTAAGTGCTGACATTGAGAGAAATTTTCTGTCCCCTCTCTCCCTCCCCTCTGCTGGAAAGGGAGGCCAAGGTCGAACAGTCCACTCCAAATTGCATAAACTTGGTTTATAACATTGGAGGGTGAGGTGACATTAACAAATACATCTTTCAACAACATCTCTGGTCTGTGGTGTAAACTGCACTAGGTAATCCTACTGGGATGGAGGGGAGAGTGCAGAAGATGCTTAGAGACTAATTTGCTAACACTGTTGTTAGTTAATGCAGCTGATTTTATTTCCTGGTGCCACCAGTTTTGCTCTTAACTGGCATCATATCCATGCTTTTGCAGAGTGTTTCTTTTGGCACAGTTAGGTGCTGTTATGTGAAGGGTGTAGCTATTTAAGATGTAAACTGTTCTATTGCATGTATTTATAGTGGTCAACCCTCCAAGACTGTGGTACCCAGCAAATCCACCTGCAGCTGTAATCTTTTAACTTCTTGGAGCTGCAGGTACATAACTTCAATTAGCAAGAGTGCACAGGTTATGTAGCCTGGGCCTTGAATATTACCTCCAAAACAAATGAACAGAACTAAGTAGCTGAATCTCCTAATCATAAAGCAGGAGAAATTCTGCATTGCTGATTAAGCTGTACTTTAATTTATCTGACATGTACACCAAAGGCCAGCAATCTGGAGTTTTTGTTAAGTCTTTATCATTTTCCCATGGTAGCTTAGTTTTGTCTGTTTTTCTTTTGAATGTTCCTTCTGGACTGGTTGTTCATATCGCTTACGTGCTCTCGAGTGGTGTTTAAAAAATCGTTCTTTTCTTTGCTACGTCAAAGAAAACTAAAAGCAGAATCACTGTATCTGCCTTGGCTAGCAGATTGACACTGTGCTTCAGGTTCTCATAGTTTGTAAGGAAAAGTACCTTAACACTTCAAATTCAAATGTAAATCTTTTCTTATTCAAGAACATTGTCAGTAAGAGTGGAAAAATTATCCTCAGAGGTTTCTGAGGTAGAATATGAGCAAATCAAACATACTTAATCTTTTTTTGAAGGGATTGTAAGTTTTGTTTAGGTCTGCTTTGGCTCAGAGTGGTTTGAGATGGGCTCCATCCCCATCTTTCTGTCAAAGCTTTGCAGAGCTAAGGGGAGAAGGGAAAGGTGCTTAAGACCTTGACGTAGAAATAGGCAGCTCTGAGTCTGCAGCTTTCAATGCCTGCTGAGGACAGGACTAATGAATAAAGCATCACCATTTTTTCATTGCTCATTTTTAGCAGAGCCCCAGCACCCTGGTGGAGGTTTAAAAGTAGATCATAAAGATTAGGAGTTGGTGTTTTTCATCTGTAACTTTTCCCTAACAAAACCAGAAATTGTATCAACAATTAAAATGAGATACCACTCAGCTACAAGCTCCCTGCGCTTTTGTCTTGCATTTGTTAGCTGATGTAACTCTGTATTTGGTTTGCTGGGTTTTATATGGAGAGGTATGTCTTGGTGTGCATTGGTACAGAATGAGTGTTTTCTGTACCACTTTCCTCGCTGTTAAGGCTCTAAAGAGAAAAAAAGGAAACTATATTGAATGAAGCACCAAAGCTGTACACTGGTAATGCTTAGGTGTACTAAAAATAATTTGTCTATTTGTCCAGTCGCCTGAAACATCCCTCAATTCATTTTAATGTCTCTCTTCATTTTTATTAGTACACTTTGTTGTTCTCTGTGCTGCTGCCACATTGTATTGCACATACCTACATATGAAATCCATTCTGCTCTTCTGTCACCTCCGGGTCTTTCTCAGCACAAGGATTGTCCCTACATATCCTCTTCCTTTTTTGCTGACACTTGCTTCAGAATTCTTTTCCCACATAAATTATGAAGCTCTTTTTCTTTTCCTAGTGTTGCATTTAATCAGGATTTCTATCTCATATTCAGAATGCTCTGAACAGTTAATTGTTGTTATCTCAGCACCATTTCCCTCATATTTTTTGTATTAACACAGTTGCAAAAGTATCTTGACAGCTTTCAAGTTTTTTTTTAAGAGAATGTTGCACAATGTCAGGTTTTATACTTTAAATAGGTGTCCCTAAATTACAAAATGCGTTATCTTCTAGTGGGCTCTAATATGCTTTCACAGAAAAGGATTAAAGTCTGTGGTATCTCAAATTGGAGTTTTTATCCAAACAGTTTTAGAAGATACTAAGCAGAAATCTTTACATTTATCAAGATCTAGATTTATTACAATCTCTAAAATAATTTACAGTGTGTTTTATGAGCTTCAAAATGTCAATGAATTGTAAAAGCTATGCTTTTTAACTGTTAAAAAAAGTCAGCTCAAGCTTTGAAGTCACAAGTCATTAATGTTGAGTGAGAATAAAGATTTTAAGCCATTTTAACATGAAGTGTGTTCTTTTCACAATTCCCCACATTATCTTAACAAAATGAATGAGTTTTCATTAGGAAAGAAGTTAAAAGTACAAGATTAAAGTTGATGAGCTAAATCAAGGTGTCCTGCTTGGTTGATTTAAATCCATGATTAAAATCAGTGATTTGATTTAAATCAATCCACTGTTCTTTCAGCCAATCTGAAATGAACTGTTCTTCGTTTCCTGCCTAATTAGAATTGCTTCAGTAAGATTAGTTAGGACTGTGCTTCGATAAAGAGAATCTGCTGCACCCTCTGTATTGCCTGAATTTTGGTTTCGGGGGATGAAACTTCTTTTTCTCTTGTTTTCCTGCTTTTCAAATAATAGTTTTAATGAAGTGAGACTACTCTTAGAACAGTATACATCTATCCCTTAATGGGGAGATAGGAAAAACAGGTCTACAACCACAGCTCACTTTGTTAAGGATCATTTCAGCTGATGACTTGTACAGATAGCAGGTAAGGAGTTGATGCTCACTTGTGTCCTCCTGCCATCTCTCCATTATTCTTTGGATTGATGTTCCCATGTGTCTGCCTCCTGCAGAGCCCTGTCTGTTCAGCCTGGTGCAGGTCACCCTTAACCACAGAAATGACAGAATATAAAGGTGGGGAGATGTAACTAAGGAAATGAGAGGCAGTAGATCTAATAATTGCTATTTTCCCCATGGCTTCGTGCCCATCACTGTCCACAAACAGTGGAAGGTCCTGTGGAAACTCATCTCCTCTGTGCAAATTTCTCCACAGGGTGGATGCTCTACTAACCTGTCAGTTTAAGATTGTTTTGCAGTCTTTTTCTTAGCTCAGAATCTTTTTTTTATTTATTCATTTATTTTCCCTTCCTTCCTGTCTTCACAACACTTTTGATGTGAAGTACTTGTTACACTTCTGTGAAACTTGAGTGGAAATCGTCAGCTTCTTAACTCATCTTGCTGTGGGGGTACCTGTGAGCAACAGTCACACAAGCTTCATTTTCCTTTGCTGTAAAGAAAAGCCTGTAACACAGCTGTAAGGAAAGTTTATCATACTAAAACCTGTAGTCCGGGGTTCTTTAGGCCTACAGGAGCAATCTATGATAAACTGCTTTGTACTCTGAAGTGTAACTAAATGGCAATTTGTGTTTGTAGCTATTGCATCCATCCTAAAAAAAACAAAGTGATTTTATTCTGGTGTGAAATCCAGGACAAAACCAGACTATTATACTGCATGGCCTATAAGCAGATCTCTTCAGAAAAGCCCTTAGCTGTTGATTTAATTGCTTTGGTTGTTCTGGAAGACAAGTCATGGGAAGGATGTTCTTCTGTAGCACAACCTTGGAAATACAACTCAGAGTATTCTTCCTGTCAAGTGCTGCCTGCCTGGCCTTTGCCAATCATGACAACTTTGTGCTACACCTTCCTATAGGAGAAAATGGGTTTCAATAAGGCTGTTTTCCTTTGATTTTCTTTCTTAGATTGCACAGTTATTTAAGAAAAAGGTTGCCATATACTCTGGATCTTTGAAGTGCCTTAATATGCTGAAATACAGGGGAGGCATGGAGACAACTATGAAATATTACTTTATTAGTGATGTGCAGAGAAGATTGTTTGGAAAAAATACTGCTGCCAGTTCTGAAAGCTGAAGAATTTACCTTTATGATAAAAATAAGAAATGTGTAAAAGCTTGCTTGTACTTACAACAAGAAAATAGTGTTTTGTTAGCTAGAATATAATTTAAAACATGTTACAGGAATTTACATTTTTCTAAAGAAGGAGCTGCCAAATCAAATTAGTTTTGAATTCAGGAAAACTCTCATTGAGGGATTCAGACAAGCCATATGGTAGTCTCTTGCAAACATTAAGACAAGGG
Organism: Certhia americana; assembly: GCA_018697195.1. Lineage (NCBI taxonomy): Eukaryota > Metazoa > Chordata > Aves > Passeriformes > Certhiidae > Certhia > Certhia americana. Next base: position 18,585,169 of record CM031857.1, on the reverse strand, counting down.
AAAGTATTGTGTGGGCTTTTATCACATTTTAGTAATTTTCAGAACAAAATATGTTTTAATATTTTTATGCATACAATTTATATTGCAATTTAATGAGAAAGAAATGACACATACCTAAGATAAATCTAGGTAATGAAAACCTACTCAGATGCATTCAGCTTGATTTAAGGTGCCTTGTTTTGATTTTAGAGCACTTAATATATTGAGGGTTTGGGATGTTTTTTTTAAATGGCTATGATGGATATTTATATTATGTTGGATTCATTTCAGTACTGTAGCAGCCAGTTTCAGGTACTTATATGGACTGTCTAGAGAAGAAAAAAAAATTCCTGCAGCTGTTGGTGCACAGAAGGCAGGTTCAGGTGTGAAGCTACTCCTGGGGACTGTCTGGTATTTCATCCTCAAAGCAGAGGCATGATGCGTATTAAACAGTACTTCAGGATAATGCCCAGGGTATAAAATGAAACACTTATAACTCTGCAGCCTGGTGGTCTGTCACCTCGTTTAAAGCTGCTTTGTGCCAACTGTTTGTCACTGCTTCTCCCCATCCCAGCTCTGGCACAGCTGACAGCCCTCCACACTGTGGTGTTCACGGCATGGCGTGTCTGGGGACATTTTCTGTGCTGGTTTTACACAAGGATAAAAGCAGTTATGTCCAGAAGTAAGTGCTTTGAGATTTGCTGGTGAGTACAGGGATCTGTAAATGGAGAGTTTAGGTTTTCTTATTGGCATCTTTTTAACGGGTACTTTTGAGCCCTTTTTCTGAAGGTCCAGGTTCACAGCCCTTTGGTGCAAAAGCTGGGGGTTCCTGTTCAAAGGTCCCCATGCTGCTTTCCAGAAGGGGGAATGACTGGGGGGCCAGCTGGTGAGTAGGGTGCTTAGCAGCCAACGCCTGTATCAGGTCTCAAAACCCAGCTTTTCACTCTTCTTTGCCTTCTTCCACTCCTCTTCTTCTTCCACTCCTTTCATTTTCCTGGAAATGTTCAAAGCCAGGCTACAGGGCTTTGAGCAACCTGGTCTGAGGGAAGGTGACCCTGCCTGTGGCATGGGGGTTGGAACTGCAAAATCTTGAAGTTCCCTTCCATCCCAAACCTTTCTGAGGTTCTGTGGTTTGGTTTAGGCCGTGAGCATCTGTTTTTCAGTGTGAATTTCCATATCAAATGCATTTATGAAAAAAAGAAAAAGGTATAAAAGAAAGTTAAACTAATTAGCCTAAAAAGCTGATTTGTACCTGTGAGAAGCTAAAGGCAGCTACTCTTTTGCTGGAGGGTGACATGGGTTGATCTAGGGTTTTGTTTGTGTATGTGGTGGATCTGGTTTGGGATAGACCTAATTAAGACCAGCCTGATTCCTTTACCATTGATTCCCACCGTGCACACACAACCTGCATCACATGAGCCATGGCATCCCTCCCTTTGGTCAGACAAGCTGACACTGACTTCTCTGCAAAGACCCTCATCTGTTACTGAAGGCAACTTCTAAAGAATAAAACTTCACAAAGTCACTTTTATCTTCACTGTGCGACACTTGTTTCCCATTAATTTAGAGAAAAAAGGCTTGTTGTCAGTATCGGGGCATTAAAAACATACATCATTCTATGAGCTTTCAGACGTGGTCAGAGCTCGCATAAATAATTCTCTAGTCTTGATATTTTAGGAAGGGTACCAGATGGTGCTCCAGAGAGAGGGGAGAAGAAAAAAAATATTCCAAAACTACTAATTAGTTTTCAGGTTGTCTTTAGAATTATTGTGCATAGGAGCATTTTTAAAAATATTTATGGTAATTAGTGCATATTTTTACAGAAGATGGAGATGATTAAAAATGTTCTTCATCCTCACAAAAGACAGAGCACGTTTTTTTCTTTGGGGGTCAGATTCTTTGACGCACAGCCATCCTAGCACCTCTCCAGATGGTCAGAGATGGCTTGGAGTAACTGTAAGATTGTTTTTGCCTTTCAGGAATGTTTTCTGCCAGGTACCCAGCACGGTTCTAAACTTCTTGGTAGAGAGTAGTGGTTTGGGAGGGCCATAGGTCATGGATGCTCTAGGAGTGCCCTCAGGCATGATGGCTTTATTGCCACAGCACAGCAGGACAGCTTGTAACTGGCTGACTCAGGGATGCTTTCCACTGAGCCAGAGCTGAAGCAGTCCCTCGCAGACCTGTGCAAGTGCTGTTAGTCTGCAGGAAACACAGGAGTGCTCTTAAGAGAGAAGAAAGGTACCTCTCACTTCACAGTACTGCAGCATAAAGGTGCACAGGAAGGCTCTGCTCTCCAGGATGGGATCTGCTTCAGCCAAGCTTTGCAGTAGCTTGTGTGCTTTGCCCACATTCAGCCTACATAGAGAGCACCTTGTCTTCAATGGTTGCAAAATGGTCATTCTCTGAGTGTGTAATCAGTGTCAAAAAATGGATAACTGGCACTGTACAGGTAAAAGCTCCTGACACAAATCAAAATAACTCAGGAGACCCATCCTCTATGTTCCTGCTCAGGGGCAAGTGGTATTTATGGGCAGCAGCAGCAGTAAATAGACAGGGAAATTGGTAATTATGGCCCAAATGTGTAGGTCCAAACAAGATGTTTGAATGTGCTTAGAAGTGCAGTTGGGCATTAACACAGTTTACAAGAGCACTGTAGCAGCTGTCATGCTGACTGAAACACTCTGCCTTCTCTGCAAAGTTTCTGACAGGTATATAGAGGAAGCAATGTCTTTCACACCAAGATTGGCATTTACAGAGTGTTCTAGGGACAATATTAAATGTAGCCACTCTGTACAGGAAGCCGTGCATCTGAGGTGGGCTGCTCTGCAGGAATTGTTGTTTACTTGGCCATTCAGATCAAAATCTGAAATTACAAGCACCAGAGCCTGTGCAGTTGCTATCATTTCTGATAGCTGATACTGCTGTTCAGGGCTCTGTTGACGTGAGTTGTGTGCAGAAAACACAATCCCTAAAGCCAGCATAGTGTATTACCCAGGCAGTCGAAGTTTCTCTCTTCCTGCAAACCATGTAAAGGTTTTATTGGTGGCATATGCACAAACCTGGAGTTGGGGTGTTCCACTGAGCTGGAGTTATGCTCTGGAAGTAGTAGTGACTCCATGGGGGTCCTAAAGTGCTCTAGATAAGGTTGGTCTGGGATAGATCCCTGAGAAATCATTTGATTGTGTCTCCGTGTTATATTACAAATGGGGTCATAGACTTTCAGGATGCTCCCAACAAGATTTATATTCATAGGGGGGTGGAAGCCTGGTCAACCTAACAGTTTTCTAGTTGTTATGCTGATGTCTCATGGCTTCATCCTCATGCTGTCCTACTATTTGTTCTTGAAGGTAAATATGTGCATAAACATTTGAAAGATTAAACTTCTTTATGGCTTCTGTTTATGCCCTTTTTGGGCCTACATACAGGCCTTGCAATGTATCCTGCCGCTTTTAAACTTTTTAGCAGCACTGTATTTGCAGAAGGCAATGACTACATATTAAAATTCTAGAATGTAACTCCTATATTAATTTAAAGCATTAATAGGAATCATGCTTTGCATTTTCTAACCTTTCATAGTTTTCTCCAGAGGGCAGCTGAGGCTTTCAGCTAGTTGTTCAATAACTGGACAGTTATGTTCCAATGTTATATTATATTGGAAAATCACCATAAGCTGTGACTGCATCCACCAGATTTGAGCTGCTGTTTGTGGTCCTCTCCAGCATTGTTTTCTATGTGTAGCATTATATTAAGCAATAGTTTGGCAGGGAGTGGTAAAAAAATAAACAATTCATGCCAAGCAAAAAAGTGATAACACATCAGATGCTAGTTTGTATAAGCAAATAGAAATATAAATTCATAGGAGATGGAAGCAGGTGATACTTGGTAACATTTCCTACCTTCACACATGTCAGTAATATCCACAAGTACGCATGATGAGCACTGAAGCCACACCAGCCTTAGATATCTCCATATCCATATGTCTACGTTTCGCCATTGAATAAGAGTCCATGTAAACTTTGTTTTTATTTTTTTTTTTTAATATATTGCTTGCAATTTTTGCTCTTGGTACACCTGTGAGTTTTCAGCATACTGGTTAGGAAAGGCAGGCAAAGACAAACTTTCAGAAATTAAGGTGGTGTTCATTTCTCCCACTGGTGAAAGTGCACATCTGCTTCAGCTCATCTTCCTAAGGCAGAAGACTGTTGCCAATGTCAAGGCTGGCTAGAGGCATCTGTGAAATTTAAAAAACTGCCTGTGAGGAGCCTGTTAAATCTAAAAAGAGCCACAGAGGAACTCTCAGTCACTTATTTTAGCATCAGCCATAAGGATTTACAGCATTCTACTTTCAATGAGCTTTCCCCCTTCCACACCTGTGGTGTTGTGCTATCAGTGAAAGGATAGGTCTCGTTTCCAGGTAACAAAGACGTGTGGATGATTTGGTGAGGCTGCATTCATCTCATCTACATTGCTCTCTCCTCTCTCTTATTGGTAGGGAAAGCAGTTGGCGAAAAGACAGAGAAGCCAAAAGCCTGTTGTCAGCTGCAGGCTGTCTGTCCAGCAGGTTCTCTTGAAAGCATGTACAGCTTTTTTCACCCACTCAGTGTCCTGGAAGAATAAATCTGTCCTTCTTGTGTGCCCTCTGAAGTTGTATCTTCTGTAAGGCTTTGGTCTTTTTTGTTTGTTTGTTCGTTTGTTTTGAGTTTCTTGTTTTGAGGTGATTAGCACATGGTTTTCACCACAACTTTCATTCACTGAAAAAATTATTCTGCACACATTATACGCATAAGTCACAGGTTATTATTTTCTCTATCATGAAGTCTAGCTGATTTCTTTGGGAATAACTGCTAAAGTCTGCAAGCAGCAGGTCTGGCAAGTGTGACTGCAGTAAGGCAAGTGTGGCAGGTCATTGTTAATTAGCTGTGCACCCTACAGCCTTGATGAAGGGCAGGGAGGAGAAATGCTTTTCTGTGATACACAGTATTGGATGTGCAATTTTGGATGCCCATTGATGATTCCCTTTTCCTGCCACCCCCCACAAGCTGGCTAGCTCAGATTTAGGGGGATGAGGAGAGGGGATCTTCAAGATAGGGAGAAGAGATTCAAAAGAGGCCCCTTACCTCAGGATGTATTCCAAAGTCTTATTCTCAATGAAGGGATCCCAGGAGGCAAGGAGGGAGCACATGGAGGAAGAGGGTTTTTTATCTCTTTTGGGGTCAGGGTCAGATTACCTGGCCAAAAGCCATAGGTCAGAGTCAAGGGGCAGGTAAATCAGGCCAGGTTACAGTCTCTGGGGGAGGGATTTTTGAGGAGAGGCATTCCCTAAAAGGGATGCAACAGCCCATCTTGGCAGAGTGTCTGTGCCTTGTGCCTTTCTGCGAGTCACCTATCAAACTTACATTCACCAAATATTTTATTTCTTACTTGTTGGAGTGTATGGGGCTATTATGGGAATACCATTGAAACTTTTGTGTTTCAGGGCACTGATAAAAGAGAAATAAGAAATGATGGATTTTCCCCTCAGGATCTCCTCTGCTTGATGGAAACACATGTTTGTTGCAGAGGTGAATATGGACAGCAGATAGTGAGCCTGTGGGAGAAGCTGGGGTTACCTTAGAATAGTTTTGCATGAGTAAACAAAGGCCCAGGTGGATGCACAGATAATGGAGAATGGTACATTTGCAGATATGGAGCAGTCAGTAGGAGAGATGTGGCCTTTTCCCATGTTAGAGGATTCCTTGACAGAGCAGATCATGGTTTGAAGTAGAAGGGCAACAAGCATGATTTAAAAAATTTATGTTGCTGGAACCTGTCACGTGCTAATTTTCAACTTGGAAACACCTGATGCAGGTGGAAGGGAAGTGCCTGTTCCTTCTGACTGTAGGCAGAAAGGACACAACTCACAGGAGGAAGGTGGTTGGGAGAGGAGGAAAGCTGTTTGCTGTTGAGTTTTCTTTGCATAGGAGGACTCTGGTGACGTTAATTTAAACTGCAGCACTTTTTCTAATTTTCTGTGTTCCTTGCCTTTTTTCCCCCTAATTCCTAATGTTTTTGTCCACTGCATTTACTTTTAACTGGAGTGATCAGTGATATTTTTCTACCCTCATACTTTGCAATATTATTTATGGTACTTTGATTTTAATCCTCAGACTCACTCAAGCTTAAATAAGTGTACAAAATATAGACATGTTTTGGAAAGTTCATATTTTGTAAAATATAAGTTGTTACTAAGCTTTCACTAGCAAGAAATTCAGTAAACTCTATACTGTCAATACCAAGTCACGAAGAAACAAGAGAGACAAGATCTTTTTTTTTAGTATGCTGTCTATTGATTTTTTTAAATAGGAAAAAAGGGATTCATGGAAGAATATAATGGGGATTTTTTTGGTAATTGTTTTTGACTTGCAGGTTTTATTTGACTTAGTAGAAACTTCTAAGTCCCTTCAAGTTATTGGATTCACACCAGAATTGCTGACTAGTATAATGAGAAAATAAAAAAAAATTTGAGTAGCTTTAACAAATGAAGAAGTGCTTTAGAAGTGCGAGTGGGAAGCATATCAGAAGTATGCTTCAGGAGCAGCCAGGAGCTTACCTCAGAAACAGTGAGAAGTTTCAGAAAACCACAAAGGCTTTGTTGATCCCATTTTGACTAATTAGATATACCTTTAACATAAAACTTCTTTGCAGTATTGACTCAGAAACTGTTCTCTGAGTCACATTTGCTTCTCATCTCTTGGCAGATAGCTTGTATCATCAGACTTTAGTAAGCTCTAACTCACTTCCCTGGCAGATGTGCCTGACCACTTGTACAAAAATCACACCATATGTTGGTAACTATTTTAATAAACTATTCTCAAATTTTTAGTGTGTTAAAAAAATTGAGCATAGTTCCTTTAGTCATGCTACATCTCAAGTAGAAGTATTTTTAAGATACGTTAGCCATTTTATCTCTTCCTCTGAATTATGAGATCTGTCCTTAGCAGTGTTTTGTAAATAATTGCACAAAAGTAAATCATTAACCGTGGTCTTTCAGTTGCAGCTGTGGGAAAGAACTTCTGTCCCACTGTCTGGTGCTCATAAAAGTCATAGCTGGGTTTTCTGATGCTAACCACAATTTGACGATGTGGGCATGTCTCTTGACATGTGGTTCCACCTGGATCTTGTGCAAACAATGTCTTTGTTAGTTAGTGTTATCCTAATTCGAGCATTTTTTAGTAGGTAGTTGTGCGTTCCTTAAGTCTAATTTGTAAATATTTGCTTGGAATTACACTGCCTTTTTTTTTTTTATTTTTTTTTTAATTTTTTTATTTACAGCAACATTGCTATATCTGTTACTTCTTTTAAACCTGTAAGATTTACTCGAAGGACTTGAAAATTTAAATCTTTGGGATTAGCACTGAATCCAGAAACAGAGTTAAGATAATTCTGAGCCAAAAGCTGAGGTAAACACATAAAATAGTGCGACTAGAAGGCCACTGAAATCACAGGTGATGTTTTGGAGTGGTGGTTTGGGAAAAGAACCTTTGGTCTTTCTCTTTGGAAGGAAAATCTTACTATAATAAAGTGCACTAGTGGCTTTCATGGGATTTCCTTGCAGTTCTTTAGCAGATTTTGGAGACTTCCTGATTTAAAAGGGAGTGAATTAAAAAGTGGAGCTTTTCTGGTCCCATTTCCCAGCTGTTGGATGTAGCAGTTTCTTTTGTCTTCGTGTAGCTGGGCATTGGAGCGAGGCTGAGGTGGTAAGGTAGGAAAGTTGATGTGCTGACACAAGTAGTTCATTTCGCGGTAGCATTTTGCATCAGTTACTGAGCTTTGAACTGCTCATTTAGTCTCCAGCTTTGCAGACAGTAATGCTAGGAACAGCTCTTTTATGTCATTTTAAAGCTTTGCTGACTTGAAAGCAGTATCTGTTTTACTTTAAACGACAATGATAATGCATTTAATGACGGCCATTCAAGTTTTAAAGGAGTATGACTATGTGCAAATTTCTTTTGCATACCTATCAAAAATTCTAGAAACTTTTGGTGATTATGATCTGGAAAATGCCATGGTTATTGCTTTATATATAGTATTTGAAGTTCCTAACCTGACAAAAGATTATTAGTCATTTTTATTTAGATGCAATCTATGTGTTTGGGTACATTCAAAATGAAAAGCTATATGTTCTCCAGCATAGTACTTTAGCAATGATGATGATAAAAGATGTTCAGAGACGTGCTCAGTGTGAATCTCCCTAGAATAAAGCTTGCAGTGATTATAATCCATGTAAACTATGCACTGTGGTATCCACTACAAAACCATCTGTTCTTGGAAGGACATAACTTCCTAAGACCTCTGCCTTGCAGAGAAATTTCCCTTAATCTTTCCCAAAGCTTCTGCTAAAGTAGTTTCAACTCGGGCTCCATGCAAATCATACAGGAAAGGAGCGTGGAGATGGAAAACTGTTTTCTGGTTTGGGAAGCAGGAAAAATAGTGACCAAAATACTGAAACAGCTGGATATTTTGAGATCTTGGAACAGAAGTAAGCCCTTAGTGAAATCAACACAACAACAGTTGAGTAGTCTGGTTTGTGAATAGGCACACAACACTCAGAGCTCTATTTGGTTATGTAGGACTTTAAAAACTATGGTTAAAGTGCTCCATGGCATTTTGGACCTAAACTCATGGAGGCTCAGCCTGGAGCTCACACTTAAGGTTACATAGAAAGCCAAACTATGTGCCAGTGTAGGAAAACTGTCCATCAAGACAAGTTCAAGACTGGCTGAACTATAGAGGAAAGAGCCAGTGAGAAGCATGCAATGACCTCAGTCCTCCTGAAGGAATGAGCTGAGGATTTCTTCACTAGTTTAGGTGGTAGAGCCAGTGTAGCCGTGGTCAGATGGGACAATTTGTCTCAGCTAGTTTCTAATTATAGCTCATTGTTTTGTACTGATAAGGAGAAAACACTAGTTTCATATGGTATTAGAAAGGCATAATTGTTAGTATTCATAAGAAAGACAATTTCTGAAGGGCTGACATGCTTCCGTCAGCATTTTTTCCTTATTTATGGAGAAAAACTGTATTTTAAACACACTTAATGCTTATGTAGGGTAATGATCGCTGAATTCTGCTGGCATTTAATGCCTGCTCTTTGATGCTTTCAGTATCTCTTTAGCTTTAAATACCCTGCCTGTTTACTGATGGGTACTGTCCAGTGCCTTAATGTTGTTGCTGCCAAGCCCCATTTCTCTAGCCTGCTCGAGTACTTGCCAAAATCAGTGTTAAGTACATAAGTGCTCCTCTATGTGTGGGTTGTGCTCCTACTTGTGTCATTGGAGTTAAGTGTTTATCTGACAAGCTTGTCAAAAGCAGCTCAACATCTTCCAGGGTCACAACCACGATTTTAGCTGGATCTACTCCCTTTCCTTTCCTCCTCCCCTCCCCCCAAAAAAAAAAAAAAAAAAAAAAAAAAATAAAAAACAACAAAACAAACCACAAACAGAGACAAATGTGCAAGTTACTTCACATCTTCAAAGAGCTCAAGTTAGCAGTGTGTGTATTCTGAACGGTAGTTGCTGTCTGTTCCATCAGTGCTTATAAAATGATAAAGGATTTTTTTTGCTTTGGTGTTAAAATTGCTTGAGCTCTAATATTATTCAGGGTTAAAACTAATTGAAGGAATACTTGATAAAGTACAAGAAACACTTCAACAAGTTCTGTTACTTTAAAAGTGCTTGGTGCATTAAATACTGATGTATGTGTTTTTCTACAATTAGTTTCCCTCTTGGATACTTTTGATGATTCTTTGTAACGAATGGCCCTTTTGATGACCTAGTTGCTCTTGTGTGGATTTTTGTTTCACTATTTAAACAGGTAGAGATAAGAAACAATATACTGTTTATATAACTTGTATCAGATAATATATCAACAAACATGCAACTTTATTTTTAATCATGTTTGTAAGGTGAAGGTAATCATTGTTTGAATTTTGTTGGAAGTGTTTGCCCTGCTTCCCTATTGTCATACCCAGCATACAAATGATCATAACCCACCTAGCTGAAATAAGGGATGTCTTATGTGTGAGTTTTGATAACGTGAGCCTTTTTTTGCTTGCTTTAGCCAGTATTTTGATTTTCTGATATTTTGGTTTTTGTGCTGTGGCAGAAAATTATTAAGCATTGTGTGAGCTGTGCACAGGACTGCCTGTTGTAGCTCATGTGAAGAGGCTTGTTCTCAGTAGAGCAAGCTGGATCACAAGGACGAGCTTGTTGAGAAAACAGAATCTGTTGTAGAGATGTGCCCACTCAAGGCTGGGTGATGTTTGGCTCCCTGCATCTTGAAGCTCAGCAAAAAAGGTTATTTAAAGGCACATTGTATCCATATAGGTTTTGTTGTGGTTTTCAGCTGATTTTATCAGGCACAGGTGGCAAAATAAAAGGTGCATGACATGTTTGCTGCATATGGTCTTCTTCCACTATTGTGAAAACTTCGAAAGCCTACTAAATGACTTACTGAAAAAGTGACTTTGCCAGGCAATAAAAAGAGAGGGAGGAAGGAGTTGAGCCCTACCTGAGGAGTCCATGCAGCATGGAAAGCAGCTCTGGAGAGAAGCTCTAGAGTTTGGTAGGGTTGAACAGGAGCCAGTGATGTACCCTTGCAAAGATGGTTAATGGGATTCTGGGCTGTATTAGGGAAAATACTGCCAACAGGCTGTGGGAAGTGATGCCCAGTGACAAGACAAGATGCAGCAGGCACAATCCAAAGGTTATAACTCTGAGCATCAGAAAACACTTTTTTCCTGTGAGGGTGGCTGAGCACTGGCACAGGTTGCCCAGAGAGGCTGTGGTGTCCATTTCCTTGGAGATGTTTAAAAGCCCTTTGGATGGGGTCCTGGACAACTGTAGGTCAGGGCTGTAGATTGCCGTGCTTGAGCAGGGTGGATGGACCAGTTGCCTCTACACATCTCTTCCAACCTTAATCAGTCTCTGATTTTGTTAGCTCTCTTAAATTTTTTTTTCTCCAAATACTGATTCTAATTAAATGAAAAAAATTTTCCCATGTTAAAACCCACTTTAAAGTATTATCAAGTACCAACAGTTGGGACAATAAACACCAGCTGCCAAGTCTTGTCCCATCCAAAACAGAAGAGTTTTTTTCTAATGCATTTTATATTGTACCAACACCCAGCTGTCATTCATATACAGCTTTATCTTTAAAAAACAACAAAAAAGTTAATAATGTTTTTAATAAAAAACATGTTCAATGAGGAGCGATTAAGCTGGTGAAGGGTATAGGGAATGAGTCCTGTGATGAGTGGCTGAGGGAGCTGAGCTGTTTAGTCTGGAAACTAGGAGGCTTATCACTCTCTACAGCTACCTAAAAGGAGATTCTAGTGAGATGGGGGTTGAGAAATGGCCTTAAGTTGTAGCAGGGGACATTTTGACTGGCTGTTAGGAAAAATATCTTTACTAAAAAGACTGTCATGCCCTGTAACAGGCTGCCTAGGAAAAGTGGTTGAGTCACCATCCCTGTAGATCTTTAAAAGACCTAGGGACATAGTTGAGTGGTGGGCTTGTCAGCATTAGGTTTACCACTGGACTCAATGATCTAAAGGGTCTTTTCCAACCTAAATGGTTCTGTGTTTCTAACAGGAGCCTTCCCAAAGTTAAGAACATGTAATGGTTTTGTGAAACACCGATGTTTCCTAAAAAAATATCATTTAGGTCAGTGGGTGCCCAGTAGGGCCTATATAGCTGAAATCCCTTTAGAAAGTGGAGGGCAGAGAGAAAAACAAAAAAACAAATTAATAAAATGTTTATTTCATGAGGCAAATCTTTATGACCTCCCAGATTATATTTAGTACAGGCTTGTCTGTGCTACCTGGATGAGAGGGCTAATCCTAATGTAGAGTTTCCAAAGTAGTTAACTACAATTTCTGAGGTAGGTGCTAAATAGGCATAATAGCTCTTGAGTTTGGACACTGCCGTTGCAGAAGCTGCTAATTGACCTCCCCTGCTTCACACTGCTGATTGCTACAAAGAACCATAGCAGCCAACATATCCTGCTGTTCTCTAGTAATGAGACTTTGCTCCTTGGGTCCAGCAAGTGTAATAAAAAAGCAGCATTGCTGAACCTGCCAGGGCAGAAGCATCAGCAGTAAAAAATTAAGCACAAAGGAAAATACAGGGCGTCTTTGTAGATGTAAAACATCATTTAAATGGATGGATGCATGGCGGCTCCACAGATTTCCACTGCTCTGGAAGTAAGCCCTGCTGTGCAGGCCAGTGCAGAGGAGTCTTGGCCAGTACCTGTGCTAGTCAGTTTTCAGATGCAGGCTCATAGTCTCACATGGAGCTTGCAACTAGAGGGTGTTTGAACAGCTCTTTTACATTTGCTGTTTTACATTTGTCCTAAAATACTGCTAAGCATTTAGAAGATGTCTTTGTGGCAAGAAGTTGTTTCAGTATTGCAAACGGAAGGTAGAGATGGAAAACATGGCTGCTTTCCACACACTTCCTACAGCTTTTGTTATTTTCGTGGAGAAACATCAGCTCCCTAATTTCTTTTTGTTTAACTCACCTTCAATCAATTCCTCCTGTATGATCCTGTTGATTTAAAAATAATAATTAGTCTAAAGTATGACCTACCTTATACTTTTGGTGAGAAACAAAAATAGCTACAGCACTTTCTCTGCATTTAAGCTTTTGTTCAAGATTTTTTGTTTTGTCCTTTGGACATGTGGGTACTGTTTGGTTCTTCCCTTGTGAAACACAGGCAGAGAGCAGGACAAAGGAGGATACAGTTAGCACTGCCATGGGGACGTGGAAAGTATTCCAATTAAAAGCATTAATAGCTATGTCATCTCAGTTTACCAGTATGCTGCTGGTAATCTGAGCCATCAGACCTCATGAAGCTGCTGCTTTCTTCCCATGTTCTGCAGCTTTCTTCTGACATGTTCTGTGTGGAAAGGTCTCATCTGGCTCAGAGTTTCTTCTGCACTGTATCAAAGAGGGGGAAATGAAGTACATCTCAGCCTGCTCAAGCCTGTTATGTATGTAAAGAAATGGAAGGAAAGTGATATAGGTGTAGTTCAGACCTGGCAGGTAGAGCTGCTCTCAGTGTACATGTGACAAGATCCTGTCTCTGAATTAGTGATGTTATTCACAGCACTAGCTCAGTTTTAGAAGATAACATCTGAAAATCACGTAAGGCAGCTGGCTGAGCTCTTAATTAGCTACAGAAAGGTGCACCAGAAATAGAGCAAGGCAGGACATGATGTCTGGTGACGTAGTGTTATTCTCTGTGGTCGCCTTTGCGCCCTCCTGCAGAGTTAATGAGAAATGAGGGCCCTGACATTGACCCTGAACCGTGTTGGGGCATGGAGCAATTTGTTATGTATTTGTAGATCCTGCTTTCATTTTCTTTTTCTTAGAATGAGCTGGAAATTATGTAAAGAGGCCTCACAATATGATGGCTAATGGTAAGCACTGTCATATCATTAAGCAGTAATTCTCTTCTTCATCCCACCGTTTTACAAATATGTCTAATAGCAACAGAGAGAGGAATTTCTAATTCCATTGAAGTGTTTTTTGCTTTTTCTTAAATGTATAGCTTGGTCCTTTTGTGGGGATTACTGCAGTTACTGTGGTGAAAGTTTGCAGTTATTCAATTAATTTGCACTCCTTCAATGTGCTAGATCTGTTGCTACAGAAGTGGGATGAGAATATTTTACAGGACGACCTTTTGTGTTCTTGCAGGGACTTTTTCTCTGTATTCAAAGCAAAACCTGTGTCTTTCTGTTTCTGTGTTAACAAACTCATAGCAAACTGTTTGATTTTAGCATAGGCAGAATTTATGGCAAATTATGATTTTTGTGTAAGAAATTGTCTAAGAAATGCCTTTTTGCTGAAAGAGTTATAAAATCAGAGGTTAGTCTTTCCCTTCATCAGATCATTCATCAGTTACCTACTCTGAATGCTGCAGTTTCTCCAGAACCACTTTCATTCACCCTTGTGAGACTGTTTGTGGAGTTTTCAGTAGTGTATACTCGCTACCTTAGCAATTTTGCAGGGGCTAAATGGGTGCCTAGAAGAGAGCAGCATTTCAGATCCTAAGGGATCATTTTGCTTTCCTCTAATGACAGGGAGTGTTTCCCCCAATACCAAAGAGTATCTCATATCAGAGGACCAATTTTTGGTTTTCCATGTGATGCCAAATACCATTACAGATTCCAAATTACTAAATGATACTTAGCTGGAATTTGAACAGGTACTAACCTGTTTACTAATTGAATATATATTTGCAAGTCTGTTGTAATTTTGCTCACATGGGAGAGAACCATTAAAGGACAGCTTTTTCTAGCTGTAGCAAAAAAAAAAAAAAAAAAAGAAAAAAGAAAATTAGGATTCAACTTGCAAAGCCAAAGTTGTGTTGCCCCCCTTCTGGTAAACAGAATAAGGATGAGTGCAAAAGGGAAAAATTTGTTCCAGCTTTGAATTTTGCTTCCATTTATAGCTTGATATTGTAAAACATTGCTTCTGTTTCCATGAAATTGAAGCTATCTGATCTCTTTAAAATTTTTTGTTTCATTTTAAAAGATTGCTCTTACTCAGCACCACCTAGTGGAATGATTGCTTTTGTCATTTAGGAAACAGCTGGTCTCCATGAACCATATAGAAAATTAGAGCATCCAGACCTTATAGTGTGAATAATACATCTAAAGCGTGTTTGTGACTAATTAAGTAACAGAATCAGAAAGATTACCAAGGAGACAAGAAAGTTTAAGATAAATGAGGGTAGTGGTGCCTGTTATCTCCTGTGTTCCTTTGGTCCATTAAGCTCCAACCTGCTTTTCTGCCTTAACCATGTGGTACCATCCAGGTCGTAGCTTCTTTAAGGAAAGGTTTTGGAATACTGTTTCTTTGTGCAATATCACATAGCACAAGCCCCACAGCCTCATTTGTCACTCTGATACACATGATAAATGTAAGCTGATGTTAACAGTGAGCTCCTCTGAAGTCCTCACCTGAGAAAAATGCTCTAGAGTCTTTGTAGTTTAAATTGCAGGCAAGGAATTCAGTGTTTGCTCTTTGAAAAGGAATGATTTTCTTTAAAACACAAAACAATGCCTTGGAAAAACCTCCCTATTGAGTGCATCTGTGCACTCTGTAGAATTGTGGGGTCCTCCAGGCAGCTGCCTTAGGACTTGGGAATAGCAAAGGGTCTGAAGCTCAGGTCTTTGGGGTGCATGTTTCTTTTTCCAGCTATAAAAAGAAAGGGATAAATCTCCATAAAAATTAATGTTTCTAGAAGGAATGGATGATTCTCCTCAGAAACACCTGGCTACATCACCAGCATCTTACTTCACTCTCTTAAACAGTTCCTTTGGCAGTAAGCCCTTAAGCTACAGTTGCAAATGAAGGGGCAGCAAAGGGGAGATCCTGAGTCTCTGGGCAAAGAATCTGATAGGACTTGCAGATGTGTGGCTGAGAGCAGATTTTGCACTAGAGGCAAAATCTCTCTCCAGTGCAAGGACAAGCAAACAAGAGGCAGCTAAGGAAAGAAGGAGCAAAGTTGCATTGTAGCAAATGCACCAAGTTGTAATGTCTTTCCCTTTAAGCTTCCTTGCATTTCAGCACTTCGTCACTTTCAGAGTCTGTTGTTTTTGTTCAATTCACATGTTTTGGACAATGAAAATAAGTGGGTCAGTTCTATTCTGTAAATTTATATGCATTAGCACGATAACATTGTGCTGAGGTCTCAAAAATGCTGTTCTTAAATAATTAAGAGAAGCATTTCACTTCATTTTTCCAAAATCTAAATGTGCAGACTAGTTTGGAATTTTTTTTCCCCAGGTTTTAAGGAACACATTTTAATATTACCATTCCCTTTTCTGTCATCTTTTCCTATATTTTTAATGTTATGCAGCAGTCAGAGTATCATTTCTTTGCTGGTCTCCTCATGTGTTGCAGCATAACCTCTCCATGCTGTTTTTTCAGACGAAGAAAATAAAGGGTAACAGATTTTCCCTTTGTACATTTGAAGTTTGAGACTAGCCTGATTGTAGTGTAGATACTCATCTGATTGAGCAGGTGCTTGGTGTTTGGAAATCCACTTGGCTCCCATTGACTCTGACAAGAAGCATGGGTCCAAAAAGGTCAAAACATTCACTTACCAAATTTAGTGACAGGAATTCTGTTTTGTTATAAGTTTGAGGATAAATCCTACATGCTGTAAAATAACCATTTACGAAGGAGCTGCTGTTGCAATAGATGTGAACCAAATATTAATTAGTGTATGGAAACTCAAGAAAACACTTAAAATTGTTTCCTCTCTTTCTGTTTCTCCTCTAGCTCTGGGATTGTACACAGTAAATGCAATATATGGAGACACTATTACTATGCCTTGTCCTCTAGAAGTACCAGATGGTCTTATGTTTGGAAAATGGAAATATGTAAGTATATTTTATCTTTATATTTATTAGAGCTGTAATAAGATGCTGTGTATTTTTTTTGTGTGTGTGAGATTTTAAGACTCCAAATGATAGGATTTCTACCTCATATAGCCATTTATTCCTGTGTGTGTAAGACTGCAAGCTTCCAAGCTGTTTAATTTCTGCCAAGTGCAGATTAGAGGTTTGAAGGATTAATCTCATTGTTCAGGAGAAATAATTATTCAGAAGTTCTCTCTGCCGACCTGTATTAGAGATCTGGCATGTTATCCCATGGTGTCTCGCTCACTTGACAGAGCCCTCGTTGTACATTTGAACTCTTTTGAAGTCGGCTGCCTGAAGCAGAGCGTGCTCCATCCCTGGGACGAAGCACTGTCCCCATCTGGTTGATCTGACAGTCACTCGGCTCTGCTTCAGGCTTCCTTGTGCTCAGTGCACAGCAGAGAAGAGAGCAGAGCTGACCTTGGGAGCATTGCTGGTGGTTTCATTCTGCCATTTCTGGCAGGGAACAGGGGCAAAAACAGGGGTGCTCTCCAGGTATGCTGGTCAGCCTGCAGGAGGAATGCTGCAGGATGAGCTTCTCCTGTATATATGATCGCTAGCCCAGGTCACAAGGAGGATCAGCATATCAAAGTCAAAGGAGACCTGAAAGCATATATGGATAAAAATGCTGGGATACCAAACCCCTTTTGCTTCTCAGACTCTGTATTGAGAAAAACGATTTTCTTGCTTCTGTGAAGTTCATCTAAATTTCCTCTTCTCAAACAAAAGGTACCTGCAAAAATAAACAATTTTTAGTGGATTTTAAATTACGTAGTTCTCTCTCTCTCTTTTTGCAAATGGCACCCACTAGCCTATTTTTACAGGAGAATAATCTGTCAGTGGTGGGGGAATCCTATTTTCCCCTGCTCCTTCTTCAGGTTTGCAGCTTTTGCAGCCCACATCCACTCAATAGTTCTTTTCCTACGATCACTTTTTAGGAAATGAATTCAGAAGTCTGGGGAGAATGTTTCCCCAAAAAGGAACAGTAAAACTGTTTCATGTGAGCATTCAGAAGATGGAGTGCCTACATTTTGCAGTATCTTTTTCAGTCTGCTGACTTTTCTTGGGAAGACACAAGTCCATCCCTCTGAAGATGCAAGAATATTCTGAAAAAACAAAGTGCATTATCTCTTTCCATTGTATTTGGATTTTCTGTGTTGGACAAGTACCAAGCAGCAAGTGGAGATGTTGTAGCTTCTTCTAAATGGAAAGGGACATGAAACCTAATGTACAAAGAAGCCTATCTAAGTTGCTATTGTATAAAATTGTTGACAGTCCACACAACTAAGGGAAGGGGGTACCTTCTCTCCCAGGGCAACTCACAGCATGACAACAGAGAGGGCTGGATTAGGGGTTTTTTTTTGTCAGGTGACTATTTCATTCGAAGAAGGATGAACTCTTGTTTTCATCTCTGCTGCCTTGTGAGAAGCAATTTGATGGGAACCTGAAGACACTGGGAGACTTGCACCATGGTAGTTGTTGCTCACTTCAGTGTCTACCTGGGGTGGGCTACAGGAGTTAGGAGCTCATTTGCACTTGGCAGCCAACTTCTTGTCAAGAGTATCGAGTCAGGACAGTGTTTTCTGTGTGGCAAACATCAGACAAATCCAAAAGTTAAAAGCAGGAGAGGGAGAAAGACTGTAAGGGAATTTAAACTTCACAACCAGCTGATGCTTCCTGCTCCCTGCCCAGCTCTGACACCACTCATCTCATCACAGCATCATCATGCTTTTGTGGGCTCTGCAGTCCAGCTGAGGTGTTGTGCTGGGAACTCTACTAACATCAGTGCTGCAAGGTATAAGGGATAAAATAGAATTAAACCTTTTCCAGCACCCGGCACAATACTGGACATAAAGATAGAATCTGTGTTTCACCTCTCATTAAATAAAGGCAGACACTGCCTGTCCCTACATGTGCTCATGTAAGGAGGAAGGAATCAAATCCTGTAGAACTGCCCTTGTAATTTTGTCCCTCATAATTTTTTTATTTTTTTTTTTCATATGAGAGAGTTGTGCAAGGCTGTCAATTTTGTATTCCTGCTTGGGATGGCAATTGCATAAGGAGGATGTCTAGAAAACAATACTTTGCAGATTAACAGTATTTGATTGTATGTATACTCCCATGCTACAAGCTCTTGGATCCTTTAAAGACAAAGGCAAAAAAAAAAAAAAAAAAAGCTAGAACTAATTTAGACTAAAATAGGCAGTTATGCCTGATTAAATCCTGCATTTGAATTGAAGTCTAGATATCCCAAATAAACAATATGAATATGTAAAACAATAATGAAAGAAGGGAAATTGGAGCTGTTGAGACTAGCGCACACATGATTCTATTTGAAATACTTTTTCATACAGACAGTGGCAAGTGCTGCCAAAAACACCAGCTTTTATCAGAGAAAACCCTTTGCTATGCTGAGATTGAGCCAAGGGACTGAAATAATTTCTATTGATGATATTCTCAATGGCAGTCTTAAACTACCTCTTGTTCCACTGAATTTCTTCTGTGTACAGCAGAAATTAATCAGGGAAAAAAAAGTGCCACCTGATACAGTTTGCAGATTTTTTTTTAATTATAGGTTTCTACCTATTGCAAATCTTCAGGAACTTTTAAATGAGTGTTTATGTAAAATAGAGGTGTTTATTCTTTTATTATAGGAAATGCCAAATGGATCTCCAGTATTTATTGCCTTCAGATCATCCACAAAAAAAAATGTACAGTATGATGATGTACCAGACTACAAAGACAGGTTGAGTCTCTCGGAAAACTTCACATTATCCATCAAGAATGCAAGAATCAGTGATGAAAAGAGATTTGTATGTATGCTAGTTACAGAAGATGATGTTTCCGAAGAGCCGACGATAGTCAAAGTTTTCAGTAAGTAAATCTAGTTTTTACTACCATTAACATTCATCAGCATCTGAATCATAAATTACAGAAACTTTTGTTTAAGGCAGGATTAAAGCCAAGAAAGTAAGTTTGGCTCAGTAAATTACTAAGACTAGCAAATTTCTGCAGCTTTCAAAAATGTAATCTACTGGTGGCATTTATGTAACAGGACTGCCTGCACTTGCAGTTTATTCATGATAAGTGCTGGCTCAAAGAGAATTTTAGGATTTGATAATGACTCACTTATGTGATGTCATTTGGCCTTGGAAATGAAAAATGTAAAATTAGCATTGATTATTTTCCATTTGTTCTCAGAGCAAATTTTTCTGCAGGAGGGAAACATTAACCGTGTGTGGTCTGTAGGGTTATTTCAGGGGGGAGGTTTGAAGTGGCTCTGAGCAGCTACTGTGCAACAGCACAAACCGTGAGGGAGAGAGCAAGAGGCTGGGAAACGAGCCACCAGCCCCAAATGCTTGTTTTGTTCCCTGCTGAACTGTAGGAAGGAGAAGTACCAATCTGCCATTCTCTTTGGTATCACTACAGCTCGATGGCAAGGCTGGTCTGCAGTGCAAAACCCCAGCCCTGTGAGGCACAGCCCAGCTCAGAGCTCACACAGGAGCAGGGACCAGGTTGGTCCCTTCCTGATGCTGCTTCAGAGCAAAAGTGTAATCCATCAAACCCTGAGTCAGCCTGGGGAGGCGTCTGTTGTGGTTTTGTAGGGACACAGGGCTGTGACTGCAGTGTCTTATCTTCTTTAGCTTCATGTTTTTGTATGGCTTTTGGCCTTTGTTGCTCTTCAGGCGCAGATTTATACAGTCAAAGTAAGTGTGTTGTGGGAACATGCTGACTGCAGGTATGGGCAGTTTCAAAGAGATCACACCCTGCTTGAAAAATACAAATTCATATTTTGGAAGGGCAGCCTTTTGCTTCTCTCAGGTAAAAAGTGTCAGGGAGTCCTCAATGATATCTGTGCTGTCAGTCACATAAATGAGTTTAAAGCTAGATTAGGAGCCAATAGTAATTCCCTTGTTTAACTTTCAATTTGACAGCAAGAACAATTGAATTAATGACAACAGGGAGGAGTGTGCTCAGAGCACACATAGTAAAGACAGTGCTTCAAAGGAAATGATAAAGAATTATCATGTTTACTTATTGCACAGTAGTAAATATGTAGATGAGGCAGTGGTATATGGTAAAATGAAACGCTAACTGCTTGAATTACTGTGTACTCTACTAAGTATTAACACAATGCTAACTCAGCCATGGAGCACAGCTTGTCTGGTTTATTCTGTGCATTAATTCTAATAGAGAAAGCTTCTGTTTACCAAGGAAGATAAGAAGGGAGGATGCCACACATGTAATATGGCCAACTTAGCGCTGCAAGAAAAATTACCTTTGTGTTTTTTCACTTCATGTTCACAATTTTATTTATGGTTCTCTTAACTTTTCTTTGCATTTAATTTTCTTGAGTCTGGTTTTTAAGTTCTCATTTTTAGTTGCTTGCTTGCTTGCTTTAATTGCAGAAGAATTGAGTAGCTGGCAAGCTTCATTTACTTAATGAGGGGAGTTTCTAACTCATTGAGCCACAGGTACAGAGCTAGTCTGCTGCAGTGTGACCCTCATAAACCAGAATCTCATGCACCTGAAACTCGGCTGCATTCCAGAATTCACTACTGATTCTGGGTGTTGCTGGAGCTTGTTCTATCCTCAGCTGTGCTACCTGATTATCTCAGGACTAAGGAGCTGAAATGGCTCACTGTGCAGGTACCACCTGCTAGTCTCTCTCACTGACTACTCAAACAAGCACTACCAGCTTTCCAGATGGATCCTGTCAGCAACTTTTTTGTGGAATTAAATGGCCAGTTTCCAAAGCAGAGCAGCCCAGCGGACAGGAGCTGCTGTCCTGCTGCACCGGTGCTTGGCTTTTGTAGGCAGTGAACTCTTCTCCCCTCTATTATGAGGCCTATATAGAGTTGCAAAGTACTCTGGCAAGCTCTTAAGCTGCGAGATAAGCAGTGTGCTGAAGTTGCAAACCCACCAAAGTGAGGTTTGCTGCCAAGTTTAAAATTTTCTCTCGCTTCAGACGCTGAGCTGGTAAATGCCAAGCGAGTGTTTTACAGTGAATTACCTTGGTGCACGTGCAGCGGCTGCGGGGATCTGGCAGCAGGCGTTTCCTCTCGGAGGCTGCTCGCAGAGAGAGAGCAGGTGGCAGTCTCTCAGCTGGGACATCTGCTCAGTCACAGAGCCCTCAAAATGGGGAGAGCCCCACACAGCAGCTACAGAGCAAGGGGGACTCCCTTCCCCTTACAGGATCGCTGCAGGGCAGGGGTGTCCGACACACCAAAACCAGGGTCTTCTCTAAACGGTCCTGGGGAAAATGAGAGACAAAAAGAAGCAAAGCTGAGGTGGGGGGAAGGTACCACGGCTTGATCAGCTGGTGACTTAGACAGGCAGGCAACTATCTGTGCTTATGGGACCCAAAAATCTGAAGAAGGCCAGAAGGCCTGCTAATGGTCTTGTAAAACCACATTTTCTTCAATTGGCATGAAAATATTTTGTCCTTGACAGGTTCTTATGTGGAAAAGATCAACTTTTTTCCTCTAAAGCTAACAAAAGAGAAATAAACATGTTTGTATCTCCTAAAAATAAAAATCCTTATTAGTCCTTTGAAGAAAATATGCCGCTCTTAGTGTATAGCTTTGACTGTGTCTTTTGTTTGTTTTTTTTTTTGCTACAAGCAAAGTTATTTGAAAAATGCCAGATGAATAGCTTCTTTTATTCACTTTCCTTTCCATTTTGACCTGATTTTATTCCATCCTGGAATAGTCATCCAAGTGAAGGGTACTTGTGCATTTGCACGTAAACACGCAGACAAATAAAGTGGATTAGTGGGAAAACACACAGGTTTACTTCTGTGACGACAGGAGCACTGTATCTGCACATCAGTAACTTCATCAGTGTGTCTAGAGACTTTGGCAAAGCAGTGGTGAAGTTCACTTAGGGCTGGGATTACCAATATAAATGCAGTATTTCATAGGAAGCTTGATTTGGGGAAAGGGTTCCGTAAGCTGACACGGTTAAGAATGTTTCAGTCTGTAAAAGTATGCTTGTTTAAGCAGTACAGATATGGTGTAGCATCTTTCCTTGACTGTGTAGACATTGATTTATTTTCTTCCCTTCACTCTTCCCCTCTTCTTTCAAAATTGTGGGGGAAAACTGTCTCTTTTGGAGATAAAAATTTGCATTCTGGGCTTCAGGCCAAACTGTTTTAACAGACAAGTTATATAGTCCCTAGGAAGTAGTCTTTTAGGATAGAAACATTGATAGATCCTCCACTTTGGCAAGCTTAGAGTTCCATCTACCATAACGAAAGTAAATAAGACAACTAACTGGCACTGAAGAAAAACTTAATTCTTTCTTTTAAGAGAGTCATACCTAACACAGAATCGGTTAAAATAATTACACCTTTCTCTATCATCTGAATTTCTTAAATGTAATACTCCCAGTTAGGAGAACCAAACATTAGAAGAATGATTAGGTAGAATTTGTTCCTTTATAATGTTGACAGCTCCGCTACAGTATTATCTGCAGGAAAACTGCCTTTTTTATTGCTACTACTGGCTCCTTCTCCAGCATGTGTCTCCTATAAATCGATAGATCAGATCAGATTCTCTCCTCCTGGGTGGTGAACTAGTCTGTCTGGCTAAAAGACCTGTTGTCAGAGTACATGGAATTCATTATGGAAGGTGTGAGACATTTAAAGTGAGGTTATGTTCTCGTTTTTTTGCTAATATTGAAATAGAAGTACCTCACCTTTTCTTCTTTTAATGGGAAAATGTAGGTAAGACTGTATCAGGCTAGACTATTCTGTTTCATTTCAGAAGTCCACATATTTTTAGTATTTTTTTGTTTCTCAAACAGCTGTTTGTGCTCCCTTCACCAGTACTTTTATCCTATTTATGTTTTAGAACAACCCTCTCAACCAGAAATCTTACATCAAGCAAACCTCTTAGAAACAGAGAAGCTCCAAATGGTAAGAGCAGCATTCTCCCTCACAGTTATGTTCCCAACAGCTGCCTGAAGTCCCTTTACAGTCCAGACAGAGGTGATGGCTCAGAGAGGTGAATGAACACCTGCCTGTGAATCTGCAGCCAGGCTGAGCACAGAGCTGTTGCCTTGCCACCACTCTATTTATTCCTGCCTGATCTGCAAACAAGGGCCACCCTGATCTTAGACCCACCACCCTCTTCCAAATATTACCTCACTGATTTGATACGCCCTATTTAAGAAAGGTGGTTGAGGTTAAGCATTTGAACTTTTTAGAACTTTTGACCCAAAACGGCGTAAGTACAGACAGAACTATGTTAAAACCTAGTGGAGGAAACAAGTGACTAATCCCTGTCTGTTTTGCAGCTTGGGGAGTGCGTTTCAAGAGACAGTTATCCTGAGGGCAATGTCACGTGGTACAAAAACGGGAGAGTTTTGCAGCCCGTGGATGATGGTATGTTTTGGTAATAGCCACTGTCCCTGGATCCACACATGGGTGGATGCATGAAGAACTGTGCTTATGAGGGTGTCTCTGCCTTATTTGAATGTATTCTTCCTTGGAGAACAACTGCTCACATGTAAAGATACAGCTGGAAGGAGATGTTCAGGCCTTTCAAACTACCCAAGCTACAGCACATAATATTTCTCTTTTAGTTCCAGTTTTAAGTACACATCATGGGGAGGAGAATTGCCTTTATTAATGCTATCACAAAGCTATTTTTGAGTCTGTGTAATGAATAGAAACCTGTATCTAATTTCCAACTTCTTATAAGGTATTAACTGTCTCAGTTTCATACCTGTAGAATATTGTGTTTTGGACCACACAGACCTTCATCTTATACAATTATTTATTTTCCAGGACATGTAAGAACAACTATTTTTCTTCCTTCTTTTCAACTTCGACAGACCGATAAGGCTACAATATTTTTCCTTCCATAAATCAGAGAATGCTTAAAAAAGTAAATCTGATTTTTTTGCCATCATTTTTCAGGCTTTCTTTCTGTCTTACAAATTAGGCTGATATTAGTATTAAACCCCCTCTCAGTTTGCAACTAGTTTTTTGTTTGGATTTGATTTAAAATGTTTGGTAGGTTAGGAGTGTGTTGTTGGTAAAATGTTCCTGGTATACTTCAGTGGCAGTAGGAAATAGAGGAAATAGAGGAAAGCTATACAATCTCTTCAGTAACATGTATGTTACAGCAGCCTGATCTCAAATGCAGAACAGGCAACAACATACAGGATGAAGTTTTCAAATTCTGTGTGACACTGAAACATTATTTCCTTTTCAGTTGTGGTCATAAATTTGCAAAAGATTGTGGACAGAACAACTGGACTCTTCACCATGACATCGTCTCTTCAGTACATGCCAACAAAGGAAGATTTAAATGCCAAGTTCTCTTGCATTGTGACTTATTATGGACCATCTGGCCAGAAAACAATGCAGTCTGAACCAGTTGTCTTCGATGTTCACTGTAAGTTATCAAAAAGCATCTTCTGCTGTATGAAGTCTACCTCCGGGGCAGGAGAAAGCAAAATCAAAAAGAGTTTACAAAATTAGAGTGCTTGACTATTGAAGTGGTTTCTTCAAAACTGATTTGCATCAAGAAGGTCTGAGTACATTGCCAAGATAATAAAATTATCTTCAGATTTACCTGAGACTTCATTTTTCCTAGCAATAGAATACTGAATTATCAAGATTTCATTGACAAGAGAAAAGTGATAGCCATAAAGAACTACAGTGAAGTAGGCTTTTGAGAATTTTAAGAGAAGTTATAGTGGTTGATTGACTCTCTGTGCCCTCTGGAACATGCAGTAAATACACAATACAGTTTTTATTAAGCACAAATGTTTTTCATCTTTTCAGAGTCAGCACCAAGCACTTAATGCTAGCTGTTCTACCTAGCACAAAATGCTTCTGTGTTTTACATTTAAAACGTATAGTTTGAATATTGGTAGATTTAAAGTAGAGAATTTGTGTAAATAATTGCTTCTAACTGGACTGAATTCTAAAGCAGCTTCCTTACTGTGTTACTGATGGATGTGTAGATCATAATGTTCCTTTGAATAAACAAAACAGGCTGTTGGCAAGGAAAGATCAGAGGAGGTGGCAGCACTTAGAGACCAGGGGAAGGGACATTTCAAAGTCTTGTAAAATGACACTTCAGAAGGACTGTAGAAAGCAGCAGGTCACAGCAGGATGTAGTGGAACAGGAGACAGAAAATATGTCCAGTCAAGTGTTTCCTCTCTGCGTACTTCAAGTAGTACCTCATCTTATAAAAGATGAGTCCCTGTTTTGGGAATGATAGGGTCTAAGTAAACAATCCAGCATCTATGTCTTAGCAATATGACAACTGTGTAATCCACCTGAAGACAAAGAAATAACACACTGGATTTCTCCAGGTAGTGTGATTGCACCATTGCCTTGAAATCAAAAGCCATAGGCTGGAAATGCCGTGAGTGTCCTGCCTAGACAATAGTTGCTTTTCCTCTACAGGTGAAGTTTGTTGAGCCACAGGGTAGGGGATCAGTTTTGACCTTGATCAAATAAAACCAAACCTTGGAGCAGCTTGTCCTTAGTCTCATCTGAAGTTAGGGTTGAAGTTCGCTCTTTGTCCAGAAAGACAACCACAGCAGAACTAATGGAGATGAAAACCTCTGGGACAGCTGTTACCCATGGGAATACCATAAGCATTTCAAGCCTGCAGACATCTATCCCATCACCTTAAAGCTAGAGGCATTTCTTATTTTTTTGGTTTTTCTTTATAGAGCTGGGTACCAAATTTCAGTGTGGTTATTTTCTGCCATTTGTGGAGCCCCATGACCATGAGTAACTCCTTCTGTGCATGGCAGATGTTCCCAGGAAAGAAATGTAATGACCAGAAAGCATTTGTTGCTATTACTTGCCAAGAGATGCTGTGCTGTCCTCATTTCCCCTCTGCTTTTTTGCATTAGGGCCTCTTCACCTATTGAGGGTGAGGCTGTTCCAGATTTCTGTGGTGTGTGTACTATGTGCATTTGCAAGTAAGAACTACCCAGTATGAAGGGAAAAGAAGGCTGCATGGCTCTGGGATGGTCACTGACCATACGTAGCGTGCCCTCTGTATAAAGATTAAATGTTTGATAAACTAGCTCTTCTAGTCCTAGTCTAGTAACACACAATTTAATTAATTCCAGCAGTGTGCTGCTAATTAGTGCTTATGCCTGAGAGGCAGGCACACCCTTCAGTACTGAAGAGGCCTCAGGTATGAACTTTGGCTTTAGAGTGTGGCGTTACACAATTTTCTTTCTTTCTGAGTACTTTCATCTGCTGTAACTTCAGTTCCTTACTCTGCATAAACACATCTCCAAATGAATTTGTGAAATTCTTCATTAATAGATGTCCAAGCTTCAACAGATGCATTTCATGACTGCTGTTAGTTGATGATAATGACCTGTCTGATTTGGTTTTGCCTTTTTAGTTTAGTTCAGTGTTCCTAATTAGTTTTTTAATAATTGTGATTTTTTTTTTAACGAGTCAAATATAATGCAGATTAAAAAAATGACAGACTCCAACGCTTAAGAAATGGAAATCTTTCAGCCTTTTTTATTTTAAATTGGCTGTAAAAACTGATATTTTGCATCTGTAAAGCAATGGAACAAATTCATAAAGACCTGCTGCTCATTCCTTGCAACTTATCCAACTTAGCCTTGCAATTAAAGAAATGAGGAGAGCATGATTAAAATTATGCCTTCAGGAGATTTTTTTAAAAGATATATCTATTCAGTCAGTGCCTAAGAAATGTTTTATTGTTTGTTTTGATTTTTAATTTTATCTTTTGCATTGAGTTAGTGCAGTCTTTAGTACTCAAGGGTTTAATAGCTAGTTGACATCGTGGAAGGAGCCAGCCACTGTTACCTAGTGTGAGAAGAAGACTGAATTAGCTCTTGCTGTGTTGGATGTTGCTTGGATTAGAATAATTTAGCTCAGCTAGCAGCAGTTACGTGCTTGGTTTTGCAGCTGCAAGCAAGGAGGCTACTGAAAACAAGGAGTATTAAGTAGGAGAGAAGTCTTGGAGCTGTACACTTAGATAGTATCTCAGATATTAATTATCTAGGCTCCAGTTATGTGGGGCTCTGCTCAGCATTAATCAGTGTAAAAAGCTAATGTTTGTCAGGCAGACTTCCCAGTCATACCCTGTTGTTAGGTGTCTGTCCTGTTATGCATAAACTGCTTTACATAACAGATTAGAGTCAAAGACACTTCACACTCAAGCTGCTTCCAGCATTGGTGTTTTCCTTGAAATGGCATGGTGGCTGGGCCAGCTCTGGGATAGCAGCATTTGTTTACTGAATGGCTGCCTTTTGCTGCTGCCTCCTGGAATTTTGCTCTTGCAGAAAGTAGAATCTCAGATTTACAAAAGCAGCAAGTAAGATGGGCCAATTCAGGCATATGTGCCACTGAGAGGCAAGATGTGCCTTCACCAGGCTGTTCCTGTTTCTTAGTGAAAGCAGGGGAGTGCATTACCAAGCACCACTCTGCATGGCACTGGACACCATCTTCCTGTTCTCAGGCTGCATCTTCCTCAGAAGAATGACCTCTTCATCTTAGGCAACAGTTATAAAGTAGGCTTTACTTCTGTATGTTTGGGGTCTTTTCTAGTTTAGCAAATTAAATTAAATTGCTCCTGGTTGATTACAGTAGATAGAAGGGTAGGGTATTTCTACAGAAGACTGGTGGTTTGCAAGAATGTAACTTTTGCTTAATTGTGTCCATTTTTAATCCAGTTCTGTTTATCTCTGTGGGGAAAAACCTGTTCTAAATTAAAGTCCTAAAGTCTTACTCGTTGTTAATTCCTCCTGTTTCAGTCTCGAGACAAAGCCTAAGCAATTCCAGGATATATTTAGCCATTCCTTATGATAACCTTACCTTAAAATAAACTTGACAGAAGGAAAGACACTTTGCAGCAGCCCCTGAAACTGAGTTTTTTGGCCCAGCAGCTACCAAGAGAGGCATGCATGTCGTTCCTGGCCAGCTATCTCATTGCATCTGTTGGATTCCATACCAGCAGTGATGCTGGACTTCCTTTTTCCAAGGAGGCCAAGTTGTGCTTCGGCTCTGCAGGTGCTGAGGTGGAAGCTGGTTTGGCCGTGGAAGGGAGCCAGGCTCTGACGGAGGGAGGCTGTGGCTGCTTGGAGTCCAGCACTCACCCTGGGGAGGGCTGGGCTGGGTTGGGGCTCTCAGTGCTTGAGGGGCCACAGTGAAATGCTGAGAAATCCCACCGTGGGAGGCAGGCGTGATAAATGCCTGAAGGGTCTGGAGGGCTGTAGAGCACACGCTTCACTGCACACACAAAATCACCTGTCAGCCAGGGCTTTCTCTGCTGTGGAGATTTTTTAGTGTCTAATAAGGTGTGCTGTGCTTTGTCTTAATGCAAGACTGGCATCTTTGGTGGAATTTCATTTATTTTTTGAAATTAAAATAGTGAGCGTTATCTGCCCATACTATTTTAGTTTTGTTCGGTCTACTTTTTTTTTTTTTTTTATTATATTTAGGCCTCTACTTAGAAAGAATAGCATCTGCTAAAGAATACTCTACTTTAAAAAATTATGGAAGTGAAATGTAAGTTACAGTTCAACTTCAGTGAACATGACAGAAGTATGTTACACTTACTGTTCTGTTGACTGTGTTAAGGGTCCTATTATGTTCACCAGATTTATCTTTCTGAAAGCCTGTAGTGATCAGCATATAGAACAGGTTGAACCTAGTTGCTTAGTTCATATTTATTTCTTTTTAATGCCAGAAGGCTATTATCTAGTACTAATATATGGTGTTGAGAGCTTCAGTTGTTTTTCTGATTGCTGCAGTCCTCCAAACAGGGAATTTCATAGAGGACAAGTTAATCCCTCATAATGAAATCACACCATGAAATGGTTCATACTAATCAGGATTTCTTTTGCTTTAAAGCACATGACATGGTTGTAATCATTGCTGTTTCAGTTACAGGTATTTTGGAGAAGAAAAAAAGAAGTCATATGCTGTATGACTTCTTTGCACTTAATTGGCAAAAATATAGAAAGTGTGATTAACTTCAAATTCTTTTATAAAAAGATGTACACATGCAAATATTTTCAGCAGGATGATAAAATTGCATTTTCTTGGGCCATGAATATCATATGCATAGTGTTGCGGTGTGAAGCTATTAAATATGTACATTATTTTCACAGACCCAACAGAGAAGGTGACTATTCAAGTGCTGCCACAAAGTAGTACCATTAAAGAGGGTGATAACATCACTCTGAAGTGCTCAGGAAATGGCAACCCTCCTCCACAGGAGTTCCTGTTTTACATTCCAGTAAGTCCTGCCTTGCTGTCACTGCCTAGTGAAATATTCTGTATCATTCCTTCCTGCAGACATTGCTACATGTCAGTGTCTATGTGGTCTTGTAACAAATGAAGAAAGGAATTTGATGTGACAAACACTGAAGATAGACATTGACCATTATATCATGCTCTGAGAATGCCTCACCTCAGTTGGCAAAATATTTTTGAAAAAACCTCTCATTCCCCCCAGCCCACCCAAAGTTTTCAGGAGTCTAGACCTACTAAAAATTACAAGGCTTTGTTTCCCATCAGAAGGTACTTTAATAAACAGTTTTGACTACAGCAGTTTAGTGTCTTGAAGAAAACCATCACATCTGTTGTCATAACACCGATCCAGCAGTGAAAGTACAGCAAATTAATTCAGCTATTTTTTGGACTTTCACAGATTAATCTTAGTGCAATTTCTTTTCTTCAGTTAATTAATTGTTTGTTGGCATAACAACACAAAAAATAATGTGTGTGACATCACAGGAGAACAAATCTGTAAAATGCATAAGACGCAGACCGAGAAAAATAAAGGCTTTGTTACCGTTAATCTTCTTAGTACTGGTGAAATCCACAGACAGATGTGGCTTTATATTCTAAGACTCCTGGTCCTTGTCCCCATGTCCTGCTTCCTGCTCCTATTTTATATGCCTTATTTGTTCCTGCTGCAGCACTGAGCAGAGCTGCTCTTGCGAGAAGCCAAAAGAAGTGGTATCCTTTCAGATATTTCAAAACCAGCGTGTCACCCTCTGAGCATAATTGTCATCTACTCTGGACTCCTGGCATGTTTGAATTGCTGCAGAGAGCAAGGGGAGCTAGGAACTGAAGTCCTTATCTCAGAACAGCCATTTAGATTCAGTGAGTCATCCTAGAAACTCACTAAATGCCAGTGAAAGAAAAAGTGCCTGGTATCTCTTCTTGCTCCACTATCGCAGTGAGTGAGCTAAACACCCGAGTTTGTCTTATCTTCGGGCTTCCTGCTGCCTGATACTGGTCCTTTCTCTCAAGGAGAGCTGCAATGGGTGATCTCTTTGAAAGGCTCACAGGTATTATAAATCTCTTTCTGAATTCAGAGATAGGAATTAGGGTATCATTCTATGGTTGTTTCAAAGCTGATCTAAGTCAGTAATCGGGGAAACTGGGGAACTGGTAAGCCATAAAGCAATGTTTGCTGGTTAATTCAAAACACCAGTGTGTTTGTGCTGTTCAAAAATGTGCAATGCTGTACAACTCAGTTTGTGATTTGTCCTAAATGGAATATATCAGAATCAGATCTAGAAATAAAATTTGCTTTGTTGTTTTGATTTCTGTGATACTAACGACTATTTTTTTCTGCTAAACGTTCGAATTTTGTACTTTTTAACATCCTCTTAAAATGAGTTAGTCATTCAATTAAAAGAGTAAGCTCTTGATTGCAGTTTTTTAAAATTATGTTATCATGTAGGAAGTAAATGTTAGTTTAACTAATAAGTAATTATACTTCAATGATGCCGTGTCTATATGTACTTTAGAGTATTTCACCATCCTTTATAATTAAAAAAAATCGTCAACAAAAATTAGTGGGTTTTAGCAGGCTCTTGTACATAAATGTCTTGTTTTCCACCCACAGGGAGAAACAGAAGGTATTAGAAGCTCAGATACTTACGTAATGACAGATGTGAGACGAAATGCAACAGGAGAATACAAGTGTTCTCTGACTGACAAAAGCATGATGGACTCGACCACTATCACTGTGCACTGTAAGTCATTGTGTTTTGAACTCCTAGGTAGGACACAAACTGATCTTGGACCTCCTGGGATAGTTTCTCTGCTTTATGTTTGCAGCTTAGTGCAGTTACCTACAGGTGAAGCACTGGTTTGAAGGAGTTTTTGGTCATTTCTATTTATTCTAATGTGTTTCTGTTTGAAAATCTTGACTTTCTCTATTCATTGGCTAGATAGTTCCACTTCATGTAACTTTGGATAGTATATGGGTTCTATTACACTCACATACGGTGAGAATTTTATTTTATCTTCCTTCCTCTCATGTGAACGTATATAGGGCAAATTATTCCCTTTCAGCTGTGCCTTAGAATGTACACAAACATGGAAGCTGATCCACAGGGATATCACTGAAGGTCATTCTTCATAGTCCAGTTCCCATTCCCTTGATGAAGTTAACACGTAAGGAATCTAGAAAAGAAGTTTAGAAAGTCATTATCTTTGCATAGGAAAAGTTGGGATTTTTTACTTTTCCCAGGATCATCAGAGAGCTACAGAGCTCAGTAAATTTTCTTTAGCTGGATACTCTTTTAGTCGTACTATCAGCAACACTTCAAAAGCAGCCATTGAACTGGTTGAACCATTGAAGCAATAGTTGCTTTTAATCTCTTTATGCAGAAGACAAGGGCAGGAGCTCTTTCCAACTCTGCTATGCCATCACAGGCTGTGAAATAAAACTCAAGCCAGGGGTAGTAGTTTTCTCCTAAAAGCCTTGATGGTCTGTAGTCTTCAGTAGCATCAATAGCTGACAGGTTCAGAGGATGTTCAGCTGACATGTTCAGAAGAATAATGATGTTTAAAGGCTTCCACTGTGATGGTTTTATACTTTACATGAAAACAAATTTCATGTTTCTGTACTTGACTTTGATTTTTTTTTTTTTCTTGGAAGAGGTACAGTGCATGCATAGTATATTGGTACGTGATGAATTGCACTATTATATTTAATGAATATTTTGCCTTTAATAAGATCATTTGTTGTTACCCTGCCCACCCATTCTGTTTGCCAAGAGTTGGACATGTAAAACCTGAAAGGGGCCCTGTGCTACTGCCTCTAAACTGCTGGATAGCAAAGATGGCTTTGCTCTGGTGTTACTGACCCTTTCATTTTTCTCCAAGTGGATTGCACATCTACTTGTACTTTCATAAATAATTACTCTAAAAAATGACTTCCTCATCTCCAAGTTATTTTTAACAAGCCAGTTTTCCTATCTCTTCTATTTTGTCTGAACATTCAAAGAGTTTTACTATGCCAGAGAAACATGTAATTTCTAGACATGAGTCTTCCCAGTGCTTGCAGCTAATACAACTACTCAGAACTCAGAGCTGCACTCCAGTACCCTAGAGCTTCACATTATTTATGGTTTGGTTTGTTTTGTTTTTCCAAAACATCTCTATCTGCAATAAAGCCTTTTTTTTGTTTGGTTGGGTTTTTTTTCTTTTTTTTTTTTTGGTTTTTTTTTGAAATGAGGTGCAGTGGGCTGGAATAGTTCTGTAATTCCTGAATGTCCAGACCTTGCTCTATCTTTAAGGTACTTCAGTGTCTTGTCTGACGCTAGTCTAAAGCATTTCTGCAACATGCAATTTGTCCTTCAGGTAGTACTTACTAATGCCTATCAAATCCTACTTTTTGTCCCTCTTTTGCTTCATTGTTCACCTTTTATATGGATGAATATTCCTCTCTGTGCTGTTACAATAAAAACAACCTTTATCAGGAGTCAGGGCTTTTCATTTTTCCACATCCAATCTCACCATTTTAGATCTTTTATTTTCTTTTTATAAAACCCAACCACAAATACAACAAAAATCAGGCAATATAATAATATTAATTTAAATTTGGGAACCTACTTATAATAACTTGTTAAATTTCAACTGTAGCGCTTTTTCCCAAACCAATTTTATTGAGCTTTATAATGACACTGATTTCTTTCAGTGTCTAGGTAAGAAAAGCTTCTTGTTGATATGAAAAAAAATTATCATGCCATAATCCTCAAATATTTTTTATAGAGAATACCAAGCTCAGTTTTTTCCAAGTTGATTGTAAATTATGAGACTTACAGAAAGCTGAAATTTGACATTATAGCATCTGAGTTACCCATAATGCTTAGGGAAATTATTTATGAAGGAAATTGAGGAGGGATGAAAGATTCTCTGCCTTATCCATAGAACATATATGACAAACTGTAAAACCTGAGCTTTTGCCCTTCACAGCTGGATCTGTGCAGCCAGGTCCCAGTTTAAAGTCCAGCAGAAGTGCGTACTTGTGGTTGGCATGATTTGTCCCTCTACAGAGGAAGCAACAGAGCAGGATTGATGTTGTGGGTTTGGGTTTTTTTACACTAGGTTGTAAATTCTCTGCCAGCTCTGTTCCTTCAGTGAGTTTGCCCAGGGTCAGATGAGAAAAACTGGCAGGGAGGGGACCAGGGCAAAAGCTGTTTACAGCCACTTACAAGATGTAGAAGCACACCCTGAGCAAGGCAACAAAAACACCCAGCAGTAGAGGACAGGTATATATTCCTCAGCTATAAAGAAGCAACTCTTTCAACCTACAGTGCCCTTTCATTATCTGTTCCTGTGGGGATTGGAGCAGCTTGGTCTAGTGTTGGTGTTTCTGCCCATGGCAGAGGGGTTGGCAGTAGATGATCTTTGAGGTCTCATCCAGTCCAAACATTCTATGATTCTGTAATTGTTTCTGCACATAAAACGTAGTGTGGAGTAAGTAGGTCTGTGGAACTTCCTCTTTGTGATGCATTCCTTTCTGCTAAAATGTGTTCTACAAACCATCCAGTAAATTAAAGGTCTTAGGAATATAGCATTTGTATTTCTCTACAGGTATTTTTATAGCCTTGTCTTGACTTTTCTTGTCTTTCAGTAAAGCCTTTGAAAATACAGGGGAAACCACCTTTTGAATATTGCATGGAAGAATCTATTCTCAAGATACTAGGAGAATTTTCCAGTTGTCTGCAAGTTTATTTTATGGAGTTGAGACAACAAACAAGTGCCTGCGTAGTTTTCCCAATTGTAGCACAGTATTCCATCAGGGGCCTCCTTTAAATGCTGGGAGACTGTCCTAGAAGTGCCACAGCTTCCAAACTGAAATGTGTGCTCCAGTCTTGCCCACATTAATTTCATACCTTCCTCTCATGATGTGGTGATACATGCAGAATACACTTTTTGTCTCTTCCCTGCCCTACTTGGTATGCAAAGACAGCACTGAAATCAATGCAAGATTTCAAATGAGACCACATTAAGAGCTAGCATATATTGAAAATGGTGCCTGATGAGGAGCTTGTTTCTGAAGAACGTTTCAAAGCCAAATGTGAAATGCACAGAAAATTCTCCCAGAAAAGTTTTTCTTTCAATGGAGACAAAAATTTGACAGTCTTCTATATGAAGGAAATGTTTTCTCCTCGTCCTTTTGTACCATAGAGAGATTACTTACTAAGTAGAGAGGTAAAGGTAACTACATCACATATCTTTGTGGACCCTGCAGATAAACAGGCAGAAAATTAAGCGAAATCAAGTTGCTCATGTAGAGCTCCTAGGGGGGATCCTATGTTAATCAGTAGCTTAATTCTGTCTTGCCTCATAAGTCATAGAAATTCTGCTCTGAGTTCTGTTGCTCATCTCATAGACTGTACAATTTCCTGAACTGCTATAGCAACCAAGACCACGGTGTGGGAGGGATTCTAGTCCCAGTTACAAAGGGGCTGCCAGGGCACACTCAGACTACCCTGGAGGAAGATTGGGCAGAAGGATTGCTCTGGGCTCAGTGTCAGTCCTGCCTGAGATGAAGGCAAAAACTTCCATGAATTTTTGCTTCCTCCGGCAAATGTCAGAGGAGTGCCTTCTGAATGTTCTTTGGTGATCTCTTGGGTTTGAGGTGCTGTCTTGCTTCAAAGAACAAAGGGTTTAAGTACATGTAGAAGGAAATTTTTGAGGGTGGAAAAAAAAAAGTCTTAGCTTTTTCTTCAACCACCCCTCTGCCCTGGTAGAATGTGTTTAAGGATAACACAAAGCAAGAAGAAACACATCCCATACACTATTCAAATCTATCTACTGCTCACTGGAGAAGTCTTGTTAATTTTTTATTTTTTTTTTCTGGAAGCCAGAGATGAATACCATCTGGGTGGTATTATAAATGGGTTCCATTTACTGGTTTCAGGAGGGAGGGTAGGAAATCCCCATAGGAGTACAGAAACAAGATGCCGTTTTATCTCATCAAGATTTTTGACTCATTCACAGATGAAAGTACAGTTCTTGTGACCTCTTGGACAAGACATTGGGCTTGTAACACAGACAATAATGCTGCAGACCAGTAGTACAGCCTGAACCCTAGTTGTTCCCTGAAGTTCTACCTTTAATTACAATGGTGTTCCCAGGGCAACCACTAAATGAAACCAGTAGTGAAGTTCACTGCTTTGTTAATGAAAACTCATTTTCCTCTACTGTGATTTTTGTCTCAAGCTTTTTTTAAGCTCTGCTTAAAAGCCAAGAGGAGGCTTTGCAGTCCTTTTCCAGCAAGTACTTTATTTGAGATGAATTCATGTGTGCTTTTGACTGGATATATTTGTGTGTGTGTGCACACATCTGTGATAGTCATTCAGCCAGGCGACTTGGCTTACAAGCAAGGCACTGTCAGAGGGGAAGCAAAACAGAGATTGGCAAACTCTGCTTTTCTTTCACTGCAGGATTAAAATTTTAAAAAAATGACGAGCCCACCAAATCCTTATACTAAGAAAAATCCAGAGGAGTATATTTCTGATATTTCTGTTACTGGCTCTCACACTGTCTTGTGTCAAACACAGCTGTCACTGCCTGTAATTTCCCTGGAGCTTAAATATGTCAGAGAGAGCTGGGACTCTTTTTTGAGGTACACAAAAGTGTCACTTTAAGTTACAAATGAGAACAAATAAAGGGCTTCATGTGCACTTCCCCAACCCTATAATTTCGACTTCTCACCCCTTCAGTCATTATCATGTCTCATACACCCTCTTTGACCTTCTTCATCCCCTTCAGATTCTGAGGATAAAAATCCTCTAGTTTTATCACACAAAAGAAAGGTGTACCCCTTGACCTTCCTTTCTCTCCACAATTACTATTTAGGATAACCTGTCCCCACCTGCCCTGGCTCTTCTCTGACGATACATTTCTATCTGGCCCACAGTAAGCTACTCTCACAGAATTCTGTGCTTCCCTTTCCAAGATGCACATACTGTTACATGAAGTACTTCTTCAGCTTCTTGTGCCTACTCTGTCATTCTTCCAGCAGAACAAGGTGAAAAAAATGTATCCATTTGTCTAGTGATTAGTGAGGTTTTGCTTTTCCTTTTAGCCTATAATTACAGCAAAAATATGAATGTTCTGCAATGCCGGTTTTAGAATAATTCTCTCATCTCCCTTCCTTGTAAAATTGACTCAGATTTTATTGAAGAAATGAAATCTTGAATTTAATGAGTGCAATTAGTCACATTTTCTTTTCTTGGTAAGCCTCTGAAATGGGCCAGGCTTTCCGAGATTAACATTTTACAAATGTTCTTTCTATCCCAGATTTGGATTTGCAGCTTACTCCTAGTGGAGAAGTCACAAAACAGATTGGAGAGGCCCTGCCTGTGTCATGCACAATTTCTTCTAGCAGAAATGCAACTGTATTTTGGATAAAGGTCAGTAATGCATCTATTTCACACTCCATCTGAATGTTCACCTCTTCATAAAACTGCTGCTACTTCAGTGTTTTGGAGGAAGGAAGTTGTTTATTGGGCTTTATAAGGAATATTGTTAAAATGAGTCTTATGCATGTGGTTAAAATGAGATCTACTCACTCTGATGACTGAAAATCAGTTACTGTAATTATCAGCTCAACTTCCGAATGGAGAGAATTAAGGCATATTGTAACACAAATGCAACTTTTTGAAACAGTCTATACAAGGCCCTTTGAGAACAAGGTTCTTCAAAGAAGAAAAGCCCATTTGGAGGAACCTTGGTGCATTTTGTCAGAGATTGGTTCTGATAAACATAACAAAAAGGCAAGGGTTGAAAGGTTAGATGGTGGAAAACATATTTATTGAAGAAGGTGGCTTTGTACAAAACCTGTAGTGCTGGAAACTTAGAGTAATGATGCCTAATGGTTGTTTATGAGCATATGTTGATCATTGTAAGCCTGGCCTAGAGGGGAGTTACTTGTATCTCAAATGTTTTATCACTTGTGGTCTTCGGCCAACCTACTGGGAAAGCTCAGAGCTAATAACCAATCCCATCTATGTTTTTGGTTTAAAAAGCAAAATTGTTCAAGAAGAACAGAGATGGCTTCTATAAATCTCCAGCAATTTCCACTTTTCATGCTATATATTCAAACATATTTACTCATGGGGAAACAGCTTAAAAAAAAAGTGAGGCTCTAATTTTCCAAAGCATGTGAAAACTTCTGTTGATTGTAGTCACATTTGTCATTAAGGGGTTAATGTATTGTGAGCCCATCTCTGTCATTTCTAACTCCCGACTTTATCAGGACAATACCAGAATGCAAACAAGTCCATCATTTTCAAGTCTTCAGTACCAAGATGCTGGAAACTATGTCTGTGAAACTACTCTACAGGAGGTCGAAGGATTGAGGAAAAGACAGACACTTAAACTAATTGTGGAAGGTAAACAAGTAGATAGTTACAATTATTAATTGTTCTTTTAAAATAAAGTGGTTAACTGTTATATTGTTCTTGTAGGAAAACCTCAAATCAAAATGACCAAGAAAACCAACACAAATAAAATGTCTAAAACAATTATCTGCCATGTGGAAGGTTTCCCCAAACCAGCAGTGCAGTGGACAGTTACAGGCAGCGGAAGCCTCCTAAATAAAGCAAGTATCTTTCTTATTGCTTCATTCACCAAAAACTAGTGTATAGGAAGTGAAAATTAAAATCAAGGAACATTCTTGAGATAGTGAGATTGAACAAAAGTCGTCTTCATTTATCAAAGAGAAGGTTAAGTGGTAACTGTAGCTACATAGTACTTACACAGATCATTTTTTTATGATAAAGCCTTTTTGAATGGAACAGGTGAAGGCAAAGGAGATCCACTGGCTACAAGCTGAAGCTGGAAGGAAAAAGAAAAGGTTACAAATGAAATAGGCATTTTTTAAATGGATGTACTTTGTCGTTTTATCTGGGTAATTTGCATATAGAATTTGAAAATAATGATGGAATTGTAGAACTTACATTAGAAAGCAAATGGGTACTTAATGTAGGCATTAATTGAGTGAAATGTAATGAAATTCGGCATGTGTGAATCAGTTACATTAAGTATAGTTCTTTATGAGCTTTGAAGCTTTTATCCTAATATTTATAGTTGGTTTTGTATGGTTATACCTGTTGTTTCTCACTGGAAACAGAACAATTATGTATTCATCCTGAGGGATAAATAAGAACTGCTCATATATAGCAGGAAAAATACCTGGAAATATGCAAACTGAAGTACTTTTATATGGATTACCAAATCCCATGCAAAGCATTGCCACATTTTGCCTTAACAGGAAAAATAAATGAGAACTCTCTGCAATCAGTGGCTGGCAGAACAGTGTACAGGGCTCCTGTAGATTCCATTACATTTCATTAGGCTTTGCTTTAAGCCTACAGAAATTATGTGTAGCTGACAGAATGTGTCCATTTACTTGTAGGTATAGGACAGAAATTATCTTGAAGCTATACAAATGATTGAAAATCATTTTCTCTAGGTGTTGCATTAATCCAAGAACGATGTACAGCAAATTTAAGGAACATTACATCAGTATTACAGTACAGATACTATAGATGCTACTAGATACATGTAGCTTGCAAAATAATGCTTAGTGTGGAAATAGCTTGGAAAGCTGGAAACTGGAAAACTTGGATCAATTCTCCTCCTTATAATGACATAAATGAAAAACAGCAAGATGAAAAAAATTATACCATAGAAGTTTGAAATTTTCTTAAGGAATTTTTTCGCTTAGAATATTTTTTAAATATTTGAAATAAAAGCAAATACAGAATGTTGTCAACTTTTTCAGAAAAAGCTTTTTTGTCATTGGTCTTACAGTACACACTATACTATCTATAAATGGATATTTTGGCCAACTTTTTCTTTCAAATATTCACATTATAATTTAATAAAGAAATGTAGTATTTCTCTTGCTGTGGTTTGGAAAACTGAAATATTAGTTGAAAGCTATTTCCCTCGGAACATTTTCAATGTGTAATACAGGTGATGCATGTATTGCTCTTTGTGTTTTTAAAGGATACTAATCTTCATTTTTCACCTTTTCAGACAGAGGAGACAAAATATGTTAATGGGAAATTTTCCAGTAAAATTGTAATTGCTCCTGAGGAAAATGTAACTTTAACTTGCATTGCAGAAAATGAGCTAGAAAGGACTGTGACCTCCATGAACGTCTCTGCTAGTGAGTGTCCTCTAAAGA
Organism: Certhia americana; assembly: GCA_018697195.1. NCBI lineage: Eukaryota > Metazoa > Chordata > Aves > Passeriformes > Certhiidae > Certhia > Certhia americana. Next base: position 18,545,238 of record CM031857.1, on the reverse strand, counting down.
TAATTTCCTTAAAGTTACACTTTCTCATAAAGTAGCCATACATCACACTCAAATGAGGAGTAGGTCTGCATAGTAATGTTTGATACGAAGATATTTAACCTTTTTGTCTTAAGTCAAGCAATTATAAATCCACTCTGGATCAGTAGTACATAAAATTTATTGATAGCTTTCTACAATAAGTCACTTAGTCTTCATGACTTGCTTGGTTAGCTACCTCTATTTACAAAAGTAAATTATATTTACAAAATAATAGTACAACGTAATAGTACAAAATACTGCAAAGTAGTACTTTATTTACAAGACAGAGATGTTTATTTATTACAAAATTAACAATATCTCTTTGTCCCTGAATTCCAGTTTATTGTTACTGGTATGACTTGACTCACAACAGAAATCAGCCATACTGGACTTTAATCATATGTCATGATGAAAGGTAGTGAGACGATATGGAAAGGTAGCACAGAAATACTCAGAAATATTTCTGACTTGAATATTACAGGTTTAGAGTAAGATTCTTCTAATGGGTATAGTATAGTTACAAAGGAAAGACTTCTGTTTAAAGATGGGATGAAATACCTTGTTTGGCAAACACTGTTCCAGTTTCTGTCATAGGTGTAAATAGGTAATTAAAAGTGATGTTCAGGTGTAATATGTATTGTCTTTAATTTAATTTTAACATTTTTCATTCCAGTAAGTATTCCAGAATATGATGAGCCAGAGGATAGAAGTGGTATGTATGATTTCCTCTCTCTGTAACCCTTACTTTTGATTGTCTCAGTTCAAGACCTGTTTAGTTCACTGCATAAGGGACTGGAAGTCCATCCCTTAAAGCCAGACTCAATTTGAAATAGCTGGTGCTGTAATTGACTAATGTGTGACTTTCTTGAAGCTTAAAAATGCATTTAAAGAACAATGCCTACTTTTTTTTTTTTTTTTTTTTTTTTCCTTTCCAATCCCTTTTTTTGTTTCTGGTGAAAATTCTTTAGAAATGTAGAAATGTTGTAATGCTTTACTTTATCATAGGTCATCTCATTAACTTTTCTTCTTTGCTTCAGATGACAATAGTGAAAAGGTTAATGACCAGGCAAAGCTAATAGTGGGAATTGTGGTCGGTCTTCTGCTGGTTGCTCTGATTGCAGGTGTTGTCTACTGGCTCTATGTGAAGAAATCAAAGTAAGAATTTTTTGAAAAATTTAACCTAAGCTGGCAAAAGAGCAGTGATAAGCAGAGATGTATGTTTACCTGTTTTCCTTCCTCTACAGCATTCCAGTTTTCTGGAGTGGGGAAAAGCTGTTACAGTAGGTGCTCTTGATAGCGAAAGGAAACTTGGTCCCTCTGATTGGCTTGTCCTAATGCTTAATGGGGCTTATCTCCTGGAGGTGGGGTTCTAAGGTTTTCATAGATCATAGTATTCATGAGGTCCTGTTTCCTGACAGCCAAGTCTGTGCTGACTCTTGCATTTAAATGTAGTATTTAATTGTGGAACTTGATGTGTGGAAGTCTGTGTGGCTGTACTGGTGCTAGAAACTGCCTTCATTTAGAAATTGGCTAGTTTGTTTCCTTTAAGAATGGAATAACTCAGGGAGAGGAGAGATCCTGATTTGTTTTGTTCACATGTACTTTGAGATTTCTGAAATAAAATTGGTAAAAGTAGAGCTTCTGTTGCTGAAAAATGTAGGAGCTCTCATCCCAATCCAGGGTTTAGCCATCATAGGCATAGAATAGCATTTTCCAGTAAGGCCTGCCTGCTTTCAAGTTTCTTCCTTGTCACAGAGGCTCACTTCAGAAAATAAATGGGAAGGTGTCAAGAAGTGACCATGTTGCTCCATCCTTTTGAAGCTGGCTATTACTGTGTGCCCCATTTGATCTTACCCCCATATCTTTGTCTCCAGGGAGAACTGAGGGCAGTCAGAAGCAGACTTGATTTCTGACAGCTCTTACAGCTGCTTCTGAGCAGGGGAGGTTAAGTGGCTGTGCATAACATGCTCCAATCAGTACAGGTGTAAAAGCAGTCTTAAAGTTCAATTGGTTTTAGTATGAGCTTCCATTAAAATTGAATCAAATGAAATCTAAAATATACCAGTGGGATTTTACTATGAACAACTGTGTTTTCACTGAAAGTACAACTAGGAATTCTCCATCTGCTAAGAAATGCTCTTTATTTTGGATAATACATAAAGACTGGCTCAACCATAACTGATCAGGTTTTTGAAGTTTTTCAAATATAGAATTGTTATAAATTACCCATGCACAGAACCATACTCAGACAACTATAGACTTTTTTTTTTTTCCAAAGCTTATGCTTTTTTTGGTAAAAAATTAAAAGTAACAACATAGTGCTTTTCCTCCCACACTTTGCTACTGTTGCAATAACATCTAGGATAACTTTGTCGTTCCTTTTTGAATGTGTGAAAGTCAAGTCATGAAACTGGTACACTGCCTTGGGTTTCTTCAGATGAGATGGCTTGAGTATAACAAGGACAGAGAAGGTAAAATATCTAATTGCACCATTGAGTAGTGTGGGGAGAGCTGACAGGAATTGTAGAATATAGCATGAGATGAATTTATGAATTACAACAATTTTTTTCTGCTTCAGAGATGGGATATAGCATAATCTAAATGGACACCACTTATTTTCGTCATGCTCAGCTTCTCTTCCTAAAGCTTAGAGGAAAAATTAGATTTAGAATTGATTAGAGAGATTCACTGGAAACAAAAATGCCTTTATTGTTAAATAACGGCCTCTGTATTTGAAACAGGGTTGCTGGCTTCTAAACCCCTTAATTGATATATCATCATTGACAATCTCCTGTTCTCTGGATATTTTTAAGTTGTTCTGTTGTTACCCCCCCTGCTTTCTGCACCCCATACCTGCAGGAGCAAGCAGAACGTCAGTACCTATTCTGACAAAGTTTTCATTATGAATCATAGCCTAGAAATCAAAGTAGACTTGGCAAAAAGAAACTTACATCTCTGGACACAACCCTCCCCCATCTCCATCCAGGCCAGCAGGTAGTAGTTATTTTTTGAACTCACCCTTGACCAGTAACTCACCTAATCTCTATCCCCAAAGTGACGCCAAAGGAAAGTCTGAGAAGGCAGCAGCACAGAACTTTCCAAGTCTGCCGAGGCAAGAAAAACATTACTTTTTTTTGTTATTGGTGTTGTGGTTTGTATAATCTTCTATTGTCTTGTCATTCACACTAAGTAGGAATTATACTTGTAGTCTTGGAATATATTCACAATGAATCACTTGTGCAGTTACTCACTGCCTCAGCTCCACTTGATGGAAAAGCTGATTGTTGTCACATATTCTTTTCAGTGTGAATATTATCCCATAAATCAGAGACTCATCTGTATTCTACATCCTACAACCAGCCTCCTCTTGAATAAAGAGTTGAGGCTACCTACCCCAGCATGCTTTGTCCCTCCTTCATCTGAGCAGAAGGCCAAACACTTGTTCTCTGCAGACTTCCCCTTTTTCCAAAAAGGATGTTGTAAACTAATCTGCACTGAACAGAATATAACTCAGCACTTCAGAATCTTTCTAAAATTTTTGTGTCAGGCCTCAGTTGAGAGATTGCAGGACACCCATGTTAGGTAAATGCATGTTAGGTAAATATATGACATTTTCACCTTGCCAGAAACAGCAGAAATTAAAGATTCAGAAAGGAAATAGTGCACTCATCACCTGTCCCCTGCTCTCTAGTCATGGAAGTTTGCATGTAGTTGGATCTTGGCCCCATTTTTGTCCCTGGAGTTTGGAGGTGCCAAAATCTCAAGACACATGAGGCTAGATCAAGGTTAAAGTAGTTCAATGTCCAGTGAAGGAAACACTAGCTGGGCCAGCTGAATCGCAGCAGCAGTCTCAAAGTTGTTCACACTCTGAGCACATCAAACTATTGAAGTGTTTCTTAGGTCACAGTAATGACAAAGGTTGCTGGCATCTCTGAAACCAAACACCTGGAGCATAACAAATCTGCTTTTCTGATACTTTATAGCAAAAGTATGAGTAAGATGTGGTGGGCCAAAAATGTTAGAAACTCACTATGTTTTCAACAAGACTCAACATTTGTGTTGGTTTTCACTCAGTTCCCTTTCAGAGAAAAGACATAGTTACAAAACATCTCTGAAAGTATCAGCTTGTGACACCAATTTAAAATGGCCACCCATTTCTGGATGACTGCAATATTTTTCTAATATTGTTGTGTCTTTTTCCTACTGGTGGACATTTGAAAATAATTGGAAGAAGTGGAAGGCAAGATTGGAGTAAATGAGGAGGTTGCAGCTAGTCCAGATTGGGATGCATAAAACCGTTAGCTCCTAGAAAATCATCTGCAACAATGCAGTTGAGTGTAGTTTAATGAAATTCATGGCTCTTGCTTCAGCACCCAGAACTATACAGATGTGTATCATCTTACCTGTCATTATCACAAGGTTGGGTAACAAGGACAAACATCACTGCCTACTTTCTTCCTTAAATAGTGTTGAGGGCAAGGCCTAGACTTGCAAGATTAAAAGAAAACAGAAATTAAAATCCTACAGAAATTTTTGGGTCACCTATATGTAGTCTGTATTTACACTACAGCAAGCAAAACAATTATAATAGAAAATGGTCTTTGTATTACAAGCAATGCTATGAACAAGATCCCCACAGTACATGCAGTCCAAAGAATGCTAAAAATCTCACTTTGGTGCTACTTACAGAGAGATTTTGATTAGGATTCCCTGAGGATAATTATTTTCCTGAAGAGCAAGCATAGATAAATATTAAATATGAGCCATAATTTTAGCAAGAGCTCAGAATGATCCATGATTTACAAATTAATTTAAAGGAGAAAAAAAAATAGGAGTTGAGTGAGTAAACTCATTTATACAACCAACTTCTCACTCTTCAGAACAACAGAATACAAAGGTGTGGGCTTTTTTTTTTTTTTTTTTTTTGTGGAGCTGCAGATAATGACAGTGTGAGAGTGCTCCAGGTCTGGACAAAGTGGGCTCTTTTTTGGGTAAATCCTTGGGAATATTTCTATCCATTCAGACTCCATTGCCCAGCTACTCAGATATGAGGAAGCTCATCTTGAGTTCTCAATGGAGCCAGCTGGCAGGAGAATGCACAAAAGAAAAAGTAAGGAACAACTGTTGTTGAATGTTAAGCTTAAGGAAAGGACCATTTGTCCTGTGCCTGAAGTCACCTCAGGAAGCGATGGAACCCATGTTTGGAGACGTTTCTTTTACAAACCCAAGCCACATCTGTCGAGCCCTGGGTGCTGGTGCTGTGCCAGGGGTGGCTGTTCCTCTGCTGTTGGCAGAGGTCTGCCTGTGGACCACACCTCTGTGCAAAATAACTCCTGTGTCTCTTAATGACACTATTTAGGTAGCGCTAGAAAAGGCAGCAGCATTGTTTGTGCTGAGGTGGTGAATCTGCCTACATAATGGTAGTTGGGGAATAAAAAAAACAGATCAGCAGGATTACTGAACCATCATGAATAAACAGCTGCATTTCAGTCTCAGGCATTGAGAATCAAAATCCATCTATACATGAAAAACTGCTCTGCTCTCATTTCAAGCAAGTGGTTTGTAACATCCTCTAAAAGAGTTCTGGAGCACTTGCCTCTTTCAATATTAGTGTTGCCCTTTAAAGTCTCTCATTTTGGCCCAGTGTGGCTTTAGGAAAATAAAGGTGACATTTAGTTTGACTGAATGTAGAACTAAAATAATTACTTTAAAAATGAAAACCTGATCACGTTGCAGAAGCTCCTGACATTAGTCATTGAATACTTTCTACCTAATCAAAGAACAAACGGTTCTCTCTGCTGTTAAGTGTCAGGTCATACGAGATTCAGTCTGATTTGGGTACTGTAAAACTGGTGATAAGAGGCCAAATAAAGGATCCCAGTGAGCCATGCCAGTAGTCTATCCAATCTCCAAGAGCAGGCATTAGCAGTCATATGAGGACAGATATGCATGATACTGCTTTCTCACATCCAACTCACTTCAGCTCAGGTAATTGCCTGAGTCCAGATTCTTTCAGCTTTTCATCTCTCCTGCTATTGTCTCCAATTTTGTGAGGCTTATTTCTGGAAAAGACTCATTAGCCACATGACAAGCCAAATTATGTGCTCAACCTAAACCAAACAAGTTTTAAATTTAAACTTCTTTAATTTTCAAGGGTTTTTTTGGGTTTTTTTTTCTTTTGAGGGGTTGTTTCCTTTTTTGTTAGGATTAAAGAGATTTGTGAAGGGTTATTAAGCTCACAGAAGGTCAGTCTCTATCAAAGCAGTGAATTTTTTCTTCATTGCATCTCACATCCTTTCCTTTTATTCATGTCACGTGTCTCAGGTTTTGAATACCAGAAAAAAATAGATTGTTACTGCACAATAGAAATTTACCACTGTAGAACAAGTTACTTTGTAAAACTATCTCAGCACTTTTAAAATTAAATTTCCCTGTAATAAAGAGGAGCTCAGATCTTTGCAGTAAATGGGTTTTCAGCATGATACCTTCCTGTCAGTCACACAAATATAACAAAGGCTCCCTAAACCAATAGCAAAAGGTAAATGCAGCTTTACAACATTAAAACTTATGGCCCCTCAGGAAATAATCTCCTCTAAAATGGAAAAAGATTTTAGAGTGGTCCCTTTCAGTGTAGCCTATGGAATTTGGGATCCAAAATCCCATGCTCCCCTGGCACTCCACCTCAGGCTGGAGAGCAGCATTTCAGCAGCACTCCCAGAGGTGGGGAGGGCTCAGGTGCATTTGCCCTGCCTCAGGAGCTCTTCAGAGCCAAGGACTAGGCTTTCCTGCCTCAGCCGCACTGCCCCAGGGCACTTAGCCCAGGGCACACGTAGCGTGCAGCCCCTCTCTGGGCTTTGCTCAGATGGAGGCTGTGCACAGGATGCCCCACTAGCAATAATCCCACCCACGTCCCTGCATGGTGTCAGTGTGCCATGCCACACGAACTAACCTGTGTCTTCATCATCGGGGCTTGCAGTCAGCCTCACCCCTGAAGCCAGGGTCAGCACATGCATCACTCTGTCACAGCAGACCCTACTTTTCTGTAGGGGAAACAAATGGTCTGTAGAGGAAATGCGGATACGATAATCTGCTTTGACACAAGGGATTTACTTTGTCCCACTCAAACACATTTGCCCATTTACATTTTAAAAATTGGGGCCTTCAAAATGTTATCACAGCACTGCAGGAATCTTTCACCTTGGCAGACAGTGAAGCTTCTCACAGATTAAATGAATGGTATAGTGGTTTTATTGTGCTAAGCTAAACTAAGCACTTAACTCATTAATTCATCACCACTACTTGTATTAAGGAAGACTTGCTATTTTAAATGAGGCACACCTCTTTTTTTTCCCCCCCTCAAACATTTACACAATCTCATCTTTATCCAAAGCTTGTCAGTCATAGTCAACACAGACCTACAAGCCAGAGTGAAGGGTTTTTTTCAGTGTTGCCAGAATTTTCATGAATTTCTTTACATTTAAGGAGCTTCCATTTGGCATGGGCTCTGAAAGTGATTTACTACAAGTACACAAAAGATTGCTGTGTTGATCAAGATACCTTAGCCACGCTTGTAACGTTGTAGTACGCCTTAAAGCAGACTTGTGTTTATTGAAACAAGCTGCACAATTACTTTGTCAAGAAACATGGACCTCCACAACTGGTTTAACCATACTAAATGTCTGCTAGCTCAGAATAATTCTGAACTCCTCAAGAGGTAGATCAAACACACACAGCCCCGCTGCAATACTTTCTCTGGTACTCACAGAGTGGGGGATCTGGTGTCACTGGCCTATTTACAGACATATGCAAACCTGTTGCTCTGCTCAGAACAGAACTGTCAAAATTTTCTGTTCACTGTGAGGGAAGGAGGTATTAATATGAGTATGAAACAAAATGCTGTAGACATGCAAAAATGACCTTCCTTTACATTATAGGACAGCATCAAAACATGTAGACAAAGATCTTGGAAATATAGAAGAAAACAAAAAACTGGAGGAAAACAATCATAAATCTGAAACTTAAGAGAAAATGTGTCAGTCATCATTCCAGGTAAGTGTTTCATATTACAGCATTAAAATCTCTTTGTCCACCCTTTCTCTCTGGAGATCAAAGTTCTAGCTTGGTCTGGTGCTTACCTTCCAAAGGCGAGGCAGTGGGCTCATTTTGTGGTGTAGTTTTAGGACAGACAGACTCAAGCTATTGGCCAAATTCTTAAATTCTTTTAAGAATTCAGAGCTGCACTGAAAGAAAGCCTGACATTCAGGTGGAACTTAATACTTGGCTTTATTTTAATGCACGTGTTTGAGGAAATGAAAATACAAATTTGTATAATATACCACTGTGTACATGTGCATGTGTATGTATGTGTTTAAATGAAGAGTATGTTTAGGTAGAGCTCAGACAGTTTCAAGTTATGACTTGAAGTGTTTACAGGAACTTCTTCCTTTACTGGAAGCAAGAGTTTCCAAGTCCTTGCTCATGTTTTTCATCATTAATGCAAAGGTCATGAAACTTCCTTTTCTTGGAACTAAATGATTCTCTTAGACTAGATTTCACAGGCCTATACTGTGATCAGTTTTATCCTGGAAAGAGACACAATGTATTGTTACATTAGTAACAGGTTTGAAAGTTTCCCCTGCTGGGATCTCTATGAAGTAAACTGTTTACAAATGACTTGGCAGATGCCGCAGTTCTGTTGGGAATCACAGGAGCACTGCAGAGCACCACCCTGTGCTCACACATATTTACACCACTGCTGTACCTCTCCTCCTAGTACCCAAAGGAGAGGGTTAGACCATTTTTCTGGCCAGTTTAGGCCATTTAAAATTAACACTACAATAACACAAGAGTCTGGAAACCAGCTAACCATAGAAAGGTTTGTTGAGTTAGTCATCAACTATTCTTAAAAATGAGAGTGTTACATGTTCAGGGGTTCAGCTTGCATTGTAAGCTCCTCCACAGGAAAGCCATAGACAGTCCTGATTTTCAGTGACCTTAAGTAAATAGCACTGGATACCTTCTTGAGGTAGCAGGGGCTTAAAACATATGGAATTATGTGGAACTGTAATATTTCATATTTACATAACAAGGTTTCTTATTTAAATGAATGCAACTGTCAGTAATTTCAATGTCAGTGTTTTCTGAAATTTTCAAATACAAACCATTTGTATTTTGCATTAAATATTTAGAATTTATTGGATTATAAAGAGCAATTACATAGTATATAAAGAGATACAGCATTGCTGTAGGCACTTTACCAGCAATATCACTGTTTTACTAGTTTAGAAAAGGGAATTGGGAATACCAAAATTGTGTCCTAGGAAAGATCTAAAGGTGGAAAACAAGTCAATTTGGATTTTGAAAAAGTTGCAACGTAAACACATTGCGTGCCTTTGTTGCAATCTTTTACTCTGTATTCCTTCAGATCAGTAGATCTGCATAAATGAAATGAACATAAATCCATTACTTGCCAGATAAATTTACTGGATTTACCGGGAACAATATTGCAACAACGATTCTTGTCATGAAAGAAAGTGCTTACATCACTGAGCTGCAGAAGAAAGTACTGTTCATGTAGCTGTTTATTTAAAGCTTAGATACTGAGTAGGTATTATGGTTAACATATTTTTAAAAATATTTAACTGGCTTTATCTTTCATACTTTCAGAGAATACATATAGACCAATTGAAGCATGAACGTGGATTGTATTTAAACATAAACAAAGAAGTGACAGCTATTCATGGTTCAAGTATTAAGCAGATCATACTACCAGGTTTTCAAAGGATTTTAGACACAATTATCTCAAGCTAAAAAAAAAGACCCCACAAACTAATTTTGGCAACAGCCATGATAATAGGTCACCATGTTGTGTTCTGTTTGAAATATTTTTTTGTAAATGTCTGCACTGAAGATTTCTTTTTGTTTGCCTTTATGTAAATTTTTTACGTAGCTATTTTTATACACTGTAAGGCTTTGTTCTGGGAGTTGCTGTTAATCTGATGTATAGTGTAATGGTTTTATTTCAATTGTTTTTATGACACCCTTTGAGCAGGTACATGTCTGATTCTGGTTGTTATCAGTGACGCCTCTGCTTTGTAGCAAGTACCTAGAGTGTAAGATTGTCTTAAAGGAAAATCTCAAACCCTTTTTTCATTCTTTGAAATCGTGGTAAAGCAGAAGGGTGACAGCTGTGACAAGAATGAACTAAATTGTTAATGAAAATGAACATTTAAAAAACCATGCAAAGCTAAACAACTTAGAAAGGGAATGAAGAGTTTCCCTGAAGAAATCTGGGCATTGAATAAGGAACACTATGAAAAAATCCTAGCCTACATACAGCTGGTGGCTAAAAAATCCTTTTCTTCTAGAGCAAGACATGCATTTTATTGATGGTTATCAGTCGTCTTTCATGTTAGCATTAGGATAAGGAACTGGAATTCTGGATTAATTTTGATTCCTTTATGTTATTCGCTGCCTTAAAGTACTGTACCTTTACTTCTTTTCAGAGAGATACCAGTCAGAATTGGAAACTTTTTTAAAAAGTGGTCGTATCAAAGCTGCATTTTTTCCCACAAAAATAGAATATATATATATATATTTTTTGTGTGTTTTTGTTAACTATGCTACAGATATTGAATGCACCTTGAGATAATTTTAGTGTTTTTAACTGGTACCTAATTTATCAAACAGTACATATAATTGTAACAATGAAATGTCTATGTATCTTTAGTTACATTCAAGTTTGTAACTTTATAAACATGTTTTTTGCTTGAGGGAATTTTCAGAATGGTACTTGATAAGAAAAGGTTTTAGGGTGAATGGACAATAGAAAGTTGTACTTAAGAGAGATAAGTTTCACCTTATCTGGAAGGTTAGTTTCTGGAAGAAGGTAACAGGCAGCCTTGATGGAGAGGAGCAGTAGAAGTAAGCAGAACATCAGGTTTCCATTTACAAATATCCAGGGAAAAAGTAAGTTTTTATAGACTGGTAGGCAAAAATAAATTAAAAAAAAAAAAAAAAAAGAAAAAGATGGACGTTAGGAAATGTATTTTGCCACTTTTGCATTATTTAGGGGGCAGAAAACACTGTTACTTGTAAATTTGTAAAATGTTAAATGTCTGGGCAGTAGTGACTGATGTCTTAATAAAAGCTTCCTGTAGTGCATTGGCATGGATTAAATACATAAGATGTCCTATAAACTCTATGCTGTATAAAATACTAGAGGGAAATCCTGTTATATGCCTCTAAACTTTAATTTGTTACTGTTTTATTTGGCAAAAAGAAAAAAAAATTATAATCTTGGTCAATATTTAAACCAAAGTAAAATGGGGGAAAAAACCAAAGTAATTTGTTTTGCATGGCTAAGCCATTCTGTTATCTCTGTAAATATTGTGATTTTTTTTTTCTTTTTAGAATTTTGTTAAAAAAATTCTAAAATTTTTAAACACCTGTTTTTCCAAAATAAAACGTGAACACACAAAAAAGTTACTTTATATATAAATATATCTTTCTTTTGGTGCAAGAACACTGCCAAGCGATACACATTTTTTAAAAGAAAAAACAAATTCAGTGGGCATGACTCTGAATGGGAAAAGGGTTACCAGAGTCCTGTGAAGGAGTGTGCATCTATCACCTCTCTTTGTTTATAACACTACAAACAATTCTTAAATACAGAAAGGAATCTTCCAAAGATAGGGAAAACTCCAAAGGGAAAGCATAGGGAAGGGCTGAAAATTTTCATACCACTATCAGGGGAATATAGGGCAAACGAGAAGAAAAAAAAGTCCTTCAACTTTTACAGCTACAGAAAAAGGAATATAAACAACTCCTCGCCTTTTGGGATTCTGCTTGATCTCCTATGCACTTTAAATCGTCAGTCCGAGGAGCTGGGTTTTTCACTGCTCCGAGTTCACTATAGGCAAGTTTCAAGAACCAAGAGTGCAAAAGAATTAATGTTTCTATCCATGCCTAAACAACAATAAAACTGAAGTATGTCTTCACTGGCTTGTGTGAAATCTCAGTTTACAAGAACACGTGTGAGCCCGAGGGAAAGTGCTTACCCAGAGCTTGAGCTGCTGCTGCTGCCTGTGGTCCTGCAAATAGACCCCTGTAGAGTCTGGCTGGCAGGAAAAGTCATGGGGTGATGGGTGTGGGTTTGTGGAGCTTCTCCTGGCCCACAGCTTCTCCTGGGGACCACAAGCACTTGCTCGGAGTAAAGCACAAGCTGGCACACAAAGCCATGCCGAAGTTCATCCTGCAGGTCTCTGCTTGTGACCTGGACAAATAATTACCCTAGCATTGAATCTGGGGGGGCCCTGTTCGAATCTTGAGTGAGGACACCATGAGTGTTCAACCTCAGTTTACTACACACAAGGAAGAAAAACAAATCTCTGCTCATAAATGGTTTAAATACATGACGGGAAGCAGTAGAGGAGAGCCCATCTTCTTGCTTTACAATCAGGAAATAATGTAATGTGTGGTGTGTGTTCATGGCTGTGCAGGAGACTGCCACTGAGCTGGGAACAAACCAGTGGGTTCCACTGCATGCTGCAAAGGCAGTATCCTGCAAAAATACCCATTGGCTTCCCAAGAACTCTGGGAGTCCTCTGAAGTGAAAATATCAAAGCTCTAGCTATGCTGCAGTGGACATGACCAACAGAAACGTGACAATGGTGTGGCCACAAGGTGAGACTTTCTGGAAAGAAAGAAAAAAAGGTCAGCACTAGGTCAGCACTATAAAAGGAAGAGCATCAGGGACATCTTATACTGGTGCTGAGTCCTACAGGCCAGCCTCTGCTTGAGGGCTCTACTGCTGCACCTACAGCTGCTGTGCTGCTGGGGCTGGCAGCTGGTCAGAGCCCCAGCAAGGGACAATGCTGAGCCACTGCTGACCAGGGAACAAAACCATCCACACCTCATTGTCTGGGTATTTTCCAGGATTAGCCAGCATCAACCCAGATGGTTTAGGCAATATGCTACTTTTCCTGGATGCAGAGTTTTCATCCTGTGTGTTTTGGAAAATTACATAAATAAGTAAATTCTAAATTCTATATTGGTTGTTATTTGAACATTACGAGATACTAATGTGAGTTTTATCCATATTGGTACCAGCCCACAAAGACTGTAGCCAAAGAATGAATAAATCTAAATTTGTTATCTTTTTCTAATGAATAATTTTGTCAGGGAACATCCGATAGTCACCTAATAGCTCAGCTGCTGGCTGTTGCAGTGAAATCTGATTTACTTGTAGTACCACATGTAGCTGGATACCTTCCTGTTGACTTCATATTTAGACAGCCATATGTCTGTAATTATCTCAGCTAAGATTAAGCAGTGACATATGAAATGAGATCATGACCTCCTGTGTCAACCACATCTGTGCAAATCTTTCTGGGTTTTCCTTTTGACAAGAATGCATCTGCATTCAGGTGTCTGTTTCCAAGAATTACCCAATACAACATTTTCAGGCAGGTTTCTCCTCCAGGCAGAAGGAGCCAGAGGAACACAGGAGGTACATAACTTCCAGTTATGTGCTCCTAACCCCTGAAGGGCTCCCAAGCTCTTCTGGAAAAGGATAACATCCTCAAGCTGGCATAGTTCAGTGCCGAGCAAGGTTCACTTCAACCCTCTCTCCTGGGATCTCTCAATTCCAGGGAGGGAGGGCATTGTAGGAAGGGAGGCAGGCAGGCTGCAAACAAACCAAGCAGCCAACCCCCCACATACACCACTTACCTGTGTACACATCATGTGTAATGCAGCTCACACATTTTGTAAAGATTTGCTGCATTTCAAGTTGTTAGAAAATTAGAAACTAAGCCTATTACTTATTATCAAATTATGTCAAAGTCAATTTCTAAAATAAGACTAACTCCATCCACCCAGCCACTCACAAGTCTTAAAATGTCTTGTAATTCATACATTTTTCTCATTTACATTCTAATAGCAGCGAGGCATTCACTTTGATGTAGTAATAAATTTCAGCTTGAAAGGGTAGAGTCTGACAAATTATTAGGAAATTTTGTTTCTTAGTGAGAAAACAGTAGTGTACCTCTGTCATCTCTCATCCTCCCCCTGTTTCTCCCCAGATGTTTTGCCTCTTCTCATGCTCCAGCTGGTGTTATAGCCAAGGCCTCTGTCAGAGTCTGTCCCCTGTGCTCATTGCCACATCTCCTGTTCAGAACGGCTTGATTCTCTGCTACCCTCATCATTTCTCCATTTGCAGGACACCCAGTAAACACCAGCAATTTAACACAACTGTAGGCATGAAACAGACTGTAAAACAGGAAAAAAGGTAGAAACATACCAAGCTTCCTGTGCTTGGACCTCTGTGTGTTCACATCCATAGTTCTGGAGTCGCCTGGAATTTCCCTATTTTGGGAAAATTGCACAAAAAACTAACCCACACTGAAGGCTCAGCTGTAACACTATAATAAATATCCATGCACACCACTCTGCCTTTCTTCTCATCTAGCCCTTTTCCTGTCACTCATAGCATTAGAAATAACGTTAAATAAGTATCATTACTGGTACTGGAATGCCAGCACAAGTCTTAGGTTTAAGAATGTGATTTTTTTCCTGTATTCAGTCCATGTAGTTGTGATGCAAGGATTTATTGCATGAGACCCAGCCCTGGTCTTGCGAGAGCAGAGGGAAGGAAGTAACATCCTATTGCTCTAAAGGGTAACCAATTAAATCATATGCAGACATAGTGATTTCCACCCATTTAGTTTTTCTAGTACAAAGGAGTCCCACTTTCAATATAAACCTATGTTCAATTTTACTCAGATATATTCCACAATATAATAACAAAATAATTATAGAATTATATATAATATAGTAATAGAGCAATAATTACATAGTAAAGCTATATAACAAAGCTTATATTAAAAGAGGCCAACTACAAATCCAGAACAATGCTTCCCTCAGACCAAACTCACATCATCCTAATCCATTCTCCCCCCTGCCCCTTGAGATTCTCACCAGAGCAGTTAAGTGACTGAATGGGCACATCTCTGTCAGTTTTTCTGCAGGACTAGCAAGCAACTACAAATTCAGGTTGTGTTGTAAGTGCTCAATGATGTCTGCACACCAGATCAAGAGTTTTCATTAATATCTGTATGTCACAAGAAGAGCTATTCTAGCGTGGACAACAGAATACATTAAAAAGGAAGAACATATAATTGAATCTAAATTCAGGAAATGAAATTAATTAAAGACTCAAATAAAACTCTCATATAGACAAAATATTTTCACAAATTCGATTTTGTTCATGTTGATATAAAAGCTTTCTCTGGTTTTATTACTCCAAATAAAGAACGATAACACTCATTTCCATGAATTTAGGGAAGTAAACACACACAACAAACACAACTGGCCAAAGTGAGTGCACTTACTCAACAGAAAGAAACAGGATATGGAAATCAGCTCAGATAGACTTTCTGATAAAATTAAAGCTAGCAAAATTAGCAGTGTGTGGAATACTCAGGCTTTTGTCTCTCATCAAGTGTAGTACCTATTCTAAGTGCTATGTCTTTCTACCCCCACTCACTGTACTTGAAATAATCCACTGTGCTGTGCAGTCCAGGTTTGCTGTTTCTCTTCTGCACAGTACTGTGCCCCATATTTTCCTATTTCAAACCACATCAGGAGCAACAGTGGAAAGCAGATTTTTCACTGAAATTTTTACCCATATTCGAGGAAGGTATAAGAAGTACAAGTTTGGCAGCAAAAGTCATCACTAGTCAGAAGCTCTTGAGGAAGTTGCATTTGTGGACCAACTGCACTCACTCTGACTGAAAATTCAATTGTTTGGTCCTTCAAAAACGGGTATGGGAGAGAAGGGAAGAGTGAAAACCACCAGTAAATAGGAGCATAACTGACTAAAAGCTCCCTTTTATAAGGTAAATATAAAGCTAAATAGGTAATTTGTAAGGTAAACATAAATATTTTTCCAAGTGCAAATCTTCAAAAAACAAAAAAGGTAAAAAAAGAATCTGAGGTGCGAATGTTACTCTGCATTACATCCTCCAAGGATGCAGCCCTCAGGCAGGAGTACTGCTTCATCCTAATGCTCTCTACAGCTCTCCCTGGAGTACCAATTCAAACATTTGCTCTCTCCTCATTATGTATATGTTTCTCTGCACTTACAGGAGCTAAAAGGTGCTAATAGCTATTACCAGGAAGAGATCTGGGGCTCAAGGAAGTCAGAGCAATCCTTTACAAAGCTGCTACTCTTAGTAGTCATCTTTAGCTCTAACAGAGGAAAGCCTTCAAATTTCTCCAGAGAGAGAACAGCCTACAGTATTGGGCAGAGGGAAATTCAGCAATTAACAAATCCATCTAATTCCAGTTGCAGCAGGGTGGAAATGCTGAAAGGAACTTCAACCATTACCGAAGGCATGCAGAGAGTTGGCATTAAGCAGGTTGCATTTGCTCATGGAGTTTTAAGCAAGGTCTAGTGGCTGAACCAGCAGTAGCAGCTGGAGCAGGACTGGCTGAAGTACTAATCCAGCTTCAACATAGCAGCAGGTACCAAGAGAACTTTTTAAACATCCCCATTTCTTCCATCAGTACAATTCAGCTCAGCAATGAACTGAAAGAAAAAAAAAAAAAAAAAAAAACTTCTTTGGAAATAATTAGGCTGGACAGGATGAGCATCTTCAACTCTAAGAGATAGGGTAACTAAACCCAAATAGCTCAGCTTCCTCAATACACATAATACTGCCTTTGTTATAATAATTCCACCTTTAGTGCAAAAACATTTGCACTATAAATTTACCTGACTAAAAGCATTCAACTGCTTTTCAAGGTATTATTAACTAATAACCCTCTCAAATGGTGTTTTGAATGCACTCAGTTCTTTCATCCAACTAGATCTTGACACAAAACATGAGTGTAATGAGTAATCCAGCATAAAAATGCATTAATCAGCATTCCCAATAAATCCACTTGAAATATGAGGCATGGCCATTTGTTGGTGGCTGGGCACAGGGCAGAGACATGGCCAAAGAAACAGTGAACATGGCTGTGGTAAACAGCAAAGGTCACAGAATTTCTGAGGGGGAAAACGGCTTCTGCTTCCACCATCCTGAAAATAATTTTGGTGTGAAGGTATCACAAATAGCACCCCCATTGTGTTTTACTGATGCTTAGGTACATGGGGAAAGCTCTAAATTCTGATTAATTCAGAAAGTTGCACATCAGGACAGAGATAGTAAGAGAGAAACTGTCAGGCATTAGGGAACTGAGATGGAACAAATAATGAAATGACTCATAAGGCATTAAAGCTTACCTAAAATCATTGGAAAATAGCCAACAGAAATTAAATCAGGAATGAGAATTTTCTCAGAAAGAAACTAAATAATATTTCACGGGAAGAAAAAAAATAAAAGGCTATTCAGAAAAATAAACAACCAACAAAACCATCCTGTCTTCAATAGCATCTACTAAATAGCCAGAGAGATTTGAAAAGCTGATTATATATAAAGTTCCAAACTAAAATTTGCCAACACCCCTGTTCCAAACATCAGTGTTTTACAGGGACATATGTCCCTGTATGTTTGAGAGATTGGGACAGTTTTGACCAGGTAAGAACTAATGAGCTAAAAATGGGAATAAAAGAATTTTGCATTACATCTTCTGCACCTTGAAGATTGCAGATTACTATAGAAGACAGTCTAAGTAGAAGAGTACCCAGACTGGTGTTTGACATATGTTTACAACACTTTCTTACCACTTTGTGTTCCATGGAGACACAGCTATGCAAGGACCAGTGTCAGAAGAATCACATGCTGGGTTGTTGCCTCAGGGTCTGACTCTCCTCCTTTATATTGCAGGCTTAAGATAGAATTGATAGGGACTATAATTCTTATTGATTAATCAACATATTACTAGTAAATAATAAAACAGTTTAATTAACCAATAGACTACTGTTTCCAATTTACATTATTTGGCTTGCTATTACAGCTACAAAGCTACCATTTATCAATGCTAAATCCTATTAATTGCACCTAACTACTATTGAAATACAAGTCACCCTTCCCTCCCCACAGCATTTAACATTACGGTGTAAGTTATCCCTCCTGGCTCTGCTCCCCCTATACCAGTCCTTTACAAAGCAGGCCTGGCTGGTAGGAGAGCAAGTTGTCCCAAGGGTTCCCTCTGGCATCCTGGTGGCCTTAGGCCAGTGGGACAGCTACACTAATATCTGTAAAAGCTCATACTCTTACTGCTGGAAAAGCTGCCCTCCTTTGTTTTTTACCTGATTTTTACCTTACTTGCTCCTTCTCCACTTCTGAACCCTTTTTGTTCCCCTTGTACCTCCTTTCCTCTAGCCATTCCCCTCCCAAATTAATGTGTTTCTGATTACTGCTTCTCCACTGGTCCCAGTGCTGCTACATCTGTACCCAAATTCAGTGGGTTCAATAACAGCAATGAAGCAACCTCAGCTTTACTAATACAGTTCCCTAACTGAGGGGGCCCTGGCCAGACAAACTGCCTGCAGCTGCCTGGTTATTTTTAGCTTACCTGCCCTCTAAGACAGGTAAGCCATATGGGAGCCTTGGTACCACTACATGGATCCAGTTAAGTACAAGCACTTAAGTCATCTGCATGAGGAGTGTGTATGTGACAGCAGCTTGTCACTCTGTTTCTGTTGACATCATCACCATCCTGCTCTCTCTTAGCTGATGGATTGCAGTGCATTGCCCTTGGTGTGTCCTTCAGACAATCTACAGCTTTCCTGCAGACACATTAGAATCCAAGACCCAGCATTCCAGCAGAACATCTGCTCCCCCTGCCCC
Organism: Certhia americana; assembly: GCA_018697195.1. NCBI lineage: Eukaryota > Metazoa > Chordata > Aves > Passeriformes > Certhiidae > Certhia > Certhia americana. Next base: position 18,526,420 of record CM031857.1, on the reverse strand, counting down.
CACATAGGCTAACTCAAAGTGACCTGAGGGAGGACAAAATCCATAGAGGTTATGCCAAAATTAATCGTTTGTGTAGTAGACAGAGCTACAACGTAGAACAGAAGATGTCTTTATTTAAATCCACAATGCTGAAGTTCAAAGATGCAGAAGAAATATTGCTTTGTTCCCAACCACTTGGCCCCCAAATAAAGTTGAAGAGCATTGTTAATCATGATGATGGCAGCAGAGCAAAGCACTGCTTAGAGACAGCATCCAAAAGGTGTCCCCAGTGCCTGAAGTAACAAGCAGAAGCAAAGCTTGCTGCTCTGAGCTGAGAGCAATGTGCACCCTCTCACACTGCTGGTGCCTGAGGTAGAGAGATTAAACATTCTCCAGGGGGGTATTTGTCCTGTTCCTACATAACTGGGGCAAGGGAGCATTTTAGGCACAACGTAAAACACCACAGTGAACTTTAACAGGGGTCTGACTGTAGACAGTTAACTTCATTAGCCACAAAGATCACGCAATCACCACAGATACCCTCAGATACCATTTTGATCCCTAATCATTCTTGACAGCAGGTGGAATTTTGTGTTGAATTAGGAGTCTGTCTTCCCTCACGTCAGAGATCATTTCCTCCCCAGTACAGCCTCGGTGCCTGGAGAACACGGCAGCATTAATAGGTTTCATTTCCCCCTCCTGATGCTGAACAGCCTATGATTAATCACACTGTCACTGGATCCTATCCTGATGAGAAAAGTAGGCTAAGCATTTAGATTTCTAAATGTTAGACATTTACAGTATGGTTTTAACAGTCGGCACCCTGATTTTTTGTGATGCTGGTTCCTATGACAAAACAGCAATGGTTTAGTATGTGAAGATCTGCTGGCCATTTCTCAGAGCTGGCTGAAAGTAGCCAGGCTCAATAAAAAATTACAATAAAAATGACAATAAAAAATTTACAAGAATTATTTCCTCCTTCTAAATCTGTTCTCAGTAAGAACCCAAATGCCATTATCACTCCAGGTCACATCATGTTGGCAGTTTCCCCTTGCACCCATTGAGCCCACTCAGAAGGTGTGGGTGATATTTTCTCAATGCTTTCCAGTCAAAAGGGTCAATTGTCAGAATTGTTCAGAACTTTTTCAGCGTTGAACTGGGCTGTTCTGCAAATAAAGCCTTGTTCAGCAGTGAGTTCAGGGCCCCTCAGCAGGACATCTGCCCTTTCACTTGGTCACCTCAGGCAAACTGACAGCAACCTACCAGTGTTTTCCCAACATGCAAGTTTTACCTCATTCATTAAAGACAGAGATTTCCCTTATTACTTATTACATACTCCTTTATTAATTATCATGGTTTGTTGTAACTAAATGATTTGGTAGCCTTCTGCCTGGCTGTTTACAAAGTCCCAGTGCATATCCTGTGATACTTAGCAACTACTCAAAGCCCTGTGTCCTGGTCAGAACCTCATGAGGAAGTCAGACACTATAATTCTATTAACAGTTCCTTATTGAAAGCAGAACATCAGACTCGAGCTAATCTGTTCTGTTGACACAACAAGCTTCAAACTCCTGGCTTACTCTTTCCTAATCAGAAGCCTAATCAAATTTTACTTGTTAATATGACCTGATTAATAACAGAAAGGAAACATTTTCTTCCCTTAATTATTCAAGCCAGGACCCTCCTGTGCTCACTGCCTAAATCCAGACACTGGCAAGCGGTAGTACAGACTTGCCATCTTGTTTTGCTGGGCTTGGGTTTTGCCACCTCTGAAATAAAGGGTAAAACCAGCCATGAGTGACAGAAAAGCCCAGCAAACATCATGCTTGTGGAAAGGCAAGGGCACCTCCATAGATGGCACTCAGAGCTGTGCTGAGCATCTCCCACCCCATCAGTCCCAATGTCTGATGGGGCTCCAGGCTTCCCTCACACGTGCCTGTCAGAAAGAGGCATGTGCTGGATCACAGCCTGCTTCTCCGACCACCCTCTGCCCTGAGACAGGTCTGTTGCTGCTTGCCCTGCATCTGGCAGCTGTTCCCGAGTGTCAGATGTGCTTCCCCCTGCTCCACTGCCTCTCCCTGCCCTGAGGGGCAGATGGAGCTGCGGGACACTGGAAGGCAGGCAGCCAGCGGCTTAGCACAGCAGCTCGGGAGCATCCTATCCTTTAGCACTGCTCCGGCTGCCTGGAGGTGGCCGGGGGCAGGGATAAGGAGGAAACCTTGCACAGAGAGGCTCTGGTGGGAAGATGGGAGGGAACATCAGGGAGCCAAGGGATGCAGGTGACAAAGAGCAGAGGAGGGGGAAATGCACTTCAGAAAACAAAGGAGCGATCTGAAACCACCAAAGCAGGAAACGAGAGGAGAGAGAGAGAGCTTAGAAAGAAGAGAGGACTAAGCATGCAGATTCTGACTAGAAATAAAATAGAGACTGGTGGAAGAGAAAAAAACACAGGACAGTGCAAGCAGCTGAGCAAACAGCAGCAAACCATCAGCAGCGCTGTGAAACACGACTGAGAGAGGATATGTTGCTCTGCAAAGGTCAGACAAGGAACCATGACTCAGGAGGAGAGAAAAACCTTGCTTGGAGTCTGGGAAGATGACAGGAGATTAACATCCCAACACTTTGTCTTGTTTTGTACAACCACTAAATAAATAAATAATCTGCACTGAAAATATACACTAGATTTGTGTATGCAAGCATTATATATTATATCACAAGCATTGCAAGGTGAAACGTTACAATAAAAAGAAAATGGAGAGGGAAGCATGCAACAGAAAAAAAAAAAAGATTACCTAGTGAATTCTACCTCATGCTTCAATTTCCAGTGGCAACCATTCAGAATGGATGAAGTAATTTTCTGGCTCTCTTGTTGGGACAATGCTACTACTACTTAGAGACTGGGGAGGGAGGGAAAGGGCTTCCAGCATTTCTGAAAAATGGTCACCTCTTTAGAATGCGATCACTCAAAAAGGGAGCAGTGACTAAAAAGAGATAAATGATAACATGCTCCTTCCACCACATAGCAGCAAAAGTAAGCTCTCAATACAAATTACTTGACTTTTTTTGAGTTTTTTTTTCCTTTTTTTTTGCAAGCAGAATGAGTAATCACATGAGAAATCCATGTGACGGTAGATGGATGTCACCATGGATAGTTCAGGAAACAAAGTATTTTAAAAAATTCTAATTACTGCAAATCTTAGTGGATTTAAAGCATTTGGGGGTCATCCATCAAAATTAAAGCATACTGTGATTAGAGAACCATAGTAGTATGGGATACATCTTGCATTATGAGGGAGCTTTCCAAATTAAAGCCAACATGAAGAGAAAAATGTGATTCCTTTGAGCTTTCACTAAAATTTAGACAACTTGTAATTAATATGCATACAGGATGACTTGTAACTTGGTGGGTCATGTGCCTTTTTAAAACCTGATAATTTTAATGCCACTTTTATTAATATGATTAATGCAAGCCAGTTTGTCTGATGAGAAGGAACAGAAGCAAATCAAAGGTAGCTGTCTGCTTCATTTAAACTCAGATTGGTAGGAATATCTCCGTGGCCTGAGATATCAAATAGAAAGAGGAAAAGAAAAAAAAAACCTTACAAAAATGAAACCATTATTTACTGAAGAGGATTGGAAGCTGTCATCCACTGAACAAAGCTTGGTCAACCAAACTTTGGGACATAATTGTACCTTCTACAAGATGCCATGAAAATGGATAAGAATTTCAAAGTATTTTTATTAAAAGACAGTATTTTCCAGGCTGTAAAAGGGCTTTAGATTGACAAACATCCTCTGAAAGTGAGCTAGGAAATCAGAGGGATACTTAAATCCACACAGCCTTGATTTAGGCTCACAAAATATCTGCTGAACACCAGCCTGCCATTTATGATGAATCAAACTTCCTGCTGTAATGTGACAGCCTTTTACAAATGAGCCTGTGATGCTGCAACCCCGGCTCAAGAAAAGGAGACAGGAGAGGTTGGCAGCTCTGGAAGCCAAGCCTGCAATGTCTCAGATTAAAACCTTGTATGCCATCATTTCCACCCCTACAGTGTCCTCTTGAGACAGTTCTTGAGCAGCACTAGAACATGGGTGGTATGAGTATGAGCCACAAGCCCACAGACAACATTCACCCTGCAGCACTGCTCCACAGCGGCTCCTCCTCCTATGGCTGTGCTCCCCCTGTCCCCACAGCTCCCCTTCCCTCCCCTCTGCTGCAGCCATGGCAGTGGGTGCATGGAGTGGATACCTTGTGCATGCAAGCAGCTCTGCAGAAAGTCAATTTTTCCTGTGTTTGCTGGAAGATTGCATGCACAGCAACACTTTTATTTCAGGCTCTACCACCCTGACATCACATCTTCCTCACATCAGGAGGATGTGTCTGTCCTTTGTGTACAGGTACAGAGGGATGGACTGAACGTGCAGGGAAGAGGGTGCTTCAGCAAAGCCCTGGACAGGACTGCGTACACACACAGATCTCTGCAGATCTGATCAACTCAGTCTGTCAGCAAGCTCCTTCAGCAGATGACACAGACCCCTTGTTTTATAGGGCACAGGCTTTCAGTAAGTCTTTGGTCAAACAGCTCTGAAGTGAAGGGGAGTAATCACAATCCACATACTGAACTAATTCAAAACTCTAATGAGAAAGTCTTCACAGAGAGAAAGCTGAAAAAAATGGAATGAAGGCAGTGCTGAAATAAGAGCCCACATGTTTGCAGGCAAACATTATAGACATTTCATCAGTATTGAGTCAGCAACTAAGGCAGGCAGTAAAAGTTTGGAAAGGAGCATGCCTCTGAATAGGTTAAGTGCACCACACAGTCCATACTCCATCACCAAAACCATTTTCAGAAGAGCTCTGCATCCCTCGTCAAGCAGTTCTTGGTCTCCTCTTGTTTTTTCTTTTACTAATAAACCCAACCAGAAGCATGAAGATTCTTTCTACTCTCCCCCTTCTTCTGCCTCCTACCTGTTTATCTTTTGTCTGATCTCCATCCTGGAAAGCTCCCTACAGCTAGTTTTCACCTGATAGAAAGTGACGCAAAAAATCCAAAACCACTCTTCCTGCAAAAGACTTTTTCTCCTGTCATTAAATTCCTTCAAGCATCCCAATTCCTATCAATCTATCCCAATGGCTTCATATATTTACCATAATTTTATCCTCTGTCTTCACTGCTACTGCAATTCTACCTCTTTTCTATCTTTAACTTTGCTTTATTTGGTCACTGCTCTCCCATTTGGTTTTGATCTCATGGTCATGGATTAGTAGTGATATCTTCCTTAAGCATGTGATTAGCACAGGTAATTAGACAAAAGTAGGAGGAAAGTATCCAAGTTTTTGCTTGACCCACGCACTCTCAAAAAAGATGCCAGCAAATGAATGTGCAGATTACATGAACAGTGTGTTGTCAGGACTGACAACCCCCAGGGTGCCCACAGCAGCTGCAGAGCTTCAGTCAAAGCACTTTTACAGTAAATTCTTCATTTCCAGGGCAGAGTCAAGACACCCACCCCCTATATCCAAAACAATACACAAGAATATGGAAAAAAACCCAAACAAAAACCTGCGGATATCCCATGGAAGAGGTGGCACATCATTAAACAATCTTTCCAAACAGCCATGACCTGCTTAAATACTCCCCTGTGGAGTTACAAACCAGTTGTTACAAGGCAGAAACTGGATCATTTCAAAGCACACAAACATGCCCCATTTCATTATAAAACTCAAGATTTGCTAAGAAGTGGATAAAAAATTGTAGGAAAAAAATGGTAGAAAAATCATTATTTTCCCACTCTACAGAATTAGTCCCATTCACTTTAGCATCATTTCTCTGTACTGCTGCAACCTGCAAGCTCTTACACATTTGAACTGGTTATTACATGCCCAGTTCAGTGGGCTCCTGTTTCAAAGTGAAAGTACATGTTGTTATCAGAGACAGTGGAGAAAAGCAGATGAGCATCTTCTGACTCACCTCAGGAAGACAGCTAGCACCACAAGCTTTCCTGGCCAGCACACTTTACCACAACCCACAGGACATGCTAATATCTGCATTTCCATTGGAAAAAAAAAAAAAAAAAAAATATTACAGGGAACCAGGGCACATCAGGCTGACAGCAGCAGTCACATTAGCACTGTCTCACACAGCAGCCATCATCTGGAGTCACCACAGAGCAGCTGTGGCCTGATCCACTGACTGGAGAGCCCAAGCCCTGGCAGCTGTACACTGCCCACACTGTGTGCCTTTCTCACCTGAGAGTTCTATCTTCAGAGATCCCACAGGTCCACAGCCCGAGAGCATTTTGCCCATGGGATAGGAGTTACCATTCAGCATCACACACTGCAAAGGTGACAGAACTATGGAAACATACAGACAAATTCAATTCCAGCCAAGAAAAAAGACAAACCACTGACACTGTTAAAAGCTTAATGGTCTCAACACAGCATCGCTGCTTTGTGCAGACAAGGGATGACTGCTCTTAAAGCCACTTACAGAGCTGGCCAGGTACTTCAGGCTGGCACAAACAGGCAGGGAACAGCTAATGAACAGCTGCTAATGAGACATTTGCTCACTGCAGAAGGCAGAAGGGGCAAGAAAGAAGCAGAGTGTTTCTGTCACCGAATGTCCCTGGGCAACAAAAATTGTAAAGGAGGAGAGAGTTCACAGCATGTGAACAGGATCTTAAAGAGATGGGTATAGGCTCTTGGCAGCTCTAGTACCCAGGCTGCAATAGCCAGCAAGGGTGGGAAGATAGGATTTCAAAATTTCTGAGGAAAATCTTAATAACAGAGAAATTGTATCATAATAAGTAAATAGAAGGGAGGAGGGAAGCTTATGAGATGAAACAAGAGAAAAATATAAAGCCTGAGACTTAAGAAATTGAAGTGAGACTACCAGCCAAACACTATAAGAGAGCTGTAAGAGTATAATTCAAAAACGTGAATCTGCCTTTACTGAAAATGGGTTGGGGAGAGGAAATGGTTGTTCTAATTAGGATTAAAAAGGTACACACTTCCCCCACTGCCATATTTCAGGCGTTTGAAAACTAAATTTAATTTCATATTACAAATATCCACGAAGATATTTCAACACTATACATAATTCTGCTTGGCTAAAGTTCCTATGCTACCTTTCACAGTTGCAAGTATAAAAGAAATGGTACCTGCCAAGATGGTTGTTTGCTTGTACTCTCTTACATGGCTATTTCCTCAAATTTTCCCTTGTCTTATTCGTATGTTATATTCAATAGGAAATTTATATAGATATTATGTTTCTGACTCATATTAGGGACAAAATTGTTGGTAGAAGACTAGTTCTTCTACTCTGTTTTCCACTTTTCCACCATCTAGTTCACTGGAGTCTCAGCACTTTTAACAATATTTGTCCAAGACCAGATAAACAGCAAGAATGACAGCAATATGTCTTTAATTTCCATGTTTTCTCTTATCTCCCAAATATGAGAAAAAAAGTCATGCCAAAAAAAAAGCACAACATTTAATGTCCAAGTTTCTTCTTCATGGAGCTCCATGTGTTCTGAGGCGGACAGGAAGAAAAAAACTCTCAGCAGTTAAGACTCCTGACTTTGAGGCAGTAAAAATTTGGTTGAGGAAAGGTCAGAGTGGAATAACAAAGCTGGTTTTATTATATTAGGAAAAAGTTTAATAGAAACAAGATATGTAGATTAATTAGAGCATAAATCTCTTCTAATGATTTTAGCCTAGATCATCATCTTTTAATTGCCTTTCAATTCAAATCATGAAGGTTTTTGGCATATGTACAATATTTCTATTGATTCCATTTTTAAATCAATAGATGTGAGTCACACAGGAGTCAGCCTTTACTGACTTCACTATTTTGATAGAAGCCTAAGAAAGAGAAACACAGAGCAAGAACTGGTGTCCAAACTGCTTGAAAAGGGCTCCTTAACCATAATACAGACTTCTTTGGATCTGCTTTTACATGAAACATTCCTCCCTTATATGGCCTTAATCAGAGTCATAGAATAGCTGTGGGTTGAAAAGGACCTTTAAAGGCCACCTAGTCCAATCCCTCCCGCAATGGGCAAGGACACCTTCCACTAGAGCAGGATGTTCAGAGCCCCATCCAACCTGGCCCTGAATGCTTCAAGGATGGGGCATCCTCTCACAGCAACCTATTCCAGAGTCTCACCACCCTCACTGTGAAAACCCTCTTCCTTCCATCTAATCTAAATCAATGCTTCAGTTTCAAACATCACCTTGTCCTATCTCAATAGACCCTGTTAAAAAAGCTTTTCCTCACATAGGCAACACTGCTACTTGCATCATACACAGAAAGTCTGGATAAACAGAAGAAAACCTATCAAAGAAAAAGAGAAAGAATAGTTAAGGGAGGAAAGAAAGAAACTGCAGCCACTGACACAAGAAGTTCTGTCCCTTGGCCCACGTGAGTTTTGTTTTCCCAGCACAGGAAGGCAAATGCCATCATTTTCACCCACTCTTTAAGTTTTTCCACAACATCTCCTGCTGAACCCATGATGGTTTGACTCTCCCTTTAAAGTAAACTGATAAAGTTCTTGTCTTTGCAAAATGACAAAAAATCACTGCATAACAGAGCTTGGAAGAACATCAAAACTGAGCCTGCAGTGCTTTGTTCCATCACTTACAGACTGGCCTATCTGCCAAAGCTCACAGTCCAGTTGTAGAAAGGGGAAATTTCTTACTGTCCAGAAATGAGAAGGAGTAGGTGTTTTGCAGCTTCCAGTCTGCATCTGCAGCTTGTGACAACTTTCAAGAGTGCAAATAAATGAGCTACATTTATGATGTGTATTTAAATTCCAATTATCATACAATTAAGCTACAACTAAATTTCTTGCGAAACAACATGCTCTTATGGCATAAACAAAACATCAGCAAAATTACTGGGATTGTTTCTTAGAGACATAAACCATTTTCATTTCTTACTGCTTGCCACAAGGATATTGCTTTACATCCAAAGGATACCTCTCTCTATGTATATGAGTTCCAGCATCACCATTCCTAAAATAGCTTTAAAAGCATTTTTAAAACTACTCTTGTGGAAACACTTTCCCCCCTCTTCCCCCTCCCCCCTGAATCAATCTGATAGAGCTTTCATAAACAAACACAGTTTATTTATGAATTCACAATGGGGAAGGGAACAGTGACATGCCTCAGAAACCATGGATTTTAGTCAACAGAATTTAAAGGAGGAGAATCTACCTTAAAATATTTGAAAATAATTGCCAGCCCCCTCCCCCTCAAACCCAGACAACCAAATATCCTGTCATTGTCTTTATCTGGTATTTTTAGGTTCAGTCTCAAAGTCCAGCTCCTCTCTAAACTCAAAGGCCAGTCCTAGCAACATTTCCTCTTGTCAGGATATGGCTTTGTAAAACTGATCCCTTGGTTTGAATAAGGCTCAATTCACTGATGTAAATGTAGAATGCAAAAAAGTGCCAAAGTCTTAAGGACTTTCCCCTTCTTATTCTCCAACCCAAGAAAGCCCACTGCTGCTGCAGCTTCAAAGTAGCTGACATGCAGCCCAGAGATCAGGCAAGCATTTCCTAGCTTATTATAGGCTGGTTTTCTGGGAGTCTCCCTCTCTCTACATGTTATTCAGCAGACATGCAAATGAAGCATTGTCCAATTTGTTCCCAAGTTTCTTACAGAAATGCAGAAGCAGTGCTCTCCTTTGTACTCTCCTAAACCACCCTACTAGCCTGGCTCACAAATTTCTGCAGTCTCTAGATACATTTCTGTATTTAAACAGAGTGAAATACACATAAATTGTACTTCTTGAGCAAAAAAACTCAGACAAGCTTTACTACATAAAATACAACCTTCGCAGAGATCTCACCAAACCTCTGCAGTTTAGAGAGATTAATTCTAGAGACACACAGAACTAGAAAGAGGGCATCTCCCTTCATTATCTCTCCCTTCTGCCTTCTACACACTGGAACACCTGCCAAGGGCATATTACAGAGTTTTTCTGGATAAATAGGTTTAAAAAGCTATGGATTTTGGGTGCACAGGAAGTTTTAAGTGCACCAAGAAATCTTATAACGTGTTGGATTGACAAGGAAATAGCTTTTGAAAGTGGACCACCTGAAACTGAGGTATCACAATTGCCCCCCAATTATATTTGGGCAATAACGATTTTCAGCATGCCTGATGGCTGTATGATTTATTGCCAGTAATAAGCATAAAGCACAGTCACAGCATGACTGCTTTGTAGCTGGAAATTATTTCCACAACTACACTGAAAAGTGAAACCCAGATTTCAATTCTAATAAAAACCCCACAATCTCCAATTTCAAAGTAACCTGTAACATCTCTACACTTTCTAGATTTAAGAGGTTCCAAATTGAGCTAGGATACAAAACCACAAAATGACCAAGTTTTCTTTGCTTAATCATTCATTTGTATGACTTGGTGAACTTTCTCACTATCACTTTCAAACCACCTAATTTTGTGAATCTTTTCTAAACTTAGACATTAAACATATTTTCATTAGAATATAAAGAACAGCTCATTTTTTTTCTGAGACTTGCTGTTAATTTAAAGCAGCATTAAATGGAATTATTAAGATGTATTACCTGCCACCATTTGTGTTTTAGCTGATGACGGTATTTACTGTCTTATTTACTTCTTATTTAGTTCTTATTACTTCTTATTTAGTTCTGGAGAAAGTTTTTCATCAAATGAACCCTTTTCTGTCTTCCTTCTGTCTTTTTGTTTGTTTGTTTTTGTGGGATTTTTGGGTTTTTTTTTCCCTATAAGGGGATTTTCTTCATCTTTTTTTCCTTTTCTTCCTTTACAGATATGTTTGTCACATCACTCCTTCCCATTTCCTCTGAGGAACCTTTTTATACTGTTGTAACTGATGTGCCAATGAAAGATAGACAAATAGGTCTTGTTCAAAACTGTGAAACTGCTGAACAAGCACCAGTAAGTTGGCATCATTTCAGAAAGTATAGGGAGCAGAAGTTTTCATACTTGTTTATTAATGAAGAAACAAACAAACAAACAAAAAACAGTTGGAGGATGTGCAGCTCCCTCAAAGCCACTGTTGAGTGCTAGGCATCTTTCTGTTTTTAAAGGCACATGCAATAGCTTCCAAACACTGAAAATAAAAATTCTCCACCATAAAACCTATTCTCTAAATAAATAGCTAGATAAAAAAAGGCTTCTTTTGATATCCCTTTTCTCCCACAGACATGCTACTAACTAATCAGATAACCAGACCCACTCCATACATTTCATACAGCTCTCCTGACAGACTTTGCTACTGTCTTGAAAGGCAGCCTTGAGACACTGTATTGCTGTAATGAAGAAAGCTCAAATACAACGATGATACAGTATCAATAATACAGTGTCCCACAGGGCAGATCGCTGAAAAATAAATTTCAGCTCAACCAACCAAGGAAAATCAATCCACATTGCTAAGGTAGTTTGTACATCAACAGGAGTCTCTGTGTATGAGCTGTTATTCCACATTGTTCTGCTCATTACTAGCAAGAAATTAACCTTTGTCCTGTGCACCCCATTAGAGGAGACATGGGTACTTCACAAGGCAACCACTGAAGTAGCATGGAAATGACACAGGGCTCAGGAGAGGTAGAGTTTCATGGCATTATGCTCGCGACACCACACATGACAGAAGCAAGTTACACAGCTACAAAAAGTGCAAAGCATACCCACAATATCTTTGCATGAAGCCGCAGTCAGTTTTAGCTTTGTCTCAGGCCTTTACAAGTTGTTATGGAATGTGGATAAAAAGGCAACCAAGAGCCAGTCTGATGGCAGGTTCATAGCCTGCAGCAATGCCCTGGTCAGCCAGTAACCTAAAAAAGAGGCACAGATACAATCAAGGCTCTGCTTCTCCTAGTAATCCTGGATTGCTGTTTACTGTAATCTGTAAATGCTTGGATTACTGTTTACTCAGCAACACCAACACATCAAAGGAAAGGATACCAATGCATGAAGACAAGTCTGTGTAACTCCAAGCAAGGTTTGTTTATTGCTAATAGTCTTCCTGCTAAAGCTAAACCTCAAAACACATAGAAAAGCCTTGAAGGGCCTGGAAACCTCACTTCAAATCACAGGTATAAAACGTCACTATTAGAATTGACTGAGCAGATTGCCACAAAGAATTTCAGAGCTGTGCCACAGACCACAGCAAGGGTGAGGGTGGTGTGTGTGTGTGTGTGAAGAGTAGTGGTGTGAGACCAAACACAAGAACAAGTGTATTAACTATGGCACAGATCACCCTGGAATGACACATGCAGGAACATAAGGCCCTTTCCATGTTCTGCCCCAAGCACAGCAAGTAAGATTTCCCCCACTAAAGTGCACCACTGTACACTACAACTGAAATTTCCCCCTCCACTCACACTCTGAAAAACTTCTCTACGTTTGCAGCAAATGCCCACCCATCTTTTCTCATCTGATTCCCTTGCCTCCTGTTTCCATCACACAACATTCCTGCTCCCCCAAGATAATCCAAGTCCTAGCACCTCCTCGGTCAGCCACGTTGTACATTCTCAACCCTTCCCTCACCATCCAGCCATCCTGTCTCTGGAAGGGCTTGTCCAGGTGGGCAACCTTACACTTCTGAGAGACCCAATGAAATTCACAGATTTCTGTTAAAATTTGGGAAAACTAAAATGTGTATCCTCCCCAGGCAGCAGCATGCAAATCCACAAACCTTCTATCTCTGGTTATGCTCACAGATACTGGTTCATCTAAAAAGTTAAAATCATCATCAACACAGCCAACATATGGACAAGGTTACCTGAAAATGAGGAATACAATCTTTTAGAGGCCATTGGTGCAATCATTTAGATATAATGCTTTTACCTTTTCTGTGTGAGAATTTCCAAGCTCAGTGATAGTTATTTCTTTGATTTCAAAGGTCAGTCTTTTATCCTGGACGCTCATGGTAATCAATTACCTTTATATGCAAGAAGTTCCCAATTTCACTGACACATCTTATAAAATTCATCCCATCCACCTGCTCCTCAATTTGTACCAGAAGTAAGCAAATGTATTTGCAAGTTTTCAAGATACAAAACAAATTAATTGGACAAACTTTTTAACTCCCATATATTTAGACACAATTCACCTCAAATAGAAGGACTGTTACTAGCAGATATCTGTTCTGGTTTTTTTCACATCTCAGAAGCAAAATAGGGAACTGCTGAAACAAGAAGTGGATTCCATCTTCATCCCTGACAAGTAAATTATGAAACACAAGAGTGCTCTTCCAGGTCAAGAAGGCATCAGGAAAAGAAGCCAGTGATAATAAAGAAAACAGGTTTTTTCACAGAATTCTCAATCCATTTTGGATGACCATGCTCACAGGGGCCATTTGGATACAGAGCAGAGAATCAGTATAATCACTGAGACAGACAAGGCCAGCAAGACACTTTATGAGGGACCTCAGAAAAAAACCCACAAATGTGGTTGCAAACTGAGATGGGAAACTCTGTCATTCTATCTGTCTGTCATTATGGAGAGGAAGGATGTGCTGGTGATTGATGTCACTGAAGAGATTTGGAGTGAAGATAAAAGATAAGAAGATAAAAACAGTCTTAGAGGGAGCAGATGAGGATGCACAGTTGTGGGACGAAGGTCAGGCTGAGCATGGCCCAAGCTGGGATGTAGAACTGGATAATTTGAATTTTAGTGCATGAGCCCAGGTAATAAAGGTACTACTGAAAACAGCCATAGTGAAAAGAGAATAAAAGCTTTTAAATTAAGACCCAAGAATTGTGGAGCACAATAAATTGGTAACAGAAATGTAAACAAGAGGAAACTGTATTTGAGTCACGTGTTCAAGCAAATTAATAGCTTCAGAAAACTACCAGCCACTACCTTCAGGTATTTCAGAAAAGTAAATTTACATCATTAGCCTATGTGTGTAAAGAATTTGAAATTCAATGACAATCCATTAGTAAATTAAAAAGAGTTCTCCAAGGGCACTCACTGCATTTTTCTCTAATGAGGACTAGGGAGCAGATACTACTTTCAGTGCCCTGATCACTACACAGATGCACAGAAGCCAAGCTCTCTATTTTAGAGCAAATGTATGCACCTCCCCAGCTACACAGGGACAAAAACTTGCCTTATAAAACAGGGATGGCTGTAGTAGCTTAAGTAGTCTACTATGCAGATTCAGCTACCCAAAAGGAGCAGGTATTTTGTAACATGATTCCTACAGCTTAGGTCTGAACTCCCCAGGCTAGCATCACATGCCCTCCTCTCCTCCACGCTCCACGAGACCAGCACGTACATCTCAGCATACACACACACATCCTTCAAAAGCCAAGATGATGAGCTTGAAAACAGAGGTGTTTCCACTGAAATCCTTACAAAGCTTTTGGTTGTTTTGCTAGCATGCAAACACTTCTGAGCAGAATGCTATTTCACACTTCACTTTGCTGCTAAAACCCTGGCATCCTGTTCCTAAACAGTGTGACTTCTAAATAAGACACACTGTCCTCAAAGAAGGACACTTTCCTGGAGAAGAATACAGTAACTGAAGACTGGAAAAATCATAACAAACACTCCTTCATGTGCACTAGCTCTCCAGGCAATTCACACTAGCTAAATCTTACATGACAACAAGCGAGAGGGGATTGGATTGTTATGACAGAATGATCTCCTTCTGCCTACTTATCTGCTCCTCTCCCAGCCTGCACTAAGTTCTTCTGTGGCACTTGCTGCAATAAAAAATTCTGTTTTCCAAGCAGTACTGTTGTAGTTGGACTAGCTGATTCCTCCACAGATCCAGACAGATGGAAGCAGCTTCACAGTGAGAAGATGGCTTTATGCTTTTATTTCTGGTAGGTCTACGGAGCAAAAATCTTGCCACAGTTCACATTACTCTGAGTCTTCTAAGTTCCTTACAATGTTCAGGATGTTTATGCAATTAAGTTTCACAAATTTAAGATTTATTTTGTGATTTAAAGTTAAGATTTGGGAATTAGCATTTATTCTGAATAAGAATTTTCACTGCTTAGTCATGAAATGATCTAAGGCCAAAATGGAATGTTCAGATGTCACAAGAACACACTGTGTTTTAAAATCTAAACTTAATCAGTTTCCTGATGGAAACTTACTGAAACTGATAAATGGAGGCAGGTATCTTGTACAGAATAAGGATTTGGTCTATCAAAGAAAAATTTCTAGAGCACCCAGCTGCTTAAATTTGATTGTAACACAATAAAGTAACACCAAACTTTCACATAAGAAGAGGAAAAATGACAGAAATAGGTACCCATAGTACTAAAGGTAAGGATCCAAACAGTTAAATTCTCAAGCAGTATGACTAGTGGCATACACAGTGGACAAGGATTTAACACCCTGAAGGAAGTACCATGAAAATTTCAGCACTGAAGTTCTAATCCAACTGCAGGGAACTGCGCTGGGGTTTAAGTAGCAACAGTTGCATTGTCATGCATAGTAGAGGGGTTTGATTTTCTAAACTTCTTCCAGAATTCTGGGATACAGCAACAGGAAAAAATAAATGTTTTACACAGCTAAAATATTTTTGACAATGAAAGTACAATGCTTGGGAATGTAAATGCACAGGATATCAAAAAAATATCAGTGTCAACTCATGGTAATTTTCTTCAGGAAAAAATCCTACAAATTAATATACAGTCGGACTATGTGTTCACCACTTTGGATTCTAAATATTTAATGGTTAGCATCTTTCTGCCATACAACTATTACATGCACATTCCAAAATTACTGCCAATTTATTAACTTCTACTACTGAAATTTAGAAATGAGGTAATGTATGTGGATATAAAGCACATGTCTCAATGCAATGATTCACCTTATTTCAAAGCAAGGCCTCATTTTAGTGGTTTACAAAACAACGTTTTTTAAGGCCCCTACACAGGAGAGGCTATGTTGCTAAAGCATCATATGGAAAGCGATAATATTCAACAACAGAGAGAGACAGAGTCATGAAAAATCACGGACCAACCCAATGTTCTCTTGACATTAATTTTATAAAATACCTTACATGAACAGATAAAGAACTTGAGCATACATAATAACCAAAATTTTAAAAGAATGCTGAATAAAATATAAATTAATTGAACACATCACTAAATCTGCCACGTTAGACAAGTTTATAAAAGGCATTTTCAGATAAAATAGTTATTTGAAAGAAAATCCTTCAAAATGGAAACTGCTAAAGTCCTTTTTCAAGAAGTCACTCCTAAAAGCACTAAATTCCAGGTCATCAGGTAGCACCTGAATTTGCTTTGAATACGGTGTTCATTTGCTTCAAAAATTGTCAATATTTAAGACATAAATTTAAATGCTTTCAGGTCAGAGTTGTCAGTGCAAAGTAAAGCTTCAAGCTGAAAATGAGAGAAATACAACAGAAGAAATGATCCTGGTACAAAACTTGCTAAATTCACATTGTAAAAAATGCTGTGCCAGATGCACTCTTGAGATACTGGACATTAACAAATTTTACCAGTGGCCATTTTAGAGCTCCAGACAAGCCATTAACATGGCTAATTATATTAGTTTCCTTTACCACAATTTAAATTTTTCCTACACATAACCTTTGGAAAAGATCTGTGCTGCTGATGTCCGTTTGCTTTGCTCAACTTCTAATTCAGTCAGTTTGCTCAAAATGCAGTAACTCAGCCAAAAGGAGAGAAAAGGTGAGGCCAACAGACAACAGAAGGATGGTCTAAGACTGCAAATGTTTCTGAGTTTAACCAACTTTGATCCTCCAAGCACTCTCATTTAAGTCAGTCTTCCTTAAAGTTACATAAGTGCATTACGCACTGCCAGGCTCAAACCCTAAAATCTTTCAAAGGTTAAAAATATGGTTAGAGAACTAGACTGCAGCCAGATTAAATTATTTTAAGCCTATTAATTCCCGCAGAGTAAACATCAACACTCTAGCAAAGAAATTTTGCTGTTTGACTTTAAAACTACTAACCAAAACAGGTTTGAAACAGTCTGCACATTCCACTATTTCGAAGTGTTATTAGCACACTCATTTAAAGATTAACGTAACTCTTTTCAAGTTACCACTCAGGATATTGCTCATCAAGTTTGGGTTTTTTAGCACATAATTAAGGAAAGTTTCACTGGTGGTCACAACCAGAAAGAAGGAAAACTTTTAAAATCTTAATCTATATCAGGCAGCAATTCCAGCCTCTAATTGAAATATAAGGATGCAATTTTACTAAGCTGCTGCATAAAAAAAAGAGAGAATAAGTTCTTCATTGCAATTCAAAATTTTAAAACTCAATCTGCAGATTGTTTGTTCATCCTTGTAAAGTACTCTTTTTTCCACTGTCATCATTGCTACACTGGCAGTTATGCTAGAACCTCATTTCAGTAATTCCAGTACAACTGGAGTGTATAATTTAATAGCATGAATCATTTCCAACTTATAGCTAGCTAAAATGCAACAGTGATGTTGCAAACAAACCAAATGAACAAGAGGGTTCAATACTACACAAACTTTCTCCCAAAACAGAGGAAAGAGATTAATCCAAAAGCACAGAATATAATTTACACCAAAAATTTTCCTAAATTGTACTTGAGGAGTGAACAATTACAGGAAGATGTAAATGACTTTTCCTGGAACATAAACTCAGAAGCATTTGCTTAAATCCAAAAGGAGCAGCAGCTCTTTCCTATACCCTGTATTCTCCTGATCATCTTTTATCACTGAAGCAGATTAACAATATCCATACTATGCTTTGTGATGCTACAAAATAATTTAATTAGTTATAAGAATAAGTTTTTTGATGAAACAACAGGACGTTGAGATAGCACAGTAATTTCCAATGGGTGTTCTCAGTTACTTCAAATCCTGCAGTTCAGCCACGTGCTGCCTTTAAAAACATCTTTACAGCAAGCACACTGGCTGGTGAGATCTGGTCCTGTAAGTGATACAAATCCTAGCACTTGCTCAGAGTGAAAGAGAACACTAACAGCTGAAAGGGAACAATGAATATATACTTCACACCCAGCCTGGCACACTGAAAATTTTCATATACTCATCACATCTCAAAATGAGAAAAATATTCTAACTACCACATGGGTTTGTTTTTTCAATAGTATTGGAAGAAAAAATTCAAAGTTTCCTAAAAAAACCCAAGAAAGCCACAATCTTAAAAATTGTTCTGAAAATATTTGGATACAACTTTGAAATACTCAGAACAGAGTTGTTGTTGCTCTTTTTTAAGAATCAGGAAGATTTTTAAATTGGCTTGCATCAATTTGGTCTCAAAAATAAAATGTCATAGTTTGGAGTTTACTAATCAAGTAAAGCAAAAATGTATTTCCAACTAAGCAGCTGGAGAGTGAGTGAATGAATTTGGGTGTTAAACACATCCTTGAGGATTATAAAGTGTACTGGGGAGGGAGAAAGTTACTAAAGAACTTTGCAAAAAATATTGCTACAGTAGCATTAGGAATTAACAGTGCATCAAAGATTTAAAGTTTCCAAGTTAATACAAACTGATACAAGCCACAATGAACCACAGGATAATCATTCAAAGAAAACATTAACTGCATTCTACTTTATTGAATCTAGAACTGGAATTTACCTGAATACCTTTAATATAATTGAAAAAGATTCCTTTTAGACCTGCCATGAAGAACTGGTACCATTAATGTGTAATCAAAACACAGTATTATCATGTGCATTTGGCTTTTTTTGAACATCTGCAATCAAATACTCAAATCTGAAAGAATTTTACATGTGAGAACTCAGTATCACTGCTGCATGAAGTGTTTTGTTTGTCGGTTGGGATTTTTTTGTGGAAACTGTATATAAAAAACCTGGAGACTACAGGTCATGGAATTCTTGTTAAACAGCTGCCCAACAGTACTGTCAAAACACCTTTATAAAGGCAGTTCACAGAATAATGTGTTTTACATTCAGATACTTCCTCTCTCAAAAGCACAGGAATCTCAGAAGGAAAAAAAAATCAGTAGTGAAGGCCACATACTTTTTACATTTGATGAGCTGAAATGCAAAAAACAATTAAAGCATCTTGTAAAAGAAAAAAAAAAAGACCAAAAGAAACACAGAACTTCTGATGAGTGATGATTTAGTTGAGGGAGTGGTCAGCATGGAAACTGTTGGGAATGCTACAGCAGAACTGACCACAAGTACAAGGGAATATGAACAGGACATAATACAGGCACAAACTAGAAAACTGTAACTTGTCAACTTGTAAACAAGAAAAAGCATTTCACAGATTAAAAGTTCTAGGGAAGTAAACTTTTTTTAAATTACTTTGTAAGTTCAACCCTGATTTAAAAAATTATGGCTAGCAAAAATACATAAGCCTCAGCATATTTATAAGTCTTGATCAGAGCAGCCAGGAGCCTTTGATGAACGGCTGGAAACAAACACCCTTCTGCTAAGGATGGAAGAAAAATATTCCATTCTGTTCTTCCTCTCATTCCCCAATCCACATGTGTATCTGTAGAATTCATACGCTCCAAGAAAGTCTTGATGCTGCTATAGATTGAGACGTGGGGAGACTGGTGGAGGAAAACAGACAAACTCTCTCAAAATACTACGGGCCACGTCAACATTATTCTGGGCAATTTCAAGTGCCCTCTTGACTTCTTCAAAGGAATAGCCCTCTCCCATCAGTTTTGCAATTTTTGCATCCACATTTTCTGTGGAACTGTCAGAGCTGTATGCTTTCCTGTGATGTATTTCTGGTGCAGTTCTCCGAGGAAGTGGTTTAGGGGGCCTTGCTGGTGCTTGTGAACCATCTGTTTCAAATAAAAGAGATAAAAATCATTATAAACTAGCCTAAGACTGTGTTAAAGGTTGGTCAAACCCCCCGAAGCTGTTTTTTAAAGTAAAATTCTACAGGAATATGAAGAAATCTTTTCATTAACAAGTATAGCTCATTTTAAAATTTTGACAGAAGCTCAAGTCCTCAAGAACATCCAAAATGGAAATAAGGTAGCGATATACTGTTTTAATACTATGATAGGAACAGGCAATTTACAATCTGGATTCCATAAACTGGAAGACAGTGAAAATAGACAGTCAAACTCTTCAAGGCTCTCCACTTTCAATCCACAGCATGAGAACTTCTGAGTTAAAAAAAAGCCCAAAACAACAAAAACAAAAAACCCAAGGAAAAAGTAAATCCTGCAAAAACAAACATATAAGCAAAACCCAAACACAAATTTCATCACAATCTTATTGAGGACCATAACTTGTGTAGAAGAGGAATCCAGACAAATACACCTGAAGGAGAAAAATCCTTGATTTACTGGTCCATCTTGCAGATTTTGCTCATTCAATTGCTATTCATTTCGTGCATAGCAGCAACACATAAGTACATAAATAAGTAGTTTCTCAAAAAGACCTCTAGCCCAATTATTCCCATCATGAAAACAGAACATACTGCTTCGTCTCCGGTCCCCCTTTGGAAGTATCTCCAAATGTTTCTTATCTTCTATGGAAAGGTTACCTTCATAGTTAATGCTGGTGGCTAAGAATCATAATTTTCTGGTCAAAAAAAAAGCTAATATTCAAACTTGTTAATCTTCTCAGAGTCAAGAGTTTCATGCTCAAGTAAACTTGGTACTTTACTGAAACGCCTTTATCCTCACTGATTCCACAATAAGAAGCTTAAATACAAGCAAGCACAGCGCAGAAAACACTTTCAAGAGCAAAATATTAAAAAAATTAAAGTCTTTAATCCCTCAAAAAGGATTTTAACAAGTCCTATCAACAGTGACTTTGATAGATAAATTAAAAGAATTTCTGGATGTGATACTTCCTGTTTACTTACACCGAGAGCAGCGGCATTTTCCAGCGTTAAGTACTTCAGAGTTCTTTAGGCATGGAAGAAATGTTATATTTCCAGTATTGTTGTTGTAACCTTATCATAACACTGGATAGAGAGAACTTTAATTCAACCAAGTGCATTAAACACTTCAGATAAATGAAATCAGTTCACACAAGAGCATGTCTAATGCAGGTGTATTTTTCTTTCAAGTTAGTTTTTCCATAAATTTGGATGCATGTTGCTATAAAATTTAATTCCACTCCCTAATTCATCTTTAGCAAGATGATGATATTCATATAACAAATGGATGAAAGAAATTTGATTAAAGATTTACAGTAAGGGGACAAGACCTACAGGTACTAAGGGCTAATTCATGTTTGTTTTGAGGTTTTTTCTCTCTGAAGATAAAAAGAATGATGTAAATGATAAACATTCTGAAGCAGATCCAAACCTGCTATGAAGGTGTGAAAGATCCATGGAACACTTGTCTGAGAAATTAACTACAGCTCAGGAAAAGCTCAGGTTAATCATTAAAAACTGAATCGGAAACATGTTCAGATTTCTTTGCTAATTTTAGGAAGCTCAAGACTGTAAAAGAATAATATTCTTTATCTTTAGAATAATGGCACATCATTTAAAACTAATCATTTTTCTTTCACAAACATTCAAACTGTTTTAATATGTACATTCCATTATGGGCTTCATTTCTATACAGTATGCAACAAAATTAATTTACAAACTTTACATTTTCCCCTGGGCTTGAAGTACAGAAGAAATTCCTTATGCATAAATGAGATACTTCCCTGTGCTTGTGTTACATGAGGATATTTTTGCTTGACTCAGTGTAATACAGGCTTAAAACTGAAGTTATTTCTTGTTTAAAACCTTCAATTCGCTGAAGCTTTCAAACAAACTTTATTAAGCAATCACATCTTAGAAAGGTCATTTTTAATTCCGTCAGCAGATTTCAAGTATAGGCATTTTATTCTCACTATAGTGACAACTCTCTATAGCACAGATACTCTGAGATCTTCAGCGCTCTCTCTCAATTCCCATTATTATTTTCTTAAACGCTGACATCTCTTTCAATATCTTCACATCCATATAAAATTTCAGCTAAAGCTGGGTATCATATTGGATCCTGAGCTTAAAGATACTAAGCCTAAGCTGCATGTCCATCTGGACACTGAGATAGAGGTATTAAGCAGGACTTTCCTTCCCTACCTCCCATCCTCGGATGGTTCCAGCCATCACAGATATCCAACTAAAAATTTAAATAGATTTTCTAACTGGGCAATTCAATTAACGGTTTCTACTGCAAGCTGCTCACATTTCTGTAACTCAGCACTAGACTGAACCCTTAGGTAAGGGGTTAGTACAAAAGCAGACACAGGCTCATTTAGTAAGTGTTTAAAAAGCATGGGAAGAGCAGTGAGAGCTCTATGGCACAGTGGGAGAGGCTATTTGTAATGATGCCAACTGTCTGTTCCTCTCTGCTGTGAAATGCCCTTTTCTTCCCTCGCTGCTTCTCCTCAGTCTTTCGCCCACAGACTGAGGAGCATCAAGAGAAGCAGGTGACAAAGGCTTGCTGTGCAAGGCCCTCTGTGGAACAGTGGCAAGCAGCTACATCTCACCTAACTGGGGTACAGGAACAAAGCACAGCTGGGGGACACGTGCTCTACGGAACGTGTCAGGGAGAAGGGAGGGAGAGCAGGGAGAAGGTGAGGGAAGGACCCACTGCACACACAGCTCCATCAAGCTGTTAGGCACCATCTTTGCAATTTTGCAATAGTATGGAATACATTATTTCCTCTAGTGTTAACTGAAATACACCCTGGAATAAAACTTTTGTAATAGGAATCCAAATTTGCAAGCAAGTGTTTTCATAAGGCCAACTGAATGAATGAATAGGCAGCAGGCAAATATAGTTAATTTAATTAATTAATTTGAATCTGTATCTTACAGAATAGCTAAGTTCAGCAAAACAGAGCAAACATCTATTAGAGGCTTAATTTTCTTCTTCCTTTCCCACTTATTATTGGTTGTGCTTAGGAAAAATATTCTAATTATTATCAATATCATAGAATTATACAGTGGGTTAAGTTGGAAAGGACCTTAAAGATAGTTTAATTCCAACCCCTCTGTCATGGGTAGGGACACCTTCCACTAGACCAAATTGCTCAGAGCTCCATCCAATCTGACCTTGAGCACTTCCAGGGATAAGGCATCCACAGCTTCTCTGTACAACCTGTGCCAGGGCCTCACCATCCTCACAGTAAAGGACTTCTTCCTGATACCTCATCTAATCTCTTTCAGTTCTCCCTTGTCCTGTCACTACCAGCTCTCATAAAAAGTCCCTCTCCTGCTTTGTTTTAGGCTCCCTTCATGTACTGGAAGGCCACAATCAGGTCACCCCAAAGCCTTCCCTTCTCCAGGCTGAACAATCCAATTTGTCTCAGGCTTTCCTCACAGGAGAAGTGCTCCATCCCTCTAATCACTTTGGCGGTCTTATCTGGACTCACTCCAGCAGGTCCATGACTTTCTTATGCTGGATGCATTTCTCCAGGTGGGGTCTCATGACAGCAGAGCAGAGGCGCCAAATTCCCTCCTTTGCCCTGCTGGCCACACTGCTTTGGATGCAGCCCAGGACACGTTTGGCTTTCTGGGCTCTGAGCACACATTCCCAGCTCACATCCAGCCTCTCATCCACAGCACCCCCAAGTCCTATCTCCTTTTCTTGCTCTTTTTGTAATAATTTTAAACAGTTGTTTATAAGAAGTTTGAGAAACCATGCCGTTGGGGCAGTGGGTTGCATGGCTGAGTACTGTTTCTGAAGTGCTCAATAGTGGATATCTGAATTAGAATAAAGTACTCAGTAGACATCAAGGATTCAGTTAAATATCACAACAGCAATCTTAAAAACAGTGAAAGTGAAGCAGAGAAGTTAAAGCACTGCCCGTGCTACTTTAGGAACCCAGTGGCTAAATTATAATTAGATTTTAGAGTGAACTACATTTCTTTTTCAGCTGGTTCAAAGAATCACCTTACAAAAGCACTGAAATGAAGAATTTCTTAAGTGAGCTGATTAGTTCAGAACAAAAAAAGCAAAAAACCAAGTTCTGAATACAGTTACACTCTCTACATTGTCTTTTTAAATCATAGATGAAGGTGAACCAGTTCATCCTGCAGCTCATCAGTTCTGTCCTTTGGAATTACTGCCACCGTAAAAACAACTTTCCAATTAAGAGAATGACATGATCTATCACCTAGTTTTCATCTAATTGAAATTAAATGGAATATCTTGCTGCATATCATGCTGATTTAGAATGATATTTATAGTAAAAGCTGACACGTGAGTGTTTTTGAAGATGGCTGTGGGAAATACAGATCAAAAAGTATTAAGTAGCACCAGAAAGTTCCAAGTTCTTAGCTAGCAAGTATCTTGCAGTAATTTAGGAAACTTAAAAATTATTCTATGCCAGAAGTGCAAGAATTTCAAGAAAAGTCCATAGCTTTAAAGATATCATTGTCACAATTTGTTCAAAACACCCTGAATAAATTGAGTGAGCATTTTAAGAATGCTCACCCCTCACAATGCCACATATAAGACATGAGTTATAAACTCTTTTCTTCCAACAACTGGAAACAAAAATAGAAACAGCTATATTTGTAAAGATACCCTCCCAAAAGAACTTACCAAAGGTGTCACACTAATTCATAATTATGCTATTCATTAAAAAATAAGTAAGCCTGAAGAGAGCTGCAGAAATTTCCCATGATTTAAGTTGGAAAAAATACACTCTTTTTATCCTCCTAAACCCCAGCAGCATGAAACTCTGTATTTCTGAGAATGAGAATGTAATTACTACTAAAAAATATATTTTTTTTCCACTTGGGAATGTTGCAATTGAACAATGGTGATTATTACAACTGAAAGACTAGAGAAAAGTTCTTTTCTTTATGCATATGAAGTCTTTACAAAAACTTTATCTTATCTGGAGAATGATTAATGGTATAAAACATCACTTGGCTTTTTCTTTGTGTGGGTTCTTCATACAACAAAATAATGTGGTTGGGCCAATCCTCCCCCTTCCCCATGTACCACGCGCATCTAAAGAAAACAAAACTTGCCTAAAACTTGGTGAAAGTACTTTGAAATAAAGGTAATACTGTTATTATTTTTATTCACTTTGTAGATTTCCTTTAAATTTACTATTTTCGTTGCCTGAAAACTATAACCAAAATTTCTTTGGCAGAGGAATTGTTCCTACTGTACCTGTTCATTGAAAAGAAAGACTAAATTTCAAGAGGTTTTAATTCTTGTTGTTTTATTAAACAACATCTTAAAACTTTTTTAGAAATTCAGACAAATATATTAGCAAAAAAAAGTAATACTTTAGAGAGTTACTATTCTTTTGTTTAGTAGAAATGAAACAAAGATGGAAATCAGATGCTTGTTCTCCTTTTAGTACTTCTGATCTCTTAGGAGCTTGAAAGGTGCCAGGAAAATCTCTGCCTTTCTCAAAACATAAGGAACACTACAACTCACATAAGCATTCAGTTTGGCAGCTGTAGAAAGGATGCCATAGCATATTATATACATCTACCCTCAGCAAGTAGCACTTCTACCTTGATTGCAGAACTTAAGTCTCTGTTATCCTTTGATGATTTCATACTTCTGTAAAGCAGTATTACCATTTGTTGCCCAGAATGACAAAAAACTCATTGGACTTTACGGATGCAAGTTATTTTCTTCATACAATTGCAATTTTCTACAAGAACAGTTTTCTGCCTTACCTGCAGAGGGAGGAAGTTGATCGTAGTCTTGAGATGTCCTATTTGTTTTGACATTTTCTCCAGGTGCTCTCCGAGCAGGTGGCAAAGGAACATGACCAGTTATTGGGTCAAAATGGGGATCTGTGATAACAGAATAAAAAAAGAGCCTTAGAATAATCAGAATTACTATTTGATGGAGAGCTGACACCTAAGAGGTAGGATTAGAACAGCCTCCCATCATGCAAAAGAACCATGAATCCAGAGGTGTCCCCTGACAGCACATGCACATAAGCCTCCAAATTCAGCATTCAGAGGTGGTCATGTCCTGCACTGACTGTGGTCTCTTCCCTTTACACCCATGAGGCACTTTTCAACCACCCAACCCTGATGCTGCTGCTGGGACTGTGCCTGGCAAAGCACAGAAGAGGTTGTGGTGCCTGAAGCAGCACAATTAGAAACATCCCAGCTATTCAGTTTGCTTAGAGCTTCATTACACTTCCATGCTTTGCAGTTCACAAAGACTGCAGGGCTGATTTCCTATTCATACAGTCCCAGCTACGGATAAATATTACAAAAACAGAATTTAAAAAATGAGACAAATAAACAATCCTGGTATATTGTCCCCTCCTTTTTTCTTCGGCTACCAAAGATGCTGCTGAGCAAGTGCAATAGCATCCTTGGTCTGGCTTCTGCTCTGGACTCAGTGCTTGCAGAGTGTTTGTTTTGTATGTGAGTGCAACTTTTTGCTGCTGTTGATGATGAGATTATTATTCTAATCTGACAGGCTCTGATGGATAGCTGAGAAATCACCCTCAAGACTTGTTTGGAAACCAATCATCAAAGACTCATCATAAATCTTCTACAACAGATTATGTGACAAGATGCAAAGTGAGTAATATGGCTTTAGAAATACCATATGAATAAAAAAAGACCAATTCACACAACCATGCATGCCTAAGTAGATGCAATACACTGCTAAGATTAATGAGAACTGCTGCCATATGATTCTACTCCTTATGCAAATATGAAGAACAATACACTGCTTTAGATACATATTCCAGATATTTATTTTAAAGCTATTAAATGTTTTTTTAACACTATCAGTGATGTTCTTAGATTATTTGGAAGTTACACTTAAACATTTAAAATTCTGCATATTTCTGGGAACTGGGCACAGGCAGATGGAGCTCGTGTGCATCAATGTGTGAGGGCTCCTATTTTATCTCTCCATTCCCATCAGAATTGAAGGGTATAGGGTGTGTTCCCGCATCAGATGATACAATTGAGGCACCCCTTGAGACTAGACTGCTGAAGATTACATTGTTTTTATTTTGAAGTGTAGAAGATAGACTACACTGTATTTATGAACATCGATCTTTAAATTCTTCAATGTGCTAAATCTTTTCACCTGGATGCATCCAGCAACTTAGATGAGAAAGTAACACACTGAGTTGAATTTGCATTATAAAATACACAAAGCTTTGGCAAATTACTCAATGTCAGGCCTTGACTGACAGCAAAACATACATAATAAAAACATTCAATAAAAGGTCACTGCACTTCAACCTAATGTAGCTGCCTTTGACCCCACAGCGAGTTTCAGTCACACAGCTCAGCCAAACAGCAGAGAACCTGTCAGGCCATCATGCAGCTGCACATGACTGCTTATCATCCATGTTCTGGCCTTCACGTGAAACTATCATCAAAACATTTCATTTTATCCCTCTCCATAGAGCTTCTAGGAAAAACAGAGGGGGAAGACATCTAACCCCACCACAAGGCAGATCATCCCTGAAAATATTCACAGAAAAGGTAAACTTAAGACACCAACATCCTTTGAAAGCTTGCACATAAAGAAAAAAAAAAAAAAAATCACTTCACAGAGGTGTGCTATAACCCACAAATATCCTGCTGTAATCAGCAAATGTATTCAACCTCATTAACCTGAAAATCAAATTCTTTTCAACTCAAAGACAAAAATCATGAATTGCAAACGTAGTTTTCATACCTTTTATAAGCAAAATACCAGACTGAATATATCAATGATTTACAGGGAGAGACAGGAGAAAACCTGACTTAGCAAAAGGGTTATGAAGCCCAGGTGAGGACCATGCAACTGTGTTCACAATATAGTTTTGTAACAAAATTTTACAATGGTTCTAACAAAGCAGGTCATTCTTTTCCCTTATTTGACAAATTCTTTAAGTTTCAGTTTGCAAATAACCCCCATGAATTATGTTTTACTATTGAAAACAACGGAGTTGACAAAAGGATACAGACTAGTATTACAGATTACTACAGAAAACTACAATTTACAAAATTTCTAGCCTGATATAGAAATATTGACCTCGTTTTATTACTTTGTGATAATGAAAAGTGAAGTCTTTCTATCTTCAGAGAAGCTTCACCTCCACTATTTCAAATTTTGATTTTTCAATATTTTGTATAATGAGTTCTGAGGCCTGGTGACAGCTTTATCACACTGAACAGATAAGCTTCTGAAGTGAAGGAAAATAAATGTTTCCTCTGTATTCCTACCAGAATGAAGGAACAGTTCGTGTCCTGAAGAGGGTCGGCTCCCTGAGCCGGCAGGTTTCGTGTGCTCAATCATGCTGTGCCGAGCAGGTGGTGGTGGTGGTGGGAGTGAGGGGGGAGAGGTATCAAATGCATCTTCACCTGCAGTTTAGAAATGAATTATCAGATGAGCAAAGCTTCATTAAGAACTGCAGAACAAAGAATAAGGCTTAAACTTTATTTTTCTCTGGCTGCTGAGCCCTTTACTCGTACAGCTCATCTAAGCAGTTCAGTGACTCCAGTAATGAAACTGTAAACCTGAGTGTTAATACCCACAGTCCTCTTCTAAAACATGCTCTGAATGACCTTTTGCAGTGCTCAGTTTCTTTTCTGGGATGGAGTTGCCAAGAGTATACTACAATGAAAGCTTCACTGAGTATCACGGTAGAATAACAGCTGTATTTCAGTGGCCAAGCAAGTGTATTTATATACAAACACCCATGCTGACTGCACAGAATCTGCTACATTTATACTGTGTGTTATTACTATCTGCTGTTCAGAAGCTCTGACTCCAGATATAAACTGAATTTTCCAGAGCTTGGCAAAAGAATGCACCTCTTATACAGGCGGTGTAAGCAGGACTAGAGTTGCCAAGCACCGTGATTTTTATGTGTTCTTTTGCATTCATTTCTCCTGCATTGCAGGAATATTTCAGGGACCAGAGAGAGCAGAGCGCAGGAACAATGCAAATGTTCCAAAGGCTTTATGGAACCAGAAATTTGGATGTTGACACATACACACAGACACAACCATGCAGCTGAGTTTGTTAATGAAGGTGTGGGTGGTCCCCAGACATAGCACCAATGTACATGAAGAGATCACTGATTTTTGTGTCGGAGAACAGAACAGAAATCAGGGCTGGAAAAAAGAGCTTTTGGTGACTGTAGACAGCAGTGGGTTTTGATCTGTCCCTTAATGGGGGAAAAAAAAAAATCTCTGAAATTAACTTATTAATTCAATTAAGCTGTTAAGGTTTTTTATTCAGATACCATCTTTTTGGCATTCTTCTTTGTATTTGATAAAATAGATGGAATTATTTAAGCGACAGTAGGAAGAATGCTCCACTACTGCATCAAATTACAATGCTCAAACTTCCTAGTAAGGGACAACTAAAATTTATTTTGGGGAAAATGGTTTTTATTTTTCTGTATAGCTGGAATTCAGATTTTTGTCTGTCTCAAGTGAGGCCTTACAAACAGACTCCAAATGACCCAAATATTGACTGACAGCTGTAATATCTAGCTCATAGCCTGTTTGGTACTCCTAACATACTCAACCATTGGCTGGTTTTTCAGTAAACATGGCATTTAGTTCATCTGGGCAGTGTTAACCATTACATGCAATCAGCAAAAAGTCTGCAACCTAAAGGGGGCACCAGAAGATCATAATCGGAGGGTGTCCTGTTGAGCAAAGAGCTGTGTTTGGGGTTGTCTCTGGCAGGAGGCCGTGCAGGAGGCACAGGTACCGGAACAGTAGGTGCATCATAGACATCTCCTGAATGACACAACCATAAGAAGTGAATGTTTTCCTGCTGCACCCCTAGGGCAGCACAGAGTAAATCTTCTCGGCAAGCAAGGAGAAAACAGAAACGTACCTGACTCTGGATGTTTAGATTTCTTTATCTCGGAAGTAGCACCGTGTGTTCCATTTGCACATTGACCATTCTCACACACCCTGAAGACAGACATTAAGCAGGAAGCAATCAACCATTTAGCCAAGCATTAATTCCCTGAATGAGCTGCACCTGGCAGTTCACTATACAGAAGCAAATCAGGGACAGTAAGTCCCACCAATTTTAAAATTTACATTTTTAGATATTGAGAGCAGATACTGGTAAACCCTCATTGAAACTGCTTTGAAGGATTATACTGCTTTCTTGGTGATGTACTGATATGGCTTAGAATAACACAGGCTGCAATACAAGCCAGAGGAAGGACTAACATCAAACACAGTCCTCACTTCAGAGCTCAGGTCATCAGTTTATTCACACTATTACATCACAGGCTCATTCCAGATGCTGAAAATTCCCAGATGCTGAATTTTCCCTAGCAGAATTATGAAAAAAAGGAAATGTGGATTTTGGTAATTATCCATACCAAAGCAAAAAGAAAAACCATTAAACAAAATGTAAGAACACCAAAAACATCCAAACAGGACACCACAATACACACCAATAATAAATTTCAACTCAACTTCGCTAAATATTAAAAAAACCCAGTGAAGACCCCCAAACTGAACTAGCCAAAGCAGTTTTGCAGGAACATATTCATTTCTGTATCAAAAAACTGAGCCTTGTTGATACTTCTGCCACAGTTCACTGATTTTTTTTTTCTTAAATGGAAGCATATTCTGCCCTCAAATCTTAACAACAGTATCAAATTAATATGAAAATCATTCAACCAAACAGTAAAGAGTGCCTACAATCTAGTTGAAAATATTGGAGATTATTTTTGTAAGAAGACTTTGTTCAAATATGGCAGGGAAAAATACTGAACAAGCCTTTTCATAATATTAAATATTGTTTAAAAATAGAGAACCAGGAAATCACTCCCGTCACTGGAACTGTGGGCCCTGTACATTCAGAAAGAGCCAGAGAGTTTCCTTGGCAAAAGGCCATCATGCTAAGAAATTCCAGCTTAAAGATAAAAATCCCATGTCACATGCACCATTATTATTAAACACTGGGAATTCTGCAAGGGTTATATACAGCTAAAAACCCCAATTAATATTCGGGGGGGTTTACCATCAGTATTAATAAACCTACCAGCTTTGGCCAGATGGAAAGGGGGAAAGGATAAGGGTCTGGAATCATTTAAAATATATAAACAGGAAAGAGGAAGTGAATTGCATTTGTGGTCCCAAGAGTTACAACTAAGAGCAATGAAATAAATATAAGAATAATTGAAAGATATAAAAACAAACAAACAAAAGCCCCTAATGATAAAAGATCTTTTGCTATAAATTAATTCCCCCAGAGAAGTGATAGAGGAAGTATTATTTCTTTCTTTTACATTAGATTGGTTCAATCTTTTAAATGCAGTGGATGCAACACTTCCTTTGACTACTCACTATATTACTAAGTAATTAAGCATATTTTCTACTCCATTTCAATAACTTAACTAACATTTTCAATAACTTAACTAGCTAAAGCAGCAAGGCAACTTAACATGGCACCACTTCAGAAGTATTCAGTCCATGATAAGCCCAGCTAAGTGATCACTTTACAAATAAAGCTCAAACACCTGTTCACATTAACAGGAAACACCAGAAAAAAAAAGCATCAAATGAGTACTAACATGCAAGCCTTCTGTCCTTTCTCCTTTTATAAAAAACTTTATTAGGAAAAGACAGCAAATGGAATAATGCAACATTCTTTTAATAATAGCCTAATGGGTAATGCTGAAATTCTTTCCTTTTATTTCTTATTCCTGAACTGATATTCAGCAATAATAAACCAGACAATTAAATGATCTGCAAGAAAGTAAGACTGTGAATAATTTTTGTATTATTCTTGAAATATATTTAGCACTGTCATATCTACAGGTAAAAGAGAGAAAAGGCAACACAAATTTGGGAGTAGGATGGAACAATTACATAATTCTAAACTACAAAACTTTCTGACTAAAAATTTTTAAGCTCTTCAGTTTACTGAAAACTCCAAACTATCCAGGAAGTGGGAGACTAGCACTTTGGAAAGAGATGAGAGAAAGTGACATTGGGGAAAAGAACTGAAATGTGCTAAAAATTTATAACATTAAAAAAAAAGTTTATAACAGTTTTGCAGAACAATAATGAGAAGTAAAATTTCATTGAAACAGAATATTCCATGCAAAAGATTTTTTCTTGAAAACTTTATCCCAGTTTTCACATCTAAGCAGTGACACTAGCTAAAAGAAGACTTTTTAAGTAAGTGGAACACAAGACTTTTTTTTTTTTTTAATGCCTAGGAGAATGATTTGAGTTAAATTTCTTTATCAGAATGTGTAATAAGAGGAGTTGGTGGTTTTAATCATGGAGCAACTTGAATAGCAAACTAAGGCATTTTATCTGTAGCAAGTCCTGAATTCACGTAAAAAATCCCATCATATGCACAGTAAAAACTGGAGAAAACTTGGGAATCATCTTTCTATCTATAGCTTCTATTAATAATTCTAAGGGTCTGGTAAAATACTGTACCAGCCAGCTGAAGGCATTCTATTTTTTTGCTGTAAAATAAAAATCTTAAGATTCTATTTCTTCAGCTGCTAATTTTCTCAAGAACATTTCAGTTTGAATCTATTTGCATCATTCCCATACAAAAGCACAACACAATCCCATAAAAATGGCATAGGCAAAAAGGATTAGGACCTTGGAATTATTTTCTTCTTGCTTCCCATTTTTTTGCTCAGCCAACACAGTGGGGTTTTTTTGGGGTTTTTTTTTTTGTTTGTTTGTTTGTTTGGTTTTTTTTTTTTTGTTTTTTTTTGGGGTTTTTTTAAGTCTCATACCACAGATTAAAATTTAAGTACTTAAGTTCATTAAGCTTTGGCAACTGCATAATATTCATGGCTATGCAGTGAAGCCTGGACCAGGATTTCTAAGATAGAATTTTAACATGCATGCAAAGAATGAGCTTATTTAAGTTTTTTTTCTACCTGTTTTAAATTCTGATTTAAAAGGTCTAAAAATTATTATTTTCTAATTTTGGGGTGAGAGTCATGTTTTTATTTATGGTTGGTCCTCAACATCACATTCTGACAGAAAAAGGAAAAAACGGCAATATGTCACTGAACTTTTTTAATCACAGAAGGTCTGAATTTTTTGATCAATACTTGATTTTAATATGATGCTTGTGAACTACAAGACTAGTAAAACATTTGCCCTTTTCTCCCACTATGACTCCAGACTGATTGTCTTAACTCAGCCATTTATATCTTTCTAAGGGACAAAGTTCAGCAGGAATGTCACAGCCATGTCACAGTTGCCATGTCCCTCCAAGTCTCCTTGTCATAATCCACTAGTAGTTCTGAACAATGAAAGTTTGGAAGTATTGTTTCAGAACATATTTAAAGCTAAGGAGACATATTCCACCTTTATTTAAAAAAAAAAGGTTGTCTTCCTGAGAAGCACAAAGAAAATACACTGCTAAACGGGCTGAAAAAGCTAAAAAGACACACTATACACTGGACAAAAAGAGAATCAAAGTATGTACATACAGCTGCCAGTTCACAAACTTGTCAGTACATCATTGCTTTTAAATTGAATTACATAAAATCTGAAAGGCTAAGAATTCCAAAGCTGACTGGTAATTTCAGTCACACAATTCTCCTTAAAATTAAATTTGGAAGAGTTTTAGGGGTTGAATCTCCTGGTCAGTTTTGAAAACCTCAATGTAAGGGGGAAAAAAAGACCCCCAACTGCTGAAATGGTATCCAAAGGCAAAAAATACTGGGTTCTGACACAAGAGAAGTAAAATGACATGAACTTCATAGGTTTGTATCTATGACAGTGGCTAAATGAAACAGAAGCATGAGTAATCCAAGCTTAAAAGGCAGGCAAGCTTAACCATCATTACAGACATTGAAACCAGTAATTTTGGAAAAAGCAGAGATTTTGTAAAAAAACAAAACAAAACAATTTATAGGCTGCTAAATTACCTTACCGAGCAAGAGGTTTCAGATTATGACCATGAGGTGGTTGTGAGCTCAGTATTACAGGATGAGAAGAAGGAATTTTGTATTCGTCATCATCATCTGGGTGTTCTCTTGATTTATCAGACAGAGAATTTGCTGAAGGACCAGGGCATCTAAGGAGATGAGAAAAATATTGCTTTATCTGTGTACTTGACCTCACCAGTAATACCAAAAATAGTCTCCTTTAGCCCAAACATCCTTAATACATCCGCTACCTATAAGGAGACAAAAGCACCGTGACTAACAAACTTGTAAGGTTACTGACTTTTTGTCACTGAGAATGCATAGACCAAAGGGCAGCCACCCTTCTAAGAGCAAAAAAGCTACTTTAAGCAAGCACAGCATAGCTGAGAATTACGAAGAATTAGAGTACTAAATAGGCACTTGCAAGACTCAGCCTGTTTGCACTTATCAAAAGCACTAAATAAAAGTTAATTCAGGACAAAAGGTGTTTAGCAGGGCTTAGTGATGCAGAGTGCATTCACCCTTTCACTGGCCTGTCAAAGCTGTGAGTAAGGACAGGCTGTGTCCTCTCACATGTCTGGAACGTGCACGTCAGCCCTGCTCCTTCTGTCACCGAGAAGCACCATGCCAAAGGCTGATCTCCAGGGAGACAGGAATGCCAAGCCACAGTTTGCCCTAACAGAACTATGATTTCACCTTCAAAATTTTGTTAGCAAGATGGGACAGACAGCAAGAGGAAAAACACCTTTTGGTGCTACTTTTCCCTCAACTGCCTCAAGGCAACTAAATATTCCTAATATATTTACAGGCTACGAAAGGTGCTTGGAATTGGATGCTTTATTACATACTCAAAAATGGATGCTCCCTCATACAAAACACTGCTGTGGCTTACAGTACTCTTGAGACAAAGAGTCTGCCACTGATGTAGCAAAATGGGAGCTACTCACTGGAGTGAAACACTGTTTAACTTGAAAATTTTAAAAGTTTGGGAAGAGTCACTATCTTTGACATAAGTTTTAGATACCTTTTCATGAATAAAACAGCAATTCGATCAGAACTGCTAAAAAAATTTGACATAATTACAGAAGTCCAATTGAAAACAACTATTTTCACATGTCCAATCAAAAACATAAGGGCTGAATGGAAAATAAAAATCACATGTTCAGTTAGCAAGAGTCCAATATTTCATTATTGAAGTACAGTTTATAATAAGTACTTTGGTAAAACAAAAAAATCAGCACTGTTTCCAGGAAAAAAAAAAAAAAAAAACACAAACCAAAAAAACCCAAAAAACTTCCAGTGCTTTTCTATTAATGTATCTTTAAGGAAAAAAAAGGAAGTCATATTTGTAACATTATATTCAGTAAAAGCTGGTCAAACAATTTAAGTAGGGACATTTTAGAATTGTGAAGTTTCAAGTAAGAGTCATTTTGCCTCCTTCTTATTTAGAATAAGACATTTCATACATGACCAATGAATCCTTCAGTCAAATGTTTGGAATTACAGACTGATTATAAAAACTAGAAAGAACAGAATGCCTTGAAGCTATATGAAACAAACCAGTTCTCAATCCACCACACTGCACAGATTGGAGAGCATGAAAAAAAAATGAGCAACTTGCTCAGATTAATTGGAGCAGCACAGTTGTGAAAAGCAGAGTATTTTGAATCAAGTACAATTCAACATTTATGAGTGCTGAGCACAGTCAATTCAACAGGAGGAAAAATAGACTGTAAAAATATTCTCTCTGACATTTCCAAATAAATCATGATAGATATTATTTGACTTACATTTTTTGAAAGCAATTGCTGTGGTTGGTGGAAATTACTGTTTTTAAAGATTTTTTTTCCCTTCCTCCCCAGTTCTCCACCTACATATTGTCACACAATATTATAGATTACTGGCATTTTTCCTAGTGGTGACAAAAACTTCATTTTAAATAAATTAAAACCAGACATATTAGTATTTAAAGAAAGAACATACAATGATCAGGGGTTTTTTTTAACAGTCATTCCATGTGATATTTTAGTAAGTAGGTAATTTGAACTTTTTACTCCTAACATTATGTATTGATAATTTTACATTCTAAAAATCAAAATCTAAAATTGTCTGTGTAATTTTTAAAAGGTGAAAGTACAAAGACAAAGATGAAATGAAAGCTAATTTCTTCCTCAAAAATCAATGGAGTTTGGTTTTCACAAATGAAGGTTTTCCCTTTTCCCTGGAATTCACTAGTTTTCTACACAGAAGTCTTGGGTTAATGAAAGAATTTCTTTTGACCAAGGTGAAGTCACACATTCTAGCTTTGGATTGGCCTGACATGGATTTTGTGCCTGTACATACTGTTACAATATTGTGTCGACTGTCCAGTGCTCTGTGTATACACTGTATTTTGGTTCTGGGCTATATCTGCAAATATCTGAGTAAAAAAATGGAATTCTCACAGAGTAGGAGAATTTTCATGCTATGAAACACAAAAATAATAATATTCCCCCCTTCAGATTTGCATTGTGTTATGAAATAATTAGATTAGAAGGGCACTGATTACGTGAGGTAAACAGCCAGTACCCCCGTGAGACCCTACCTCCATCAGGTTACATACTGACATTTAATTACAGAAATGTCTGGATAATATTCTAAAATTTTCTTCTGAAAATTTCTTTCTGAACTGAAATTAGGCATGGAGAACTTCACCTCAGCAATTTAACCACCTAAAAAACAGGCTTCTAAATAAAAAAGTCAGTGTTCCTTTGCACCTTTATTATAATGCTCAGGAAGAAAAAGCCCAGCATATTAATAAAATGCTGAAATATATTTGTCTTCTATATTAAAGCTAACTGCACACAAAAATGGAATGAGGAAGTTCTCAAGACTAATATAAACTGACTGTCCAATTATATTATTTAACAGCAAGAATCACAAGCAGAACATTGGAAAGAAGTTGTAGGATAGCATTACTGTGATATGCTCTAATTTCCTTACAAAAACACAAAAAAAGCACAAGCCACATTATAGGACTTCCAAGCTTTCAACTTTAAATATATCTTGTTCTGTACAGAATTCTTTGTCATTCAGAGTCTGAAGATATTGCTATGACAGCAACATCTTTATTTAAAAAATAAACAGTCATTTTGCTGGAAGACTTACAGTACTCTGCACTTGAAATGACAAATCTTCTCATATTCTGGAACTCAGGAAGGCTGATCATATTTAAAATTATGTAAAATGGCTTTGTTTGTTTGTTTTTGAGCCACAACAAGTAAGAGATGATAATGTGAACCCTGGATAAAGCTCCACATGCTGAAAGCCCAGAAAGCCTGACTAGATTAGGGGCAGGACAATGACGGAACACGTTTTTTAGCCCTAGCACTCTCCCTAGAATCTGTCATCTCCTGTGATAAATAGCTCTGACCACACTTCTCCTGTAGTAATAGAAGCCAAACCAGACAGTATCTGCTCCAACTGCCAAATGCCTGTGAGCAAGATATGCCACAATTTATCCTCTCTCCCTATACAAACATGCTGTGTTCAATTAACATTAGGATTGCTCCCACTTAATCAATACCATTTATGTTTTCTTTGTAAAGGCACATTAAAATTCATGGAAAACATATCAAGCTATATTAGTTCATTTCTTTCTTTTTGCCATTTTTTCCTTTAGCACCATAGAGTTGGTGCTATTATCTAACAGTAGCTAGCACTTATATAGATAAAGTTAACTTACTTTATACTAGGGATGACAGAGCCAGCTGGAAGAGGGGGTGAAAGCCGTGGAGGGACATCATATTCGTCATTTATCAGATGACCATTTGAAAAAACCTAAAAATCACACAAGTATTACAATGGGTATCTCCTTCTACCACCATGGATATTCACCAACCAGATATTACACAACAGACCTTGAGAAGCCTGTGGGTAAAGGCTTTCCCAGGAGTTCACAACACAGAGCTGTCTCTGAAGTGACTCTCAGGCCTGTTTCAGCTCACCCCGTTTTGGAGTTGTAGAACACGTTAGTTTAAAACTTCACCAAAAGAAGAAGTTTCACTAGAGTGACAGTTACTAGACAGACACTCAGTTACACTGAACTGCTTGGGGGGAAAATTAAGATTTCAAGATTGCAAAGTGAAAGAGATGAAGTGTAATGGCAAAGCAACAGATACATCACGCTAAACTTATTAATTATTAAAACTGTGATACAGCGCCTGCCAGAATCCATCCTCTACCCACAGGATTGTCTTCCCAATCCCTGGCTTCTACCAACAACAAAAAGTTTATATTACAATTGATATATAAGAATCAGGGAAGACAATTCACTCCATGTTTCCCTCATGAATGTAAATGCAGCCTGAAATGGTAATTCAGAGTTGCATCTTCTAATCAAATGGTTTAGATCTACAACCTGAAGATGACAGTTCAGGCAGTACTTTAAAAATATGCATATGTAACTTCTCCAGACTACACTTCCACACTGAGTGGGAATTCTGATTTGAGGAGTATTCCTTCCATCAGCTTCAGTACTGTGCAAGACCACAACAGGAATGCCACATGAAGGTACAGTAGAAGATATAAACCCAGCATCCTTTTAAAATCAGAAGAAAACCTGCAGCATTTTAAACAGCAGCCTAGTTCTAAGGAAAATTTTGGTGATTTGCCTCAATGTTGAGAAAAGCATTACATAATAATTTAATTATATGTAACTTTAGTACTTTTCATCCCATATGTCAACACCCCTTATAAATTGAATTGAATTTCAGTAACGTACTTTCAAAATATCCAAACCCTCCACATATATATATACACACACACAAAAAAAAAAAAAAGTAACTGCAGACAGAAAGGTTAAAAATAGTTTGTGGTCTTGGGAAAAGCAAATAGATGAAAAAAAATTAGTTCTAACTACCATGACTCAACCACAAACCCATCCATCTAAGCAAGAGTTATGTAGTCCTGCACAAGCTATGTAGTCTTCAAGCAAACCAAGAGAGCAGCTTTGAGTTAATAACCTCT
Organism: Certhia americana; assembly: GCA_018697195.1. Lineage (NCBI taxonomy): Eukaryota > Metazoa > Chordata > Aves > Passeriformes > Certhiidae > Certhia > Certhia americana. The sequence continues at coordinate 18,487,628 of CM031857.1, read as the reverse complement.
ATGAATAAATTACTGAGCTGCTTTGATAAAACTGATTAGAGCAGAACTAGAAATTTTTTCTTAGGACATCACCATTTGATCTCTTTTCAAAGCTAAGCCTGAAGCTGCTAAATGCCAGAATTCACCTCACCTACAACAGTGCTAACTGGAACATCAACTATTCCATCAGAAAATGCATACACAGTGTTGGCATATGACAGTTTTAAATTGGACTTGGGAGGCTATATTATTACAGAGTACAGAGATACAATGTTATCGTGGATAATTTGCTAGAAGAATACAGCAAATCTAGAATATCCTCTCAAAGATAATTTTCAAAGGTCTTATGTGAAAATTGTAACTCATGTTACGTCACCCTGATGCACTTTTGCTTTAAAAGTTACAGTATTTAACAAATCATTTCTTTATGAGCAGCTTATTATTAACAGTCACCAGAAAAGATTCAGAACCCCCAAACCAACCCAGGCCAATATAAACAGTGTGCTAGCCAAGGTAAGACAATGCCGCGGTCGGCTGCGAATTTCGGATTCAACACCCAGCCCATTAGCAATACCTTGGCACCTTCTGCAGGCAGCTCGTGGCGTCTGTGTTTCCTCATGAAGCCCTGCTCAGAACTCAGGCGGCCGTGCCTGCCGTTGGCGTTGGGAACGGCGGTCAATCCCGCTTTGGGCGAAGCGTCGCCCCCGCCTCGGCAGCCCGCCAGCTGACTGGTGGTGAACACGTCCCTGGGACACCAGCCCTCGAGGGGCTGGTCACGGCTGGGCAGGCTCTCGGCGTGGTGCAGGTGCCTGCCAGCCCTGCTCTCCGGCAGGATCGGGGGAGGCCGCTCCGGCGGCGGAGGAGGAGGGTCTCGCAGGGGAGGTGGTGGCGCCGGCAGAGGTTTGTCCTGTTTCCTCACCATGCAGGGAGAAGACTACACAACACAAGGAGTTACAAAAGAAAGGAAAGTTACACACAGGCATGAACGTTGCTCGTGACCAAGTATGGCTTCATCGTTTCTGGCTGAGATATTTTCTTGGTGCCACAGCAGCGCCCGCCAGGAGGCTGAGTGCAGGCCTTGCCGTCATTCTGCAGCCAGGCTGGCCCTTCTTCAGAAAGCATGCCCCCACTTCTGATGTTGCAGGAGTAACCCAAGCAAGGAATGGAAAGCAGAAAAGACAACTAACTCGGGCAGATTTATTTGACCCATAGTTTTTTCCAGTACCCTTTGGTCATTGGAATCACTTAATCATCTGCCGAAATGAATTCTTTGGTGTGTTTGGGAAAAATGGGCTTCCTGATGTGGAAAAAAGACCCAAAACCCCAAACAAAATGAAACCCCAGAGGAGTAACTCGCTGACAGCAAATAAGCACAAAAAGCAATGATTAGAGAGCAAGGGGAAGAAGAAACAATTATTTTTAATTATATACCTAGGGATGACTCCAATCCTTACATGACATGACTGTGTTAGAGTGCTGAATCTGTTTGAACTGCAGTTCAGTTTTTCAGGTAGCAACCTAATTAGTTTGTAGTTCTACTTGCAATTAGCTTATCTGCAAGCAACATTTGTCAGAACACTTGCTTTCTAAGAATTGAATTATATCATAAATGGTTAAGTGTGGTCTAAAATTATGTATGCTAATATTAAAAAGCTGAAACCCAGGTTATCAGGGGAAAAGACTCATAGCTGCATAACACAAATCTGACAGAACAAAACATTTTCACTATGACTGAATTACAAATGGCAATTTACAAAGTAACAGTTGGGCCGGATCTTTACAAGTGTTTTATCTCCAGCTACCATAAGAAATACAAAGAAGAGTATTTCCCTGGAAATGTATAGTTTTCTTGGACTTTGGTAAGCCTTCATATTATTACCACTTAAAGAAACAGGTCACCGAACTTTTAAAGTAATAACAGCATTTGCTCTCACTTCACTGGCTATCCCAGCACTATTCTTCAAGCAGTACCTCTACCCATGACTTGAATTGGAAACCAAGTTATTCTACTTACAGGTCTGTGCATATTAAAAGGAATAAAATGAAATAAGTGTTTAACTCACTTGCTAATCAAGCAAAATAGTTATTTTCGCAACCAACACAGGAAAATAATACCCTGATCCACTTTTTTTTGTTATACCTTATGGTTATAATTATAGTTTTTAACTTGAGCAAAACAGAAAAGTTGTGGGTTTTTTTTCCTGAAGGAGTCATTTCGTCAGGACTAAAACTCTTTCTTTTCTCTTAAATATAGAAGTTTTTAATGTATGAGATTATTCTTTGTTGCCCCCATCCTGTTTCCCTTGCACCCCACATTTTTTTTTCCCCCCAGGAAAAGTTTCTTGTGAAAAAAGCATTTCTAAAAAATTAAATCAGCATTAATGCTATTCTTGGTTTACTTTTTATTTAAAAGCCATGGACTCTGAAAAACCTTATTAATAAACTAATTTTTAATGGATGTGGTATATATTTTGCGTATATCCTCAACGTGCTATAAATTCCTTTGCATAATACAGGAAGTTAAGAAAGAAGATTAAAGAAACTATTCAAACTTCTGTTTTTCCTTCTAAATTATAAACCACTAAAATCTTAAAATTATATTGATTTTCAAACATAAAGTAAAAACCTCATAAAAGAAACAAGGTACTTCAAAGCAGATAATTATTATGAGCACATGGGTTTCAAGTCACGTCCTGAACTTGAATTTGAATTAATCATATAAAAATGAAAAAATTTAATCCAGCTCACTCTCTCTTTGCAGCAATTACAATAAAACAATCACCTTGTTATAGAGAGGGACAAACAGTGTTTGTTCTCTTTCATGCTTATCCACTCAAAAAATCAATGAATCTTTAGTATCACTAGTTTTACAAAACAGCATACAATCTTATTTGCTATAGTCATTATTATTTCCCTTGAAATTTGAATCTTAGAGCCATTTAAAGTTTTGAAAGCAGTGTATCTGCACATATTTTTCTTGTAAGGACACTGTGGAAATTGAACATAAATCATGACGAAAGGAAAACATATAATCTTAATGAGATAATGACCTTTAAATCTATTTTCAGGAAACTTTAGCTTCTCTTTATTTTCATTAATCAGAGTTTGTTACAGAACTGATCCATTACTGCAGCATCTTTAAAATTCTGACCATAACCAAGTACAATACAATTATCAGACAAACTGAAGTCATATTTGCCAACATATGCAGCCAGAAACATTTAACTACATAAGGTATTATGGAAAGTTGGAAAGAGAAGAGACTTCGTCAATATGGATCTAAAGTTTCTTTAAAGAAGAAGGAATTAAAGTTATTCTGGGCAGAGCAAAATTCTGAAAAAGCAAAATCCATGGAAAGGTTTGAAACAGCCCACTGTACAAAACAAACAAGAAGCTCACCTTGGAAAAAAGTAAACGCAATTTCTCAGAATTTGTATATCCAGAAATAATGGTTCAGAAACACTTACCTTTGGTGACCCAGTTGGGCTGGCACACGGTGACCGTGCTACTCCCTTCTGAATCAGATCCAGACGGGGAGGTACAGGTGGAAGACTAAGATGAGGGATTTGCAGGGGGTCTGGAAGTGGTTTTCTTCTTTGTGCAAGAGGGGAAGATCCTGGGGAAGTCACTGGTGAATTCTGCCTGTCATTGCACTTTAGGACAGAAAAAATAAAATTACCTTTTACCTAATGATCAAGTATACAACTTCCATTCCACAACTAAAATGCTTGATACTTATCAGATACTTACTATGAGTCAATTATAATAGTCATTTTTCATAATGGACATCTGGACAGTAGAGCTCATCTTATAGTTACTGAAAAAGAAGTCTGCAAGTCATTCTACCTCAAAATTAAGACCCATGTTAACTTGTGATGAAAATAAAAGAATATATATTCCAGCAATTCATATAAAAACCTAATGATAACTGTCAAACATGAGGAAAAAAAATCATAAATTCTACCACAGCACTGCTACCTTTGATAAGCTTTTTATTAATGGAGTATTCATTCTAAAATTCTACAAAATTACTTTTAAAAGATGGACATCCATGATATTGCCTGTTGTTGCCTACTGCCCATTTTCAAATCGTACTTCTATACAAAACAGAATGCATGTACTCCGAAAATTTACCAATCAGAAGCAAAATCGGCCAAAAAAAGGAAATTATTACAAAAATAATTTTAGAACAATTTTATCATTTAAGCAAATAATAAACTAGTAACACAAACATATAACATCCCCCTCCAGTGACAAATTATGATTTCTTTTTTCCTTGACCTGTCCCTTCAAATTGATCAGAACCGAAGGTTTCAACTCTCAATATAGAATTCCACACAATTTTGAAGTTAGTCCCTACCCCTCATCTGGCTCAGGTTTAACAAACAAAGCGCAGGTGTTCGCATAGACCAGTTTGTCATTTCTATGAACTCACTGTATGAGTTTCAGTGCACTGTAATAAACCTGAATGTCTGTGCTGTTCTGTGATGTCCCTGAGAGTAAACACAAGTAGCTGGAAGACATTCCCACCAAGGATCAGCCTTGGGCCACTTGTACACTGAGGCATCCCACTGTTCTCATATCACAGCTTGCCTAGAGAGGCAAAAATACACCCAATCTTTAGGCTAAACCCCTTTCATAAACACTTCCCCTCTCTTTGTAAGCTTTTTCTCATGAATGCTGAACATCCCAAAGTGATAACTGGGATGAGAGTAGAAAGTTCTTTAACAAGATAAACAAGTAAGCAACACTACCTTTCTTTACACAGTCATTACATTAAAGAAACTGGAAACTTCACAAATGCAAAAGCAGATTGAGGAAAAGGATCTAGAGCACTGACTCCTTATCAATGTCCTGTACTACAGCGTAATTTAACACAGGGATTGCTACCACATTTCCTTCAAAAATAGGAACCACCAAAGTATTACTGCCAACAGTGCACAAAAACACAGGAGAGGGGTGAAATGATGTTGAAAGCTAGAAGGGTAATGTGCAACTCCATCATCAGGATGACTTTTGTTGCTAGAATCTTCCCCACTTTGTCTACATGTGCAAGCTCAATGTCACAACTAAACATTCAAATTTGAGAGACAGAGCAGTTTAAAATTTATGGTCTTCATGGTTACCAGAAGTTTCTCAGTTCTTCTCTTCAATGAAGAGGTGGTCTCAATATTCATATTAAATGCCTTGAATAAAGTCTTAAATTTTCTTTGTTCCTTTTAATTGGTGAATGACCCTGTCCTTGACTGGAAGACCATAAAGATAAGTACATGAATTACCAAAGCATTTAGCCTCACAATATTAAGAAAAGTTGAATAACTAAGCAAGATATGTATCTTGCAAGCATGCCTGAGCAACTGTAATTACAGAATTACTATAAACAGAATGTCAATTCATTTTCCTTATCAGAAGGCATCTATCAGTTAAACAGCATAATAAACATTGAATCATTTAATAGCATTAGTTTTCAAAGTTTAGTTACAACTCCATAAAGCATTCCTGAAAGCCAAGAACCATGCAATATAATATACTCAAAGGATTGACTTCAGCAGACACAAAACAAATTTATTTCCCAAATTATCTGAAATAGAACCAAATAAACAGGTCACACCTCCAAAAAGATTCAATTATTTAAAATAAATGAAACTTATGTAGTTCAGTCACAGCATTTTATGGCATTGCACAGCATAATGCATTTCAGTCAGCAGGGAATTGTTCCAGAAGAGCAAACATATATGTGATAGGAATAGGAAACAAAGAGTAAGAAAGATAGGAAATACTGAAAACCAATTATTGGACAGGAAACATTTGTTTGGAATTTAGAATGTTCTAATTGTCGCATCATCGAACTAATTAACACAATTTCCTGAGAGAGCAACCTGAGAGTCTCAAATGGGAGACCGCATAGAGTTGGACAAATCCCAGCTAAGTGAACAGCACTGTAGTGACATTATTTTAAGAATCTCCACCTCTGTTTCTATCTGGTAAATTTCTCTTACACAGTTCCGCTCTAAAGAATCATTAAACAAAATGATGCTCTCTTCCCTCAGTGTGCTCACTGGTTCCATCCATGTCAGACTTCTCCTGCTGCAAGTCTAGCTTTTGCAGAGACAAAAACCATAGAATATTCACATTTAAAACCTGTTCATTTAAAAGTTCAAGACTCTTAAACCCTGACATGATTTTAAACCAAATGAAGCAAGCAATTTAATTTATGTGATAGACTTCTTGTTCTGTATGTGCTTGGTATTTGGCTACCTCTATCACATTCTGTGGACAGTAAACCACAACTAATAAAATGAAATGGAAATTTTTCACAGTAGTAAGTGTGTGAAAGAATTTCATTTTAGGCTTACATCCATGCCTTGTTATGTCTTGTTTCAAAATAGCAAAGTAATTTTTTGGTCCCCTGGACTACTATGCTATACTACAGCCACAATGCTACCAGAACATGCTGTGACCCCAGAGGTTTCAAAAAGGGAATTGATCATGGCCAACAAGTTAAAGATTAACTTACCAGGCACAATTAAAAAAAAAAAAAAAAAGTTAAATAGCTGCAAACAAAATCATCTTTTCTCCTCCTACAAGGGAGCTTAATCCCTATCACCACTTGGTGCAGAAGTAAGGACAAAAGCTTTGCTGGGAAACTAATAATTCCTTGTTTGGATCCACTGATACTAAAAGTAAAACAAAACCAAATATTCCACGGCAGCAAATAGGATTTCATCAGATTTCCATCATATTCCCATTATGAAATCATTATGGAAAGTATTTTTCAATCCACCCCCATCAAACCCATCTAGCTGAATTTGATGTGTGTTGACAGCTAGGCCAACAAGATGGCTCTATCTCATGTGGATACCAAGGCATTAACAGATGTACTCTCTTTGGAACACTCTCCTAAAATGTCTCTGTTTGTCACCTACTGGACATTTCTGTGTACTGGGAAAAAAATGTGCAACAAGAGAGAACAGTGACAAAAAGCTAAAACAAGCAAGTGATTAAGACACTAACCAACTCAAATGAACTGGCAGTGACAGAAGACAGACCTTCAGTGTACAAAGGGGCTCTGCTGCACCACACAGAGACCTGTGCAATAAAGATGTAATTAAGAAGAAGAACACAGACTCCTTTGTAACAACATGGACTTCATCTGGTTGGCGTGACTGCTGCCAAAGGAAAAGCAGCTGTGACTTTGCAGTTGTACTGCACAAGGGACCACACTTGTGCTATTCCATCAGACGTATTTTTACTGGAGTATACTGGTATCAGTTTGCCCCTAGCAGTTGTGAATCCAAGAACAAGCCTGTTTCCAACCCTGATTACAATTTCTAATCAAGTTTTTTTTCTGATGGAAATATTAACAGCCAGACTATTGAATCAAGAGTTTTCAAATACTTTTACACCAGATAGGCCCATATGAAATGCAGACTCAACATAAATCCTAATGATTGACTCACTGAGGAATACTATCCTGCCTGTTAATGTCCTTGGGGCAAACTCAAACTGCATGAGACATCTTAAGAGGGTCCAAGCAGACCTACACCACAAGTAGTTTTCTGAAGTTTTTTTACTTAAAATCAGGTAAGAGTAACTCACATTTCTTGTTAAAATAAGCTGTGACCTAAGCAGAGCTGTATTATCTAGGCATAAAAACTTATATAAGGATATAAATTTATATCATTTAACAGTACACGTGTTTTTAAAAAGACAGATTTATTCCTTTTATCTTTGCTGAGCCAAGAAAATGCATGTGAAGGAGGGAGAGGGATTTAGGTCTCTGAGAGTCAGTAGCACACTGCCAAGCTAATCAGTAATTAGGGGAGCCACACTCCCTCCCAGCATTTACCCTTCAAATACCAGTAAGAAAGCAGTTAAGAGAGTCCCTCCTGTTGAGTGACACGACCTTAACACATTCCAAACCAACCAGGCATACCATGATGTAGGAAGTGACACGTATATACGAGTTCAGGTACTGCTGAAGGGATTATCTGGATATGTATTTCAAGTCTTATTTTATGTAATTTTATATTTTATATAATAAACAAAAAACATTATTACTATGTAATACATGTCTTCTTCCATTACCAGAAACATGTCAACTTAATAATCCGGAAATGAGTGAAAAAAGCATCCTCCCATATTTTGATAGCCAAGGTCTTCTCTTGTGATTTACCAAATTTGACCTAACTCGCCTGCTGGAAAAAGCCTAGTCATGGCAACCTGTCTTTTAGCCTTGACAATTTCCTATCATTATTTTAAAGTACAGCATGAAACAAGCACTCAGGGTTTTGCATGTTCAGATATCTAGGAAATTAATCTCAGAGAAGACAGTAACACCCCAGATGGGGTAATTTCATCTACTTTTAGACACAAGTGTTTATAGACAGTGTTAACTCACTTTGAAGTACTGAAAACCTCATAGTCTCCTATACTGGTAGAGCCCTCCTCTATGTTTTTGGATCAAACAATTACTTTAAGCACTTATGAATTCAAAATTATTTGGTCTGAGCAGGAACCCCTGCACTAGCTATTTTCCTAATTTTATTTCTTTCTTTTTAAAAGATGTGTATAAAATTATGTCTTGTACTAAGGTAAAGTGACAGACTCTTCATTCAATAGGACAATTAAATAATAAACATTATAAGAATAACTAACATACTCTACTAGAGACTCAAATGCCTTCTTTATTATTTTTTTTTAATATAAAAAGCCATTTTCAATATTTACCTAAGCTTGTAATCTCCACTTTTTTATTTTTAATGTGCATTTCATAATGTTGTGCTTTGCTCGAATAAAAGCTGAGAAGAGGAACATTTTGGGCAACAACTGCATTAGCTAATCTGAAACCATGGGGCTGGAAATTTCTCAGCAAGTAAAAAATTAACAGAGGTTTTGGCACCACTCTTCCTCTTTTTTTCACTAAGAAGTATCTGAAGACAATTTGGAAATAACAAAAACAAGCTGATGATGAGACTGATAAACAGCCTAACTGCAGCGGATTTCTCCAAAGCCTCTGTTGGAGTTGATCTGCTGCTACTGCTGACTAATGCAAAACACCTAACAGGAATTATTAATTTTTCTTAACGTGTGTCCACTTATTAATTCTTTTAAAGAATGACTAAGGAGCTTCATGATTATTCTTTTCCTTAAAGCCATTTCAAGTCTGAGGTCTTTCAGAGACTTAATTCAGACACCTCTTAGAATTTCTGGGTACAGTTCAGGGATAAGAGTGATAAACTGCACAACTGGTATTTTTCTGCTGTCTGATTATTTCCACAACACACTGTGAAGCCCTACAGTCTTTCATCAGAACTTCATGTCCCTGAAACTGTTCTCTTCTAATGAGTTTCACAGCCCAGCTCACTACTAGCCAGATTTTTCTTAGTGGTCAGCCAGGTGATTTGACACAAATACAGCCCATTTGACTTTCAAGGATTAACAGATTTATGTTGAGAAAGCTTACCTCAGTCCATGCAATGAAGTAAGAATTGAAAAATTTGTTCACTGAGATTACAAAGTTACAATAGTACCAGCAGGTTGGCTGCAAAAGCTAAATTATTGTCTTTGCCACCTAACTTCCATAATTTCAACAAATGAGGTTACTAAAACACAGTCATTATGCAGCACTCTTTTCACCCTGAACAGCATTAATGACGAGCAGAAGAAAATTTCCCAAAGAGTAAAGTTCTACATAATGTCACAGAGAAAAATATAATTTCTTTTAGCAGGTTCCAAGATACACTGATAAGCAGGGGGAAAAAAATGTTAAAGAAATAGGCAAATCTGATGAAGACATTGCTAACAAAAAGCATTATAAACAATATATCAACAATGCCATATTACACACAGGTAGTATGGTTAAGACCACCACTGCACAACCAGCGGTAACAATTTTAAGAAAACAACAGCTAAAAATCACCAAATGACACTATAATTCAACAATTTCAAATAGACTTCAAGAGCCTGGCAGAGTGAAGATTTCTTTCACTGAACAATGAAATAAATGAAACAAAAATAGCAAGGCACCAAAGCACTCAAGCACTTGGTGGATGCCTAAAAGAAGACTTCTTATAGTAAACCTATTGTTCCTTCCTTTGATAAAGGCATAATGCTTTTTTGCCTTATCATGGAAGTGATAGCGCTATAAAAGCCCATCAATTCAAGGCTATCTTGCAGAGGTCATGCTGCAGACTGCAATTTAAGTCCAGGCAGGAAGGATAAACTGTTCCCAAGGGTAGAGCATACTGTATTACGCACACAACACAAGAATGATTCATAAGCCTTAAGAGGTCAGGAAGGATATCAGAAGCGTGTATATTAACTGACAGATACTCTCAGATATGAGGGTGAAGAACACTTTTTTTTTAAACAAATACAATGATAAGGAAATGGAAAAGTAAGATGTTACAAAATTAATTCCAAGGCAACAATTCAATCTGGATGACCTTAGTATAAGGTAAAATCTAGTAAATGCTCTGTCAAAATCAGTGTTGCATGGCCTCTGACAATATCTATTCCAGGCTAAAATACAGTAGTAAAAACTATCACCATAAAATAAACCTTTATCAATGATAGTGCTTATTTATCAGTAATAAAATCTCCTGCAACAAAAATCTCAGACTTTAACACAGAGCACCTTCAGGGCAAGAAACAATCCAAAACACAAAGTCACTATGGATAATCTCAAAAAAACTTTTTCCACTAGGAGTACCTAATACTAAAAATTACAGAAAAAAAAAAAACCCAGACAACTCACATGAAACATAACTAAAAGCTACTTATGTACATTATAAATATATAGTATTTATGTAAGGATAAAGCCGTTAAGTCACTTCTATAAAGTAATAATATTGAGAACTGTTTAGAAACTCAGCTTTAATCCTAAAACATTCTATGCATGTGTACATACGTGCAAAAAACGAATGCATACAGGAATGTTGGAATGTTTTTGTTCTTTACAAAAAAAGCTTAGGGAATTGTCCATACAGCATAGTTTGGATAAGACTTACAGCTGGTGCAAACTCATGTTTTGCCCATTATAAACAAAGTTATCCCAGTTCACATCAGCTGAGAATCTGGTTTTCTTTTTTCTCCAATTCAACTTCAATTTTAACGCATTTGTATTGATACATTTTGGTTTTTCAACCCAGCAACTGTGCAGCCAAATGCTGTGAGCTAAAGCCTGAACCTCTCACTGTGTGAAGTTCCAGGGAGGTTTGTTTACAGACGCCTGGGTTTAGCCCTTGTGCAGAGTTTGAAAAGTTACCTTTCGGACTGAAGCCAAGCGATTCATCATTAGAGACTCTTCTCTATCATCATCATCATCCAAGTCCAACATGGGCATACTAAAGCTATCCATAATACTGCAGCACCTGGAGTTCTCATCCCTGGGATCAAAGGGATCCACAATGATTGGTTCAGTCCCTTTGATTTCACAGCGGCAGAAAGGGCAGCCTTGGCCATCTGATTCCTACAGCAAGACAAAGAAAAACTTTAAAAAATTTTAACCAGCAGTAATTTTAAAAGTAGGACCTATACCTTTTACACAGACACATCCTCAACCAGTCTTTAAAAGCTTGTAAAGAAGGACTGGAGTAAACAGGAAACAGATTAACAAATATTTAACTATAGTAAATCTTAAAAAGACTGTATATTTAAAGCTGTCTCCCTTCAATAGATTAAGCTTCACTTAAAAATTACTAATCAAAATGAAACTTATCTCTACAAAGCACTAAAGTAGTTTTAGTATTACAGGTCAGGAAGCAACAATGTTTCCTTTCAGGCTTACAATTTTGCTATTTCTTCAGGAGAAAGAAAGTGAGGTGTGTAGACAGAGATAATACATTTTATTATACATCTTTTATATTAACCATAAAGTATTCTTTTTTCATTTAACGTCAGAAAATGCAGAAAAGCATTATGGCATGCAGCTCTTCTTGGAAAAAGATATTCAGTCCATCACAGCTGGCAGCATTACCAGCATTCAGAACACCTAAAGTTACAAACAGCTTTCTTCACGCTTGTAAAAAATCAGGACTTAACTATATTTTCAATAAATTATATATATATAAAATTATATATTATTATATATTTCAATATAAGACAAGGAATTATTTTCACATATCAGAAAAAAAAAGACCTACTTGAATTTTAATTTTTAAGTCATGTGTTCAATGATTTTCAAGCAGATTCAATTCCTTTTACTTATTTCAGAAATGTATTTTTTCTCATCAGAAATAAACAAAAAGTCTTTAGATTCAGACTACTAATGAACAAAATTCAGAGAACTCTTTCAAGCACTTAAAGAAATATTTCCATCAAGAAGCACAACACTGATTTGAATTATAAAAAAAAGAAAACAAAAACCCGCCACCAAACAAATAAAATGACAAACAAACCCACACCCAGAAGAACCATGAAGCTTTGAGAGTTCAAGATAATTCAAAGTGAAATCAGAAAACGCATTGTGTTGTATTTGCAGTGAGGTAGACAGACAGCTAAAGAGATATGAACACCAAAATTAATTCCAAACAACCAAATTATATTGAAATATAACCAAGCAAGCACAGGTTTTTGATTTCTCAGATGCAAACCCAACTTTTTTCTAGCATTATTTTTATCTTGACACTTGCCAGTCTTACTTAACTGACAGATGATTTTACAGTTTTTGGATGAGCTGTATCACAAGGCCAGATAAGCAGAAATGATGTCTACTGACATCATTTGCAGGATTTGTACTGGATTTTCATTCTGTATGGAAAGACATGCCTACTCTACTTTCAGCACCATAAGTGCAACTAATTAGTCAACTTTACTACCTCAAAAAACATCTTCAAATTATATGGTCCTACTGAAGTAGCCGTGGTCAAGTGAACAGAAGTCTTCCTTCACTCTATAGAATTTTTTACAGCTTCACTTTCTAATAAAAAAAACTTATCAATGAGGCCAAGAATTTTTAGTTTTCAAGGCTTTCTTGTATCTGTGTTCTTCACTAGCAGTTTTCATCCTTTCTTTCAAAAAGCATTAGTAACCAAACACATCAGCAGACTCGAATTCAATACTATGACTATATATCCGAGATGTCTATATTAATAAACACACTTGTCCATGCCCTCAGAAAGGTTATTTAGAACATTATGAACCTTACAATACAGCCTCTATGCCCGTATGCTTTTATCAAACATGTACCTTTCAGACAATAGATTTTTGTGGTATAAAATGACATTTTACTCCTGTTGTTTAATACAAAAAGGAAACAAGTAAACCAAGCCTTATCTGAGACTGAGCCCCATGAAGGTGAACAGCTCAATCATCCTTAGTATTCTATGCAGATCTGATGCTGCTTACTCAATTTTCTTCTGCTTACTGAAAACATCTGTATTGTATCTCTTGAGGCATGCCTAACGAGCCATTATGCTGCCAATTAAACAACCCACCAGAAGCTCACAACAGCTGATGCTGTTACGGTGTAATATTTCTTCATTGCCTCACTAATTATACAAAAGTTAAATTTGTAATGAAGTCTGAAATGTACCTGACCAATTACAGCTGGTAGCTATGTTCAGATGAAACCTGGTGCATTCAAACATGTCAGTTTTCTGACCACAAAATACTTTGTCATTGTCTTCCTGAATCCCTGTCCCATAGCCAAGTTCTGGGAACCTCAGCTTCTGAAGTCTCCAGAATCAGAGCACATGACTGGCCCAAGACTGCAACACACTCCATGAGATACCCGACAATCAGAAGTACAAAGATTTCAGTCCTTCTGCTTAGCTCTGTCAGCTGAGTGAAAAAACAAATGAACAAGCAAACAAAACCAACAAAACTACAGACCTCTCAGAATTTTTCAGAGTTTTTTACATCAATGATTTATGTGGTCAAACCTCTATGTCTGTAATTCAGAATGAAACTTAAAGAATAGAGAAAGAGTACTCCTGAAATGAGAAACATTGTTCCAGCTCAGCAACTGTTTAGTAGTGAAATAAATATCCTTTTGTGGGTATGCCTCAAATGGAATTTCCTCAGAATTTCTGATCTACAGCCAATTTGAAAGATTTGTGTTTGGAACCCAAATTTCACAAAGAACACAAAACTGGAAACTGAGAGTACTTCTTTTTCAAGAACGTTTATTGCTAATGGAAGAAAAACTCAAATGATAGTTTTAGTGTTAGTTTGCCATTGAGGCTTTCTTAATTAGGTAGAAAATGCCCTAATTAGAAAAGGAAAATTATAGTACTTGAAGACATGCCACAAATATAAGAGTGAAAACACTTAGATGGAGAAGAATTCATTTAAAAACAGGACTAGACTCAAGGATTCTTTTTAGTCTTCTTAGTACATTTGTAAGCGAAGACTGACTATCAAATGTGAAACAAAGTCCTCTCTGAAAACTGGATGAACCTTACTTCTCCCCACAAAATATAGATACAAAGGAAGGGGCAGGGATGACGCACAATTGTAAAGCAGAATGACCTCAGCTTTACATGCTATATTTTAGGTCAACTATCTTGAATTAAAGGTACCCATTCACCCTTTTCCCACAGAGCGGTGCACCCATGAACATGATGGATAAAACACACCAAAGCCCACAAGTCTCTGGGCTTTTTTGGATGTTGCAGAATGACTTTAGAGAAGGGAGTTTCCCCTCCATTCAATCTCTTAACCCAACAACCACCTAAAGCCATCTAGGTGCTTCAGTGCTTCGCATGTTACTAATGTGAAACACAGGCATCCTACAAGCTTAATTTTCCACAGGTCAAGTCATGACCTCTACTACTGAGTGAATCCTTCTCTCACCAAAGACTTCCCTTCTCCTTATAAAATGCTGTCTAGACAGTTATCCATTTCCAGCAGCTACGTGTCCTCTTTGTGCCTTTTAAATAAATACATCATGAAGTGACCTAAGTGACTGAATTGGCACCAAAAGCCCAGCTTGTATTGTCTAAGTAGGTACTGCACTCAGGAAATAGTTTCCACTCAGCAGCAGTCAGCAAATGGCCTTGGCAAGACTACAAGCCTGGACTGCAAAAGCTCCTGGAGCTTTGTTTTTCACAGATTTCTGGTTTGAAAAGTGGCTGAGTTTATAATTTTAAATATATACATCCTTGCACCTGGAAAAGTAAACATAAACCCACATTATAAACAGGAATGTAACAGAGAAATCCATCCTCTTCCCCACCAACTAAACTATGATCTTACCTGCCAGGCTGTAAGACAAGAAGTGCACATAAGGTGTCCACAAGGCTCTATCTTCACATCCTTGTCATTCTCTGCGCAGATTTTACACAGCTGAAAAGTGGAACCCATTTCACAGTACAATTCATACTGTTCCTGTAACAAAAGAAAGTCAAGAGATTATTTCTTTCCAATGATTTGTCCACAAAAAATATACTTCTCCAAATGCCCTGTTTTCCAACCTGCTTTACTTATTAATCAAAGAAACTCTTGCTGCTGATCTACTTAAAAGCCACACTAAGGTTACTGAAACAGCTTACACTTTTGCTTCTTCTGTGACATACTACAATGCATGCAAAAAAGTGTTTAAAGATCTGTGCCTATTAGATTTTGTACAGACTTATCACATGTAACTACTATGCAAGGCACACATCCTGCTTTTCTTTGGTTGCAGCTAAAAGGAAGAAAACGAACATATGGTTCGTGAAAAAAGTGAAAAATTAAGTGATGAATGGGAACAAAACTAGGATTTCCATTTCTTGGTATGGGTTTAGGACTAAGAAGGTTATTGGATTGAAAACTGACCAGCAAGAGGGCTTTTTACATACAGCAAGGATGCTGTAGAGCAGAATGTTAAAGTACACAATCCTTGTAAAGGAAGTATGGCTAGAACACCCTGCAGGATAGCTTGGCAGCAGTCATGCACAGATTATTCAGTACTTTGCATTCCTACAAGACTGACAGGTAGGTAGAGCACCACCATTAGAAGGAATAAAACACAGAAAAAGCTCAAGTCCAGAACAGCTTTCTAGAATTTTTATTTTTGGGGTACTGACAGTTAAATGCATTTGCATTGAAATAAGCTTTTTTAGCCTTGAAAAAACAAATTTTGAAAGCCTAAAGTAAGCACAATCCTGATCACGGGAAAACAAGCAGCTACTGCTAAGTAAAGTGAGGGGACAATGAGGCTAAGAAAAAGAGAAAACAAAGGAGAGAGCTTGAATTTGCAGCTATAGTCTGTGTACTAAAGGTGCTTATGGTGGAGCTCTAGCAAAGAATACATCTGCAGCAATCTAGCCCTGCAGCCTCCGTCATACCATCTTTTTATACTTTAAGCAGGTATAGTGACAGCTTTAAACCTCTTCAGTTATATACCATTTAAGGCAGATTCACATAATTCAGACTCTTGAATTACAATCAGAATTAACTAATAATGCCCTCATAACTACGTGTGCAGAAATAACTTTATTCATTCAATGAATTCTAAATAAAATATGATTGGCTTGCGAAGAGCAAGGTAATCATTGACCATGTGCTGTTTCTTCTTTCTTTAAAACAAATGAAGTTATGGACTGGAGCACTGCTCTGCACCTAATAAATACCTGATGAATGTCCATTACTCTTTCATTATTATCTTAAGACTGGAGGGGAAAGATGGAAGTCAGAGAAATGGAAGTACTCAGGTTTTCTTCAGGTAGGAAATTTAGGAATTCTCTTACTTACAGAACAGATATATTTGTAATGTTTTTTTCTGATAATACCATAGATAGTAAAGGATACTTCTTTTCTAAAATACTTCTGGAGATGGAATGCATATAGAGCACCCAGAAGTGCAGAAGATTCAGCAGGTGATCCAGTCTGATTTGAAGAAGCAGAAGACCATCTGGAACAGCATAGCTTGCATCTAGTCTGATGTCTTTCACTGAACATATCCTCAAGTCTTCAAGATGTTTTCATCAAGAAACATGTTCTACACAGTATTCCTTAACCTTCTGGTGTTAATTTCAGCACCATTTTTAATCAAGTATTTGTCTTGGGCTGGCTACTTCCTTCCTATCAAACATCTGCACAATTAATCACATCATCACTTAACAAGACTAAAAACACAACTACGAATTCTAATTTTCCCTGAAATTCTCTGCAAAGTAACTCTGTTTAGGCATTTCATTACTTCTGCTGTTTTCTGTGATCTCTCTTTCAATGTGCACCACAGACAAAGAAGAAAGAAGAGAACCGGGTACCCTGGAAGAGGTATTTTTGCAATGTATGAACTTTTCTTCCTGGACTTGCCAACCAACTGTACCATACCTACTCAGGCTTCAAAACTATTATTTGATCCTCATTTTGTTTCTGTATTCCCATTTGTTATTAGCAAGGAAAAGACAAGCTGCATAAATCTGTTATACAAATATCAGAAAAAACTTTAATAGCTGTTTGAAACACCTCTTGTTGGAAAAGGTTCACAATAAACAAAACATTCCAAGACATGCTGTCTGCATCACCATCCACTCTACAGTTTAAAGGATTATTATCCTGTTCTTCACCTAAGGCCTTCTATCAACAACATATTTTCACTTTTATGAACTTATTACTCACATTTTAATAAAAGCTTATTATTACTGCTAGGTGAGAGACTAAGGGAATCTTCAAAGATTTCCTTAGTAGAAGATTACAAAAGGAACTCTGAACTCTGCCGACATACCTGCGTGACTTTTATGTGGTCATGTGGTGTGGGCTCACATAATCCTGTCAAATCAGGATTATAACTTCGTCCATCTGGGAACAGATAGCTGCATCACAAGAAAACTGTTATATATATGAACATTTCTTTAGCTTTATTAGCTAAATCATACTTATAAAACTTCAAGGGGGCAGAATAAGTTACAGTAGGCATTAAACTAAAATAAATCATCTTTCCTCAGCCATCTATTTTATCTTTTGAGTGCAATTGAATTGCTACATATTCATTTTGACACATGGTCAAGTGTATTTATAAAAGCAGAGGAAATATTTTGACATCGCTTGCATAGCTACCACCAGAATGCATCTGAACTTTGATTAGCAGATAACCTTCTAGGGGTAGCTCAAAGGAGTATTATTTCAGATCTTTGTTTCACAGTAAGCTCATATTTCCTAGTGATTTCTAGGAATTTCTAGATTTCCATCACTAAGGAAATACTCAGGACTCTTTAGACTATTTCAAGTAAAGCTGCAGAAAAGGTAATACATTTGTGTGTATCTGTATTATGATATATATATAATATTATGTATGTCACAATATTATATATGTGCATATCTGTGTATATTATGACAAGAATCTACACTGAGAACTTTGATGCAGACTGGATGTTAGGCAAAAACCAATGGATGCTCCCCAATTTCAATCATGTGGGAAACTAACAATAGGTGAAATCATATATAAGGCAACCCTAAGTTGTTCTAGAGTCAGGTCTATGTTACCTGTAACTTGGAAACAGTTTCTTAAAGGTCATATATTTTTAAATCACAAAATGAAAAAGTTATAAGGTACAAAAACATCACTGCATAAAATATTCTCAGCTCAGTTTTTGTTTGCTCATTTTTTGTCAGAGAGAAACACTACCAATATAAGTGTGTTTTTATTACAGGTATGAAATCATACCTAAAAAAAAAGCTAGACTGTGTAGGATTGAGAAAAATTACAAGACTGCAAAAGATTTATCTTTTTTTTTTTTTTTGAGCATTGATCAATTGCCTTTCCTTTTTCTTTCACATTATATATTTATATTTGGTATAACAAAACATGTATCCCAGTGAAAAGATTTTGATCTTGTCATATTTGTCTGTTACTTCAGTCAACCTAGCAAAAATGTACTACTTCTCCCTATAAACTTACATTCTCTAATAATTATAAATCTTTTCAGTAAACTATTAGAATGTGGAAAATGTTCTGGCTGCACAATATATAAAAAAGCAATTACATAGCTTTCAAATCATTGTCCGCCGTTAGACATGTGAGTAACTGGAAGTAGAAACTGTTCAATAAGCTTAAGTGCATTTGGGACCCTTGGGGGGCTGTGGGGGGGACAGAGGGATCAATGCAACAGATGTCTCATTTTATTTTCTCATGGAATTTATTTGCTATGAGATATGACTTTGGTTAACTTTCAGTAACTCTGGTTAATGGAATTAACTAGAAACAAGTGGGTCTTAAATGAATTAAATGAATGCCCCTTACTCTGAAAGAATGCTAAACACCATGTGCAGATTCTGTTTTAAGCATCTTTAACCACCCACATAAGCATTAAGGGAACAAGGAAACCAGGATTTCATAGCCATGGTGGCTGTAAGAATTTGTACTTACAATCCTTCCCGGCTGCCATCAATCAAAGCTTGAAAAAGAGGCTTATTGTGAGGTATGGTCTGCAGTATGTTCCCATCGCCAGTCACATACCCAATGGCCCACTGGCCCAGGCGAGTGCAACTCAGTCTGAAAATGTAGCTTGATAAAAACAGGATGAATGAAAAGTCAGTGTAATTCAGAGTTCAGCAAAAGAAGTGAAGTGAGCGATTATGGCCTCTGGTACAGACACTGAATTAGGTCCCTGAACGTTTGGGTCAGATTCCCAATTCTGCCATGTTCTTTGTACAACCTTAAATAAAACTGCCTCTTCCACACTTTTCAGTTTTTCATGGGGAGAAATAAACTAAAACTAAGAGTAGCTGCCTACCCCCTGCTTTTCATCTGCTTGCATTTTAGTTCTCAGAGTGAAAGCTGTACATACACCTTGAGCAGTCTCACTCAGACACATCCATAAACCTCTTCAAGTAGAGTGTATTATATTAACCATTTTCCATAGCTACAACAGACACCTTTTGTGCATGTGTAGGCCAATAACCTGAACAAGTGGGAGGAAAAATTGAATTAAAGTATCTTCAGATGCAACAGAAACAGGAAAGATGAATGATAAAACCTGCTCTACTAGAAAATGGCAATTTCATGTGAGCCTGTGGAGGTGAACAAAAGAAATATCACTTGTGTTTCAGAAAAATCAAATATTAGCTACACAACTGGAGTTCTTAGATTTAAATATTTCTCTGTGTTACAAGTCATAGCTGGGAGTATACATAATGTAGACAGAGAGCACAATCAGAAGAAAAGGAAGATTACAAACAACAGGATTGGGTATGTATAGAGCTTCTTGCTAAAACTCTACTCTCCTTCATGTCAGACACCATTTCACATGCAAAAACCTAACTGAGAAAAGCACATCACAGCAAAAGACCACAAACTCAATCCTGTATCATAGAGCAGCTTTTCTTAATTACACATCAATATTTTATTTTGTTCCAAACTAATATGAGAAATCTAAGCCTCTCTGTAGTTTGACAGAGCTCTTACAACCTTCAGCAGGGCCCACATTAATGTACTAGCTATTCATCTGAACACAATCTTGCAATTTGCAGGATGTCTTTAGTCAGATCAAAGAAAAAATTTCTCTTCATATCTCCTCTTTCACACTCCAGCATTTCACCTAAGCAGCTCAGAAAGTAATTTTCTGATATGCAATAGAAAGTTATCTTAAAACTGTCTATTTACAAGGAACAAAAAAGCCACATGGGATAATTTCTCTATCACAGCATTAAGATCAATAATAGAGAAAATACTAAATATATCAAATGCTCTCAAAATCAACCTAGTTATTTGACTTATGCAGTAGCATCCATGTGTATCAAGCTAAAAATCAGCAGTTTTCTGCTGGAGCCTCAGGATTTTTGTATACATGCACTTGACTGCTAGGGTAACTTAAGATACAGATTTGCTAAAAATCAAAAGAAACCAAGTACACAATCTGGGTATAACTGTCGATAGACTTCACTAATGGGTTTCAAAACAGTGCATTTTAACATGTGCACATGTGCTTCTGCAGAAGTTTCAACAAGGAGACATTAGAGAAAAAGCTTCATAACTGTAAGATAATAATAAATAGCAAAATAAATAGTAAGCAATATAGGATTAAATCCATTATTGATTTTTTTTTCTCCTGAGTGAAGAAAAAAGCCCAGGACAAAAGTATGAAAATGGTAAAAGCTCAATTTAAATAATTTACACCACCACATAAAAAACATTTAAAAACTCTACACGTCATGATCTTTAGTATGACTGATTCCTTTTCTAGGTGAAGAGTTTCTGATATAGAATGGTACAGGCATAGGAGAAAAGAAGATATGAAGCACAAAAGGAACACAAAAGCACAGATTAAATTTATAGCTTGACTGTTACTATGAAAGATGTTAAGATGATTTTTACTTTACTATTCAATAAAAATTCAATGTATATTTTGAAAATCAAATTATAATTTAAAACATGCCTTTCAAGAATGCTTGTTTTACCTGTTTCAGAAGAAGAAAGAAAAAGCAATTTATTTTCAATTTCTTTCTGTTTATTTTTACATATTTAGACCTCAGTGTGCTAATACAATATATATTTTTTGCTTCACTTCTTCAGTGCTGCAGTAAGTGTTAAATAAAATGCCAGAATATGCAAAATAGAAGTATGAACCTAGCATAAATATGTAGGTTCTGAGACAGCAAGTTTATTTGGAAAGCAATATGCAGTGAAAGCTCTCACCTCCCAGGTTTAGTGCTGTATTTCTGCAGCCTTGCTTTCACTTCATCGTACGTCAGGAATGCCATATATCCAGGATGGGTAACAGCTAAGAAGTTCCAATTCCTTAAGATTGAGCCCCATGGCTACAAAGAAAAGACAAACAAGTAAATGGACAAAGCCAGGTAGTTCTGTATTTCTAATAAAAGTCAAGTCTGTATGTCAGAGAAACCTGAAGTGTCTTAGCTTCAGAAAAATACACACTCTTGCTTTAGGTCTAAATAGTACAAAGGACTGTCCTATGTACCCAACTTTGGTACAAGTGTTCCTTCAAAAGAATTATTCCAAGAACACCAAGCACTACTTTTTGGATAAAGATTTTGAAGACCCTGAATTTAAGAGACCTTCTATTCATAGCTACATAAAATATTAAACATCATATTTAGTTAGAACCTAGAAAGGATGACTCCATTGTGCTTTAATAAAAACAAAATTAAGCCTGAGAGGTCCTGAAGCACTTTCATAGTTAACGATAAGTAACACTAACAAATTAATCATAATAAAGCTGCTAATTTGAGCTGTCATTACTTTTTTTTCTCTACTTCTTGATTTCTTCAGTCACCATAATGGTATTAAAGCCAGAAAACACAACAAATATTGACAGCACTTCACCCGAGTATTTGCTAACCTCAATAGCAAATGCTTCAGAAAAGTCAGTGTAACATGCCTGATATGCTGTGGATTCAAAGAATACAGAACAGTCCATTATTGTAAATGAAGGATGATTTTTTTTTAAGTAGTGGGTTAATATAGATATATAATTGTCCATTGCCAGCATTTGGGAAGTCAAGAAACTGCCTCTGAATGCTATGCAGATTTTTAATCTATTTCTCAAAAGATCAAGGTAGGTGAAGTTAAGCAACACAAGACAAGAGGCTTGTGTTCTTATGTGCCCTGCAAATTCCCTTTAAAAGGACTTCTAAGGCTAATTAGGCAGAGGTGAAATGCCTGTGAGACATGCTTGAGCAGATTATCCTAACAGTTCTGCTTGAGACTGTTACATTTCCCAGGCAAACCCTAGCCATAATCTAAACACAGATAAATACCTGTTCAAAATTACTACCTCATCAAGTCAGACACATGTAATAGCAGACAGGTTTCAGCATAAAGGCCATAAGAAACCTGAAGTGTTTAAATTTGTCCAAAAGCAAGGAGGGAATAAAAGAAAATCCCAGTCCTAAATTCAACACTGCATCCTGCCAGCTCCTTCAACAAGGCCAAGTGCAAGGTCCTGCATGGGGTTGGGGCAATCCCAAGCACAAGGACAGGCTGAGTGGAGAATGGATTGAGAGCAGCCCTGATGAGCAGCACTGGAGCGTGCTGCTGCACGAGAGGCCAGACACAACCCAGCAAGGTGCACTCCCAGCCCAGAAAAGCAAATGTGTCCTGGGCTGAACCCAAAGCAGCGTGGCCACCAGGGCAAGGGAGGGGATTTTCCATCTCCTCAGCTCTCATGAGACCCCTAAAGAACTGCATCCACCTCTTGGGCCCCCAGCACAGGAAGGATATGAACCTGCTGGAGCAAGAGCAAGATGATCAGGTGGATGGAGCACCTCTCCTAAAAGGCAGGCTGAGAGAGTTGGGATAATTTAGCCTGGAGAAGAGAAAACTTTAAGGAAACCTGGAGCAGCATCCCAGTACCTAAAGGGGTCTACAAGAGAGCTAGAGAGGGCATTTACAAGGGCTTGGAGTGATAGAACAAGGCCGAATGGTTTCAAACTGAAAGACTATAGGTTTAGACTGGATATTTGGAAGAAATTCTTCAGTCCAAGTGTAATGAAAGCACCAGAACAGGCTGCCCAGGGAAGCTGACCCACAGCATTTCAGTTGACATCCCATCCCTGAAAGTGTTCAGGTTGGATGGAGCTCTGAGCAGCCTGGTCTAGTGGAAGTGTGTGTCCCTGCCCATGGCAGGGGGGTCAGAACGAGATGATCTTTAGGGTTTCTTCCAACTCAAACCATTCAAAGGCAAGGACCCATAGCTTGCCTTGTGTACACAGAGTCTCACCAGAGCAGAAGGGCTAAATGGACAAGACTTGTTCCCTTTCTCTTCATTGGAAGTATTTTCACACCAAAGGACATGTTAACAATAACAGACTGAAGCTGCTGCAGAGCAACCAGATATTCTGCTGTGCTAAGCTTCTCTCTGGTCAGGGAACACAGCACTTAAAGCTGTGCATACATACAATGGGGAGGCAGGGGGAGCAACTTCACTTTCATAGGAACTCCATAAAGCTTAGTCTTGCTTTCTTCTGTGAATAAACACCATTACAAATGCAGTTTTTCTGTAACATAACCCACAGTTGGCAAAACAGTATTTTGATTACTTAATTGGGATTTTCTCTCTGTGGGTGTATGCACACATAGTCACAGAAGCTGTTTCAAAACTAGAGAAGTAAAATGTAACCTCCTGGGAGAAGTTCTCAGACCAAGTTCAGTGAAAGTTCAGTTCAACAGTTATGCAGATTTTGCATCTAATCTGTTTGGCAAAACATATCTCCCTGCTTCTTTGCTGAATTAGAAGTTAACCCTTACCAGTCATCTGTCTTTACATGTATCAATACTGCTGATCCCCTTTTTCTAGCACAAGGTACAGTAATGAATCAAACCAGCAGTGGCCTCACAAAGACAATAAGAGACCAATATTTGTTCAATTAAAAAGAGATTACTGATGCCATTAACATTTGCAACTGTGACACTGTTTTGACTCAGAATGGAGAAGAGAATCAAAATCAAAACTCTGTATACTAAAATCATTAATCCCCTCCTGCCAGATTTTACTATCAACTTCACAATGGCATCCTTTCCTACAACAGCAAAACTAGGACATCTAATCAACAATTAGCACAGGACAATGTGGAAAACAGAACAAACATCAGCCCAGGGTTTGATGTAAAATTGTTATTTTGAACATATCTCCATCAGGCTAAAGAATAATGATATATTAATATAGGTTGGAAAAAACCCTCTAAGATCTTTGAGTCCAACTGTTAACCTAGGACTTACAAGTTCCACACTAAATCATGTCTCTAAGTGCTTGATAACCCTTTCCATGAGGACATTTTTCCAACAGCCAGTCTAAACCTTCCCTAGCGCAGCTTGTGGCTCTGTACTAGTTTACCACTGTACATAGTAAAGAAAACAATCAAATAAATGACTGTAAACCTCAATGGTTTCTATATACAAAAGAAATACCCAAAGTGATAAATTCAGAAACAGTACATCTAATATGGATGCAAACCAACACAATCTTCTATATTGACTAAAATACCTTAAGTATGTTCTGTAGAAGAGATACAAGGTTAAAATAGACACATAAAATACATGACAAGTTTATTCCAGATAAATATTAACAGTAATACAATTAATGCTATTCCCATATATAGCTCCTTGTTGTAAATAAGCAACAAAGCATTAATGGCAAAAATATATTCATAAAGAATACAGTTAGGCCCAAATTAGCCTAAAAGAAAGTAATATGCAACTGTCCTTACGTGTTTGCAGAAACACCTCATATATGTGGACAAATGCACAACAAAAAACAACTAAAGCTATGATTATCAGAAGGTCTACATTTCTGGGAATGGATTTAAAAATAGTGAAAAATAAGTAAGCAGCAAACACAAAGCTATTGTAATAACACTAGACGCATCCAGAAATGAAGCAGGTGCTGCTGGATGCTTTCAGTTTTTCAGATGTGTGTGTTGCTGCCTCTGCTGCATTTCAAACACCTCTGAAGGACTAAAAGAAATGCAGAATTTATTTCTAGGTCATAATGGTTTAGTTCTTTCAGGTTTTTAAAATAATCTGCTTCCTTGCCTCGTGGCACTAAGCTTCTCAAATTCACACAAGTATCTAAAATTTTCAAATCTTACCTGAAATAATCTAGTGAAGATATCAAATTCAAAAATTGAAATGTAATCATTGCAGGTCAAGTCAATAGTAGATTTAAGAGCCATTGCTTCCAAACCAGAGCTAATCTGATGAACTTCATGAAGGCACTGCCTGAACACTTTCCATGGCACTATAGTTCTGTTAAAAGGTAGAGAGAATAAATTCAATGAAGTAATATATTTAAGATTTGAAACCTCATTTAGACATCAAAGCTGAACTTTTAAAGGAGTGAAGCACAACATTAATTTGGTTTCTCTACAGAGGGAAAAAAAACCCCTACAAATTAAGTTTCCTGAAAGCAACCTAAGCAAATACAAGAATGGCTTACCTTCCTTTAAGCACAGCTGAAGTGTCATTTATTTTACTATGATAAATATTCAAGCTTCCTTAGGAGTACAACAAGAACACTGCAGTAACCAAAATACCCTAAAAAGCAGGTGCTGCAAACAATCTCACATCCTTTCAGAGATAGTGTAAAGGACCAGCTCCATGCTTGTTAAAGAACTCCATTCTTCACAGCCTCCCTTCCAGAATGATAAGCATCAATTTAATATCTACAATTATTTGATTTTTACTATAGCTAAAGCTCATGAACAGTGGTCAAATAAGATGACAGCAATCAACCAGATACCACCAAGAGTATTCCAAGCCCTATCATAAAGCCATAACAGTTACAATAACTTTTATAGACAGGAAATTAGAATTATCTTTTCTAACACACATAGCCATCTTCTGTCAGATTCAGTTTCTATTTGCAAAGTTGAAGATAATGAAGGTTTAGTTATTTTACCAGCTGAGTACTTGTATTTGGAAACTGGGATGAGGTTGATCACTTGAATGTACTTCTTCTTATAACTCTCAATAACATCAATTCTTCTTGTGTCATTAGGGTCAAACCCAAATTTTGCCAAGCCGTAACACTTCTTAAAAATGTTCTCCCACACATTGAGATCAGATTATATAATATTTTAAAACATTTTAATTAATCAAAATATAACCAATGCATAATTATTCAGAACAAGAACCCACACATTCATTGTAATATTTGGTTAATAACTGCTAAATCAACAAGAGACACAGGCCTCTCAAACTCAGTAATATTTCCTGCAAATTTTATTAGTTCAAACTGCCTTAGTTTTTCTAACTATTTTCTCACGCACAAATGTAAATTACTTAGTATGGGGTGAGGGTGGAAACGAAACCAACTGTATTAAGTTGGTCCTGTGTAACAAATAATATGCAGTTATCCTAAATTAAAACAAGCAGAAATTTGAAGTACAACACTAAAGATGCACTGCTGTATTTCTATTGCATGAAATATTCACTACATTTCTAAGTGCATAGAAATCCACTTGTTACATGCAGGCCTGTATTGAGAAAGTCATAAATGACAAAATGGGAAGTTTAATAGATCTCAGCAGATACTTTCATCTGTGTATGAATAACAGGAAACCACAAAGAGCTGAAGAGAGATACTACATCAGATGCCATTTAAGAAAGAACGCACATCAAATTTTCATTAGGGTAAAGAGAGAACAAAACATTGCATCAAAATCAGACAAAAAGACCTAGAAAATTCAGTGCTTTTGTGGTGTTCAAGTTTTCTTAGTTCAAGTGCTTACTGCTTATTTAACTCCTGTAACCACAGCTCCAAAATGTTTTCTTCTTCTCTTTATAAATCACCCTAAATGGTTACAGCACTGGGATCATGCTGAAATGGGTTTAGAAAAGTTTCAGGGTTGAATGTGGGTTTTGTGGGCTTTTTGTTTGGTTGTTATTTGTTGGTTTGTTGGAGTTTTGTTGTTTTATTTTCTTTGGGGGGGGGTGTGTGTATAAATTTTATTGCTTTGAGTTTTTTTAAAGGTTAAGACAATAACCCTAAGACAAAAAAAAACAATAGAGCATTTATCAGATATGATCACAGCCATACTACACTTTAACAACTGGTTTTTCATGCCTTGCACAAGACAGTTTCTTAGGTGCAATTAATTGGATGCAACAAGTTGGCTCTTTGACTATCTATCTATTCACTAACACCCTGCACCCCCAAAACTTCACCAGCAACACAGAAAACAAAACTCTTCAGGAGAGTATGTTTTTAGAACTCTCTTGGCTTGTACTTTGGCTAAGACAGAAACCAGATGCTGGAAAATGAGTGATTAGCTAATGAAATAACATCTAAAGTTATGTTTTGGGACTTCTCCAAGAACAAGTGCTTGGAATAGTGGTGGCCTAAATTTAAAATACACTAAATTCAGCAGGATTTTTTTCTTTGCAGATTCGTGGGATAGGTCTTTTATCTTCTGCTTTCTTTAAATAAAGGCGTGAATGGGTTGTTGAAACCTGTTAACTCCTATGTCTCAGCAGCTATTTTATGGAGTTATCCTTCTTAAATACTTTGAAACAGAAACATCCAGGGATCATTTCTCCCCCAGTGTATCTCTCCAGTTTATCCACACATATGCTGAGCTCTTTGAGACCTCGCAGACAGCACACACCCACTAAATGCAGGTGTCACTGAGTCTTCCCAAGACGAAGGTTCCTGCTACGTCCTCTCCTCCTGCACCTACATCACTGAAACCCGGTGACCTTTCAGGCACCCTGAGAAACAGGTCCTCTGGCAGACATCTAGGAGGGGTTACACAGCATGAAAGAAGCTTTAGAGACGGCTGGCAAGTTGAGTTTCAATTTGAATTAACACTTCATTGCTCTTGCCTTCTTGTGTTTTAGAGGATACAAAGCCTTTGAAGGCACCAGTCTAGACTCAAGTCTAGAGTTATTTTAATTTTGGTTGGTGGCAGAGGCAGTGGAAGGGAAAAGAGAACAGGACCAAGGTTGAGATTGGGTCTGTCCTGGTTAATACCATGTTTAGACTGTTATTTAAATATATACATACGTTTACATACATAAAACACCTGCCCTTATAGAAAGAAAAAAATGAAATCCTGTTTGCAATGAAATCACTGCCTGCTACATTCAGCTCCTGAATCATAGAAGGCATTCCCTATAAATATTTTCAGAGATCTTTGTAATATTCGTTGCACCACATCCTAATGACACCATGCACTAGAGCCTGGCAGACACACTGCACATGCCTCATGCTATTAGGCTGAACCTGTGGACACTTGTCTAGGAGATGAATCAGTCGGCTCTGCCTCAGCTCATCAGAAACATGTGATTCGATGTCTTGGTAACATTAGTTGCCTACAGAATTAGGCTGAGGAAGTGCAGGTCTCAGTATTTCAGGTATTTAATTGTAGTTACATAAGCTATCCTTTGTGAAGAAGTGCCCACAACTGACTCCAGCTGAGACAATGTCTGGGGACTCTCTCACAGGAGAGGATGGTACAAGACAGTGACTGTACATCCCTCAAA
Organism: Certhia americana; assembly: GCA_018697195.1. Lineage (NCBI taxonomy): Eukaryota > Metazoa > Chordata > Aves > Passeriformes > Certhiidae > Certhia > Certhia americana. The sequence continues at coordinate 18,458,776 of CM031857.1, read as the reverse complement.
GGTTTGATGCCCAAAGTTTACAGCATTACTGCATAAGCAACCCATTACAAACAGATATTCTGAGCTTTGGTAACAATTTCTCTTTGTATAATACAATTTGGGAAAAGAAACCAACATCTGACTAAATTACACATACATACCATTACTGTGCTCCGTGTTAATTTATTGCAACCCTCTATCAGTTCACAAATCTTCAGAGAGAAAATATTAGAAGGAAACAAAAATATAAAGAAAGCCACAGTGTACAGATGTACAGCAGTAAAAGAACAGAAGGACCTTCTACAAGGAAATCCTAATCTCTATCTGCCAGTCCTTTAGGAAATTATTTATACACAACATGTTCTTGTACCACCTTTCCTCATAACTAGAGTAGATGCATGCCCATGCCAATTCAAGGAAAGAAAACAAAATAAAACAAATGATCCTGAAAAGGATTTCCTTAAGAGGTTTTCTGTGCATCTCTCAAATCAACAAAACTATCTGGATCTTGCTCCTTACTCTGGGATTGTTTTCTTAGAGTCCTGTCAAAAACCCTAAAATAAGCCATTTTTCCACAGGCCTCCCTAAATGACACTACTTCTCTCCCTTTCTTTCGCAACAGTAGATCTAGTAAGTGTATTTGAAAAATGATAAATTCAAAAATGTTCTAACTGAACCATGAGATTTTTTTTAAGTACCGTTATATAGGATGGTATCTATTTACTATTGTTGGCACACATCAAAGCGAAGTATGACTCTATAACCTCATATACACCCACACAACTTCCATATGCTTAAAGGGAAAGGATTAGTGTCTAGCATGTGATTTTCAAGCAAATTAGCAGAGGAATTTAGGTCTTCTCTTCCCTCCTGCCCTGATCATGTGTACATGGGATTTTCTTAAACTCCCCAAATGTTGCTACATCATTAAAAAGCAAGACATTAAAACAAATCTGGAGATGAAGCATATATTTCCTGAGCATGAAGAGTACAGTACTTGTGTAAAACTGCAGAAATGCAGCTATCCTGGAATCCCAAGTGACACTGCTTCCATCTGAACCAGAGCAGAGACCACAAGAACGTCGAGAGAGGTAAACATGTACCTGTATAACTTACACTTACAGTGAACATTTTTGTCTGCAAGAGACTCTCTCAAACATTGCCAAAAAACACACCATGAAAAGGCCATTACTGTTTCCAGAGCAATCTCAAAAATATTCAAGCAAATACTGACCCAGATAGAAACAACATTCTTTTTAAGTCTGCAGTGAGCTATGTGAATTTTGACTTATCACAACTGAAAAGAGCATTGCCATAAGACTGTCGCTTCAGTTTTAAGAGAGGCCATGTTTCCACTGCTTCTGAACTGCAGAGCAAGTAATTGACACACAGAAGGCCTGAGAAGTTCAGTCCTAAGGGAAAAAAGAGATTCTGCCATATGCCAATACAGTTGCTAAATAGTGACATCATTCCAAACAAATACAGATGAACCTAATGAGAATAGAGAAGGTAAAAGAGAGAAAATTAGCCTTATGGAACGGAAAAATACCACCAAAAAGGCTACTTCTAAAAGTCTGTAACAGGACATTGCTGGAGAGACAGCAAGTTCCTTAAGAGACACAGGAACTCTATTTCTCCAAGTGTCCCTAAAGGGATACACTTCCCTATATTTTCAACTCTGATCTCTAACCACTAACCCAAAGCATGCTCATGCTTTTGCACATCCTTTTATACTTAAAACACTAGCTCTCCTGCCTAGCCATGGAGAATGTGTTCTATCTCACAAGCTCATGTGCCAAGTATCAAAATTTTCTTCTCTTTTGTACGTTCAATTTTATCTTATTCTTACTTACCCAGAACAGCTGTGAAGACTGTTCTTTTGCATTTTCCAATCCTGTCTTGCAACATTCTACTGACTTGCTCTTCTCTACAACATTACCTGTTGTCTTATTCAAGCATTTTCATCTTGCATTTGTAGAAAAAAAGGTCTAGAGAGATTCCTGTTATCACTAGCACCCAAAGAACAGAACCTTCTATCTCTAGCTCAAGTTTAAACAAGTTTATCAATAAGCCTGTGCTACTGATTGGCCAAGGAAGGAACCAAACACCAAAAGCCACATTTCTGTTCATCTCCTCATCTTTAAAAATTCCTGTTGCTAAAACACCTGTCTTGACAGTGATGAAGGTGATAGCATTTGGATCACAGCCTCTTCCACTGTCATCTCTGTCTTTGGCTTCCCTTTACACTTCAGTTCATGCTCAGATTTGAAGCTCTTTGGGCCAAGACCAACTCTTCAGTCTGTATTTTTACACTGTTCAGGCAGTAATAGGGCTCTTGGGCACTATCAGCAGCAAGAACAGAACATCAAGTAATAAATTAAGGGGATTAACAAGGTGTTAAAACTTAGCTTATCTGAGGTCTCTTGAACTTGGAAACATTTAGCTGTCAGATAAGTTGTGCATTGTGGTCTGCCTGTTTTACTGCTTTTACTGTGAACCCAAACCACAGAGGCTGTGTCTGTTGTATCCTGAGCCAAAAAGCACTGACCACAGCAGAACTACAGCTACTCAAAAGTTTAGAATCAATTTGAAATGCATATTTAACTGCTACAGAGAAATCAATAGCCACATTTTTTTCATAAATTCTAATGAAAAATAAATACATTTCAGGTCTCATCCAGAAAAAAAGCACAAGAGCATTAAAATAGCGTGTCTTTGATCCCAACAGTGAAAGAATTTCTATTTCCTCAGCAACTAAAAGGTGAAGGGAAATCAATGCACCTGAAAACAACAGAAATGCTTAAAATTTTTGAAGTTCCAAATAAAGAATAAAAAGCTTAAAAGTTAAATAAATGCCAGAACTATGGAAAAAATTAAAATCTAAGAATATCGACATTTTTCTGCTGATTCATTCTGCTGCATGAAGATGGCCACAAATCACAAATTTGTGAAAAAAATTTCAATAGCTACCAAGCCCTGCACAACTTCTGTAGTTTTCAAATTCAGAAGCTGAAAGATCTGTTAGGTTATCTTGCCTACTCTCCTCAGTTCAGGATTGCTCCCTGTGGCATTTTGCACATTTCTACTCATTAAAACTAACAAAAAAAACCCCACAACCCCCTCCAAACAGTAAAAGATGTAAGGTGCTATTAAAATGAGCAAGAAATCAAGGGAAATTTTCATCAAGCACTATACAGTAATAAAATGTTGGTAAAGAAGATGGTATCAGATTGTTTTCTATATGCATATTTACAACCCACTGGAGGGGGGTTACTAAAGTATCTGTAAACAAATGTAACTGCTGATTACATGCCTTACAATTTCACAGTTCCACTGAACATATTGTTTACCTGCATTTGTAACTAGCACTTGCTTCAGCACATCTATAATGGTGAACCAGGGGTAAAGATTCACTCCACTAAAACCACTTGCTCCAATTATTGTACTCTAGCAGTCACTACAAATTCAGAAAAATCACATCTTTTAGACTTCAACACTTTCCTGCTTTTGACATTACCAAGTTCTTTCTTGGTACAGGTAAAGCTTGTGTCAATTTATTTCTTAATTCTTTTTCAGTCAGCTCCTTTATATTCTTCAAGAGATTCTCTTTTTCCACATAGCCTGTGAAAATACCAGAGACAATCTATTCCAGGCATTCAGCCTTTGTAGCATTCTAACTCATTCCTTATTTTTGTTTTCAGAAAGCAAATACAAACAGTCTATTCCCCATCTCCCTGATATCTTCTGTCAGTGTTGTTCAGTGACAAAATCCATACACCAAAATAGTCCCAGGTCTTCTATTGAACACTGCTGACCCCCTCACCTACCCCCTAATTTGGATACATGTTTTACTTCATCCTTGCAGAGAAATCAATACCTCCACTTTTCCCTTATTCCTACCATTATTCGTACCCTTCTCCTTCCATCCAAACAATCAAAATCGCATTATCTCCCACCTTGATTTATCAATCCTCCCTATACACTCCTAAAGCCCACATTAGTATCTCCAGATCCCTTCCAAACATCCTATAACTTCCAAGGTTTCCCGTTCTCCTCTGAAATGTGCAATACTGGGAAAGCCTCACAGCTGTATGTTCCTCTGAGCGTATGTTCCTTTTACACTTTCTGCCTGTGTGAGGGCTGATAATTTCCACTATTGATATATCTGCTGCTTTCAAGCAGCATTCTCTCCTAGATAAGCTTCTCCAACTACTGGCATGGTCTAGAAGTTTTTTAGGGCTGTACCAGAAAGGTGAAAGCTGAGAAGGTCTGCAGCAGCCAGGAATATGTGGTTATCTCAGCGCTTTGCTCTGAGGGAGCCATTCAAATTGCTTGCTGAGTTCTACTCAAGGGTTTCCAACTGAAATTCAAAGAACAGCTAGATGTATGATCCAAGGCTAGAAAGAGCCTAGCCATTTATTTTGCTCATGAGTTTGATGCCACATGAATTTACACCTGACTAGCTCTAAAAACAAAGACTGCAGACTATGACACTTATTAGTAACAGGATAAATAAACTGAGTTGCAGCTGCACAATTTCACAGCAAGTGTTCAGACAGACAAATATAACCAACAAAATTTAAAGTTCCCTATTCACTGGAAAAGAGCAGTGGAAAAAAAATTGTTCCTTTTTTTTTTAAAGTACAAACTGGACTCATGAAAACTGTACGTTTTGGATTTCTGTCCTCAACCGTAACATGTTGCTTTCTGTAAAAGGAAGTGTAGATCACATTTTCAAGAACTGAAAGCCAAACAGTCAGCTTAAAAATATCTATTACTATTGGTGAGCTCCTTGCTATTTAAAATATTATAAATTAAAAAATGTAATATTTCAGAAATGAGTGCAAGAAGTTGATTATACAAAAAGACATACAATTTGTTATGTTTAGAAACAGGAAGGCTATAATACCAAGTTCAATAAAACTGTAAATTAATCTAATACTGCAAATTTCCTCATTCCAATCAAATCAAACTGCAACAGAAATATTTTTTTGTACTACAGTTTATCATCAGAAGCCATGATCCAGCATAACTTACTTTTTATTTATGCTCTAATCTTGAGCAGCGTTAGTCAGTGACCCAAAGTTCAGAAACAAGTGAGGGGTCCAGGCTTGCCCTGTAAAACAGAGATGCAGCCAGGGGACACACAATCAAGTTCCTCCCTGTACTCCTTCACTGCACTGCCTAAGTAGAGTTGGGGGTTACAGAAAGTCCTGGGGGCCTACTTTAGATGGCCCGGTTAGAGAAAGGTATTATGAGTTGTTTGTAAAATCTTTATGCAGGCTTTGCTTTTAGGGAAGTGATACCAGCATATTTACAAACGAATTTGTCACAACAGGCCCATTGTAAAGGATGTGGCTTACAGGCATATCTGCCATGTATTTCTAAAAGGATTAGAAAATAATTAATGTTTAAAAAGCTTCAGGCATTTTGTTTAACAAAGAGATTAAACATAATGCCAAATAAACTTTTTTCTCATCTGTTTGATATATATGCTGTTACATGTTTTATAGTTACACTTAAGCACAATTAACTAAACCTGAGACAATGGCAAGGCTGCCAAGCACAGATCTACTGCACCTTGCTTAGAAGACAGGCAATGAAACCAGCTTCACTTTTTTGGAGAAGAGCTGGGAACATCAGTAACAGTGCTCATTTACTTGGTCTGAAAGGAAAACACCTGACCAGAAATAACTCAAAAACTACACAACCAAAGATACAACTGGACGTCACCAAAATGCCTCAATTCTTAGACATTTTTGAGGCTCTGGTGTTTTAGGCAAAAAGCCAACAAAACCCAAACATCCAGTCACCCTTCCTAAAAACCAACCAAACAAAAAAACTCAAACAAAAATCCCCTATCAAAGTACACAGGGGAGAGCATAAAAGGTCAGAGGGTTTCTACTGAAGGTTCATATTTAAAGCTGCATTCTATGCAGAAATTTGTATAAGCAGGAAAAAAACAAAGCCTAGAAAAGGCATGACAAGAGCTCTGGGGCCATGAAAGGTTTTAGAAATAAGACCTCCAGGAGATGAGTCAGAAGAGATAAGAGTTAAGTGTGCACAAGAAAAAGACAAGGTTAGAGCTGGGTTGTTCAGATGAAGCAATGCAGTTGAAAAATTCTCCTTGCCAACCTTGTTCTGATAAAAACTTACTAATATGTTACGATATCCCACTGTCTGACACCTCAAACACCTATCTATTGTGTCATCTCCCAAGGGAAATTGGCAGGACCAGACCACTAGAAGAAACTTGAAGGAATTCTCTTGAATCTCACACAGATGGTAGAAGTCAGTGGAGAACCCCAAAGAGGAACAGCACAGAGAACAGCAGAGCTGAGGAAACTAGTTCAGATGAAATGATAGAAAGAAACAGCAGCTTGCAGAGGAGATCTGTAAATCCCAATGACAGAAATGCAATTTGCAATCAAGACATCTGCTAAAGGTCACTCAAGGACAGAGCCCAACAGGAAAAGTGAAGTACCACAAGGAAATTTAAATTCTGAGAGTTCCTAAGCAAAGGGGAAAGAGAGAGGAAGAAAATATAGCAACACTGAACAAACATGATCATTAGTCATTTTATCCAAGATCCTGTTTTTCTTTTCTTGACTGACATGTTTTTTAAAAGCTTTGTCTGATAGAGAACCTTACACGTCACTTAATGCTTCAGAAAACTTCAGCTGAACTTTTGAAGTTATTTTGAAAATTATATTCATATTAAAATGGGTAACATGGAACATGGTTAAATCCTTTTCACTAACAAAACAGAGGACTGATATAGCAACTTCATCACACTCTAACATTACTTACATGGGAAAGAAACTACCAGAAAACACCATCATGAACACAGAAAGAGGAAACCTGACAGTAAGTGTGTTTAGACTAACAAAAAAACCCATGGAAGTCAAACTTTTAAATTCACACTGAACAGAATTGATTTGCAAAAGTGCCAACCTACTACGCTGGTAATCTAAATTAAAACCCCCTTATTTTAAAAAGCTGTTTATGCTCAAAAGATGCAACAGATTTGTGCAGAAATTGTTCTGCCTACATTGTGCAAGATGCCAGTGCTGATGACCATAATGACTGCTCTGTTATAATGAAAAATACACCAACCTATTGCCTCTAGCATTCCTCTTATTTCACTGTTACACTTATAAACATTCCACATGAGAAAGTGAACAAGCTGCACATCTTCTATTAGCTTATATGTGTATTTGAAATGTTCTTGTTTTTTTTTTTTCCTAGAAACAAACCCAAAATCCCACATATGCCTACTTTTACATTTTCACTATTGCATTTCCTATATGGATTAAATCACATATCTACACTTCACACATTTAATTCCACCAAATACTGTAGTAGCTAGAAAGTTAAAGGTGAGATAAGGAAACATGCTGTCCATGAAACTAATATTAAGTTCCAAATTCAGACTTCAGAGTTTTCATCTGTAAAATATATATATATATATATTTAATATGAAAGGACATGATTTGGCACATACTTTGTGAAAGCAATGTACTATCTTCACCCTATAAGGGAACAAATAAACTTCCTGCAGTAAGACTGAACTTAAATACCATTGACAGAACTACTTTTGAGCAAATTACAGCATTGAAAAAAAAAAAAAAGCGCTAACAACGAACTCAGCAATTTCAGCCAATTTAAAGACTTAGATGAGAAATTATCTTCAAAACACCCACCAACACTTATTTGGATTTTTGAAAAGTTTGTTTGTTTTTTGGGGGTTTTATGCTTATGATTAGAAAGAATTGAGGATTTTACAAAAGTTACTTACTTATCTCCAAAGAATTTTCTCCAGAAATCTGCAGCATCGGCTTTGGTGATACGGAAGTTATCACCCTGGAACTGTCCATTCGGAAAAATAGCCTTGATTTCTGCTAACATGTGGCTGAAGATGAGAGACAGCTTTGTAAGGTTTCTCCTGCAGATATAATAGGGAAAAAAAATCACATCAAATCCTTCGTATTTAATAAATTTAAACAATCTTAAAGTATTTCGCATATCTCATGTATTTGTGTAATAATCACTGTGTGACACAAAGGAAAACACTGAGCTTTCAACTGAAAACACAAAGAAATACAAATTAGTGGTTTGTGTTTCCATGGACTTCTAAGGACATAGATATCATAAGTCTCTGTGAATATGCAGCCACTTTTTGGCAACAGAACAAATTTGAGTTATCAACTGCATACTCAGATACATTTCTTCTTCATTATATGTGTGCTTCTATTTCATTTACTCATTGCAGAAGCAAGAATTTATACTAATTAGCCAGCTTATACATTTAAAAAAAAACAAACCAATGAACAAAAAATAGAGAAACTATCCCACACTCAAAAAACTCAAATTATGGTTTTGTATGTGATAACAATAATAATAATGATAACAAAATAACCTGTTACAGACAAGGTTTCTAGAAATATAAACATGGCATAGAACTAGATTTACTCCTTTGTCCTATGTATCAGTTAATCAAAAATTACATAGCTTTTGGCACAGAAATCCCATCTAGTATAGTGCAAGGAACAAAGAATGCTTAAATGCAAATAATCCTTTTGTATGGAAAAATCTGTGGGAAATGGTGAGGAGAGGAGAAAAAAAGAAGACGCAAACTTTATGAGAGCTTATGCCTGGAGACTGCTTGATGCTCCTTGCAGTTAAAAGAGGGACATTGCTCCAGCTAATATACAAAACAGAGGAGACCATGCCGCTTTGGATGAAAGTTTTGTGTTTTTATGAATTCTACTGAAGCATTTTAATGTGTTAGAAGTGTCCTATGTATGTCAAACCCATTCAGCTTTAACCATCTCAGGTACTACTTAAAAATGACTCAAGCAATTTAATGAGATCCACACTAAAATGCCTATCAATCATGTAATTTATAGACTGTTTAAAAACAGTATTTGATATAAATTCAAACTTATGAATAAATTCCTTGCCACATAGAAGTATTAAGACAGATATTTATTTTGGTTGAACATATTTCCTGGGGTCTTCCTAAAAGAACGCTCAATTTATCACTGAGGTGGTAATTATTCCAACTACATTTGTGAGCTTTATAATAGGGATTACTGTGGAAGCTGTGTTGCAGATTTACTGTAAGTTTTACTACCAAGAAAATGATGATAAAGTTGTTTTAAATTATATAAGTAATTTAAAACAAACAGTGACCCCCAGTGAATACACTCTCCCTTCCCTCAAGATTAAGAATGGCTACAGTTGAGAGTCATTGAGAGTCCTCTAATTCCTTCAGTACAATCAGATGTCTACAATTATGATGCTCAACAGTTCCTTGCTATCCCCCTTCCTATTTACTTTGTATTTTAATTACACACACGTGTTCTTTATTATTTTACTCCTCAGAACTCAAGCCTGATGCAGAGGAGCAAGCAACAGCTTTTTTCATGTGGCTTCCTCTGTCTGCCCTAGACTCAGGATTAAACAAGAACCTTTCTGTACTTGGGACAGATGGGAACACGACTCGGTGCAAGTTTGAGCAGAGCTCTGCCTTGCCTGGCACAATCAGTGTCCCACACTAATGTGCTGTGCTGCAGGGGCTCTTCTCAGGCACAAATTCACCTAGTGAGTTTGCTGGATCTGTGAGGCTTGAGCCCTGCAGTGAATTAAGGGATGAATTCACACAGAGGTGCCATCTGGGGCTCTTCCTTGCCCAGAGGGCAGCGTGTGTGTCCCTGCAGAGGCACTGCCTGCTGGGCACAGCTGCACAGGACATGGCCAGATCCAGCAGCTCCTAAGATGTGGGCAGTAAATGCACAGGAGAGACACGCACCCAAACGGCTCTATCTAAATCACAAAACCTCTTCCTTCCCTCTTAGAACAGCACCAGTCATTAAGCACATCAGGACATTTTTGTCCCAATATTCAAAATCGCAAGGAGAGGAAATAAGAAAAATTATTTTTTGTTTGCATTTGTATAAACAAGAAAGAAAAATCTTAATATCTGAGACAGCTTCTTGTTATCTGACGGCAAAGGTGAAACTTGAAACCCAACTAGAAGCTTGTCTGTGCTTGAACATTTATCACAGCATGTACAAACAGCAAGACATGGCAAACTCCTGGCAATTTATATTCAGGATATCTGGGTTTTTTCTCTTCAATTTTGATTCTTACTCTATGGATCATTATCTCAAGTCCTTCTTTGGTATCAAAAAGCCATGATATATCATGTCTCAATTTTTCACTTACATATTTCTTCTTTAGAACAGCAAAGCACATATTGCACCATTTTTGCTCGGATATGCTTATGTGATACCAGATCTCTGTACCTTCTTGAGGCAGACAAAGCTCTCTGATTTCAGAAATGGTTTTCAACAATTATGGTGAAGAGATGAGGCACTGGAGTGGGCAGATGAATCTCCCTCTCTGGGCATTTCAATTGCCTGAAGACATCTAGCCATTTCAGCACCATACTTTTGCTCTCTTTGGGAGGGCCTTCTCAGGAAGCACATACTCCACTTTATCAGACCTGACAGTCTGTGCAGCTGCATTTCTCAGCTTAGGATGATTCTCTTCTTTCCCCCATAAGAATGATGCAGCAGCATAAAAAAATCCATCTTAACTTCCCATTCATAAGATCAATACATGATATTTAAGTCCTATTCATTTGAAAAAAAACAACTAAAACCACGAAGGTTTGGCAATTTGGTGAATAACTCTAATGGAAGCCAAATAACTGTTCAATCTGAGCACCTGTTTTAGGTCTCATTGCCACCATGAGACTAAAGAAACCAGTCTGTATCACTTGCAGTGAGTAACAAAGGTTTTCTTCTCCTGGTCACAGCAAAGACTAATGTGGTGGCAAAGGGACAATTGTGCTGGCAGCCTGGTGGAGCAGAAGAGCTGAGCAGAGAGACATGCTCCAGAGACTCTTTGACTCACTGGATTTCAGCATCCAAATTATACAGAAACAGTGGTTTTAACACCTCAGCAGCCAGCCTCCAGGGTGTAAAATTTTAATTTACTTTCGCTCATCACCTGGGGCTGGTTAGAGGTGGAACTTTCCATAGGTGTGGAACAGAGCACAGACATTTTATTTCTGCAGAGAAGGGATTTCAGGCTGATGGGAAAAACCTTAACTTTCTGAAATTAAAATCAAAAGCAGTGCTTTATGCAAAAGTGAACCAAGATGCTTATTCTCCAGTATACAATAGCTACTGTGGTAAAATAAACCAGTATTTTAACACTAAATGATGTTACATCAACTGCATTTTATGTAACACACAGTGTAGATCTTGTCCATACTACTTGCAACATACTCAACACCTCCTAGCTGATGTTTTTTCCTATGATTCAAGCTGAGATTTTGCTACCTTCCTTTCACCAAGTCAAACTAATGCCATACAGGGTCAAATCCCTTGTAGAACTTGGTTTCTGAAGAACCACTTTGTCAGTCACAGTCTATGACTTATTGCGAAACATCTTTGCACATGACAGATCTACTGAAGAACCAACACAGTCTGATTCAACCCCAGAAAACCTAAGAAACAAAAATGAAAAACTGAATTTTTATTTCATATAAACTTCTAAAGATCTACTGAATCAGTAAGCATATTTTGGTTAATCAGAAAGTATTTTTTTAATTTCAAAATTAAATCTGTCTTTTGAAGTTATACCTCATCAGCAAGATTTCTAAATAGAGAGAGAGAGCAAAGCCTGAAGACAAGAATTTTGGGTTTCTTCACTTCTCAGCAAATTACTATATTCTGAATTAATTTTCTCTTCAACTATCAGGAGTGGGGTCAGGCTAAAGGATATCGCAAAGATGTAATAACTGAAGGACTTTTTAAAGTCATACACAAAGCAATAACAGGGCTTGATAAATGGTGATGCTACAACATCCCAGCCGAACCAGAACAGCAGCAGCAGCTGAGTAGTAGGAGGTCTGAAGCAGTCCCACCCTTCTGGATCTACTGAAAAATGAAGTCAAGCATGATCAGCATGAATAACACAGATAGGTTTTGGCTGTGTCAACTTTGTAATCGCTGTATGAAGTTAATTTTACTTGCTGGAAGGCACTATGGTCCAACAAGCAGGACTGGACAGGGAATTAGGCAGTGTCACTTCCTTTCTGCCACTGGCCTTAATTACCAGGTGGAAGGAGCACCTGAGTCCTGCATTTATTGCCTGTGTACATGGATAAACAGAACAAAATGCTCAGCAAGCTCCAAACTTGGAGAACTCTCAACAAAAATGCATGGCAGATCCAGCCTGTGCACAAATACACAAAGCAAAGCATCCATCTGTGCTCTGGTCCTTCAAAATTACTGAGTGTCACAGACAATAACCAAGACAAAGTCATTGCAACAAAATGTACTTGTTACTCCTGCTACAACCTGAAAATGTTTATACCTACTTACATACTACTTGTATATAGAATTTCTTCTTTCATGCCTATATATTACTGTGGCCATAAAAAAAAAAAAATATTCATTTTACAACTACAAATATTTCTGAAGAAATAATCCAGTCTGGAAGAAAAGTCTGAATGTATATCTCTGCAGTTATTTATGTCATTCCAAAAATTAGGTTATTGCTGGATTTCCTTCTTCATTGCATTCAGTAAGTGTTTAAACTTTCTGCATCCACATTGATATACTTCATTTAACAATCAACTGCTGTAATAGGCAATACACCAACTTTCCAAGCTCATAATATATAACTCAATCACCTGGCAGGGCCTTTAGAGTTAGAATAAAATCTGTTTGGCAGTTAAGAATATTTTCCAGGTAGATCTTTCACAGAAGTACACCAAACTACTCCTAAATAACAGATAATTCCTCTATAATCATTATACAGAATAATAATACAAAGACAGCTCTCTTAGCTGGCAAAACTGCAAATCATAACTGCATAGGAACTAAGAAGAAAGAAAGTTTGAAATATGAATTTCATAAGGTGAATTGTTTATTTTGACTTCTAAAAATCCATCCCCCCCAAATATTAAAGCCTCAAAATCCAAAGCATATGTACAGAGCTCATTTCACTTAATTAGTTCTATTCAAAACAGATTTCTGATCCATATGCTCGATTGTGGTAAAACACAAGGATTCTACAAAATACACGTTACTAATCCAAAGGAACAGAACAGGGTCTTGTGATTCAGGTACAAAAGAGGAAAATGAAGACCCACGTTCTGAGCTCTGTCACCCTCCCAGAGTTCAGAATTTACGTTTTGTGACTCAGATCTCCATTGTGAGAAAAAAGCTCTTCACAAATTATTTCCCCTTTTTATTTTGCCACCATGAGGGCAATCATAGCTGCTCATAAAACCCCTTGAGAGGTGATACTTCTGCCATTAGTGACTGTTAATTGACTTAAATAGGAATGCACTAAGTCCAGGATAAAATACAGAAGAGAAAGAAATCTAAAGAAATATGTGAACTTTCGAAGATGTAAAGAAGACATAGGAACAAGACTTAAAATTATACAGGCTGATAGTGGTTAACTATTGATAGTCCGCTATAACCCTGACTCATTCATCCCCCTTCCTCTAACAGAACTTCCCTTCTCAGAGACAGGAAACACAGGAAAAAGAATTAGCAAAAAAAAAACACAACAAAAAAATCACTCCCAAAAAAAGAATAACACTCCCACAAAAACCAAAAAAAACAAACAAACAAACAAAAAAAAACAAACCAAAAACACTCTCCCCCAACATTACTTTTTTTTAGAAATCTACAGGTGTAGAATGCGGTCAGATAATCTTGAACAATGAAGCATTCCTTAACACTTCAGAGGAAGCAAAGGAAACCAAAGGTTCCTGTCAACATGTTTGCAGAGAAAAAAATATGCCTTCCATCATATTTGGCAATCAGATCAACACTGCTCCTGTGCAATGATTATTTTTAAAAGCTATATAAGGACAAGGTATTGTTCAGGGACCAAAGTATGAGAGCCTATTCTTGGGATGAATGTCCCTGGGACTAAGAATAATCATGAGCTCTATTTCCTACTTATGCCACTGACTCATGGAAGGAACACATACAACTAAACTTTGATGTGCTGTAGTATTCCTGATCTGTAAGCTGCCCCACAAACAAAACATAAAACCCTGCCTTAAACACAGCAAGATTCAGCCAATAATTAAATTTTTTGTATGTTAAGCATAAAAAAACAAGTATAAAGTTATAAGAAACTAACTGGGGGCAAGTATTACGTTTCTTTGAGTCCTGGAGGAGCTGGGTTTATTATGGGTCACAAAGCAGCATCCTTCCTTGAATGGCTCTTCATCAGCCTCTTTGTGACAGATACAAGGACTATGTTACAAGTCTGTGCTATTCACAATGGATACCAAAAGGTAGAAATGGCAGACTTTGGTAAGGATTGGGCAAGGATGTTTGGGAAAGCAAAAAGCTGATTTCCATGTCACCTTGAATTTTCCTCCATCTTTTCCTTTGCTTAGAAATCATTTTACACTGATACACCAACTTTCACCAGCAGCCTGGTTCCTTCTGTCCTCATATTCTAAAAAAAGATATCAAAATGGAAGAAGGCAATGCTTGAAGAATTCAGAATTTCATTTCATCTTTTGAAACTGCTTATCAATTACCATTACTTTTATAACCATTTTATAGGTACTTACTGCCCAATTTATACAAAAACCAGAAAATTAACTCTATATACAACAGATTGGTAAAGAAAGTGGAATATAAGCACAAAGGAAGGAAGAAGGCTGCCAGGGTTTTTGCTATCTATAACACTCTACAAACTAATGCGTCTGTCTTCTCACTGCTCTTTCATTTGTGAACTGTCCTGCACTGTGCCACCAGCATCTCTTAGCAAAGTTCTATCCAAGGACTATGTTTGCTTTTTGCTAAACAAATGCTCTCTACAGCAGCAACCATGAATAGCTCTTGTCAGCTGGGCTTTAGAAGTCCAAGTCCAAGTTCTGAAAATTTCATTACTTCCAGTTCTGTCCAAAGGGCATTTATCCATACAGATGAATGTCTCAAAGTACTCCTAAACCATTTTAATTTCTTTCCTCCCCAGTCCTCCGGTTTATGAAGTAACAAATATAACCATGAAATGAAAACCTAAGGACTGCTGGCAGGAATAAGAAGTAACAAAGGAAAACGCAGTCTGCATAAAGCAAAATGTGAGTCATCAAAAATAAAGAGGTGTGTTGACAAGCTAAAGATTTAATCATTTTGCCCATAATTATTATCTCTCATTACTTATGCAGAAGGATAGAGGTTACAAAAAAACCCCAAACCCTCTAGAGAATGTTACTCTGAAAGAAATTTGTGTAAAACTGATCTGAATATTTACAAGCACAAATACTTTGTGAAGTATATAACATTTGAAGTAGCAACAAAAACTAAGAGCTAACAGACTTACTGATTTCATTACCAAGACTTTCAATGGACCTACTAGATAGATCATCCTTACAAAATACAGGATTTAACATCCTTCATCTAATATGCACAGAGATTTTAAAACAGAGATGGACACTGGCTGTTTAGTTTTATTTGCTACTTTTTAGCAGTCAGTTGCTTTTGCACTGTGGTTCCCCTCATCATTATCAACATGTTATTCAAGCACTGTTTGCTTCCTCCATCCTCCTCTCATAGGCATCTTTGTCTACAATGGTCCAATATTTTTTAACTGAACACTGACTAAAGCTAATATCTGTATGTATAAATGAAACTGAGTTTTCTGTTGCTCCTGGGGAATTCTGTGACAACTTCTGTCTTTGAAAAGCTGAATTACTTCACTGAACACACAAATACATAAAACTTGTTAAAAACATGAATGAATTAATGTGAAACATAGAAGACTGAATTAGAATATTTTGAATTAGCATACTTTCATCATCTTCCAAAGCCTTCAAAACAACACTTGGCCAAAATCTTAGAGGTGTGTGGTGGGTTTCATTTTTTAGTACCTGATTAGGCCAGTAAACACCTTGAATTGCACTGCAAAGTGAGGTCACTACTATTATTCGTACTATCCATGTACTGGAAATATAATTGATATTACCAAAAGGTGTTAGTATTTCCCCATATAACCATCTTCCTCATAATTCTTGTAAGGATCACTTGGTTTGAAGATTATTTGCATCATGGATAGAGCAGAGCTGTGCCAGGCCAAGCAAAGCTGTGTGCAAAAAGGGACCCTTCTACATGGACCAATTCAAGCAGGGGTAAGAGGCTGAATTTGGCATAAAACCTGCCACAGCCAACACAGCAGCCAAAGGCCAGGGATGGCACAAGGAGGTACTGATGTGGCTAAATGCTTATCCCCCTGACAGCAATCGAGCATGAGCAGAGGAAAGTGGTTTAATTCTGTGTCATGCTTCATCTAGTTTGCTGTCATGCAAAAACTCAGGAAACTCTGTGGTTCTGAGGTGCTAATACCAACAAAGTACGTGTGCCATGCAGAACCCCGAGCAATCCTCTTCCTGTGCAGGTCTGCTTCCCATCTGAGCAGCAAACAACTGATTATGTTTCACCTCACTGGGGTGCAGTGTGCTAATTTCCTACACAGAAATAGTTCAGAACATGTGCTCAGGCTTCTTCTTCCAGGACTTTTTATTCAGATTATAATCTCACCTTAAAACATGCTGGTTTAATGTTTTCTAAGTAAAATAAACTAAAAAGAGATTTGTGAGCATTCTTAGCAACAGGCAAAAAGCACTTTAAATTCAAAACCTACTAAATTTTGTAACGGTGTAGGTTTTTTTATGAAGACAAATCTTTCTGATTGTTAGAGAGTGAATCCAAAATTTTTCAGGCCTACTGCTCATCACACTAAAAGACTCTGGAAAAAATCTGCAGCACAGTTTAGACATTTCTGAAAGCAAGACTGGTAAATACTTCTTTCCGACATTAAGGACTTTTGGCAAACTAATATCCATACGTGTCTTTTTACATTTATATAATTCTCAAGTACCTGAATCCATTTTTGATACTTAACAGGAAATGGCCTTTGGATCATATGTGCTTCCCACTACTCTTGGTGAGACTGACACAAGTTTGGCTAAATGATAAAACTGAGTGAAATCTTATCCAAGAGGGCCCAAAACAAAATTCAAAATTCTCAGCTCTGGATTCTAAGCTCATGGTAGTTGACTAAACATATGGAACACTTGCAGGCCAAACCAAAATTTGAGCTAGCCTGTAGCTGTAAGGCACAACTCTAAATCTTACATAGGGGGGTTTTAACACCAAAGAGGGTAGAATAAGAAAATTATTCTCCATTTCTCTCAGCAAAGCCCACAAGGAACTCAGAAGAAAGTCAAGCCATTTAATTCAAGAGCAAAGACAACAGAAGCTAGCTGAGGGAGACATCAAGAAAATGATGGCAACATTGTACTCAGACAAACTTTATTTACAAGGTGTGATAAGGCAGAGCAGCATAGGAAAGCCCATGAGAAAAAGCCAACACTTTTGTCTAAAAGTCTGAACAGCATGAAAAAAATGAACTATAAGGAGATGTATTAAAAACCAGGAACAAATGTATCTATTTTGCAGGTGCTATGTAAGTGAACATCTCTCCTATGCATTCAGGCCTAGCCAGGCAACAGAGCCATGGAATTAAAAAAATCTCATACTGTATTTAGAGAAAATCAAAATGTACAAATCCAAAGAGGATCAACCATGGCCACACACAGAATCTTAATCCTGGCAATTCTTTTGAGACCTTACCTTTTTTCAGTGATGATTTTGGTTTTGTTTGTATGAGTCGTAAGTATAGTAGTATTTTTACTGATCTTCTAATGTAGATAAGGGATCTAAAGAGAAATTTTAAAATAACATCCACTTCCTTGCATTAGGAGTGTACAGAAGTATCAAAACTGCTGTATTTTTAAAAGTGCTGTAACCTGCAGAGGTGCTTAGTACCTGCTGTGTCACACATGATTTCTACTGAGTGCAAATCAACAAGCTGTCCCAGCATTTCTACGAGCCTGGCCAGAAAGGAATTTTCCTGGCTGAGCTGCTTCTGAGACTTGATCAAGAGAAACTACTGAGCTGCACATTTTGCCCTAGAATTCAACTTTAGAAAAAGTCCTTGGACTTCACTTTTTCAGCCTCTTGTGCATCATCACTTTTATTTGTTCTGTGGCAGTGATAGGAGTTTCTCATCAAAAGCAGAATTGTTTTACCAAAATTAACCCTCTTCATTCCATGTAGCTTCCTGTCAAAAGTATCATCATTAAATGAGTAGAGAAACTCTCTAACTCTACACTTTAACAGATATCTTTTTTCACAGACCTTCAAATATACAAGAATTTTGACCCCAAGCCCTGAAATATCAGATTCCACGTAGGCAGATGCTCTCATTACAGCATTCTAAGTATTGTCACTAAAGCATTCTAAGAGTATTTTAGACCACATGAAAACATTACTTATTCAAAAGGGAAATCCAAGTGAGAGCTACATAACCCATCAAAATATAATAATCAGCCTTCAAACCACGTCTCAAGTTATTGAATTCCTATCAAACATATAATAAAAATTTCCATTTCCTCAGATGCACTCCAATCAAATCCACCTGAACTCACACTGAAATGATTTAAACATTACTTAAAGATGCAGCTTGTTTGCGACACTCAGGTAACAGAAATCTGTGTCCCATACCTAAGCAGTATGTCACACCAATGCATATGGCACAAAAATATACAAAATAAGATATATGAGGTACTGAAACTGTATGCGAGTCTCAGAGTAATCACTGGGGTTTTATTTACTGAGAGACTATAAAGTGACTCTCATTGAGAGAAGAAAACTACCAAAACAGCCAAAACCAGTAAACAACCTACCCTATTCCCTTTCACACACACCCTGAGGCACTCAGTCGCTTGTCCTCCTGTGTATGAGGAGCACATCTAAACCATTTAAATCCAGATACATTGCTGCCACATTGCGTTAGGAACTCTATCTGTACAGAATAGCAGGGAGAGAAAAATCAAATCCTTAGCTCCAAAATGCCACTTGTAATGATGCTATACGTGATTACAGCCCTTGAGGATTGGGTCAGCACGTATCCAACAGGACAGCTAGGAATAATCTGGCATCAACGGAATACAGCACAGACCTTGGTCAAAGTCTAACAGATTTTAGAGTAAGAGGTGTGATTTCACACTAACTAGAAAAAAGTAGAACTGGCTGAAATGTTTTCATCAGTAATTCGGCCACTAAAAGCAGGCACTAAAACCCACAAGGATACAGCTAGACAGACAGGTGTGTTTTTAATATAAACAGAGGCAGAATTTTTGCCTTCAGGAACTACTGATGTCAAACCTCTAAACAGAAACTGCCCATACAAATCAAAATAAAACATTTTGCTTCTTCACTCCTCATCTCCCATGAAAAGCAAAGGAAGAGAACAGAATGAAAAAGACTGAGAAGTTATTTGCAAAAAATTACTTTCCTAGTTTTTGGTCTAAAGTACAGTAACCAATGAAGAAATTTATACCCTGATTTGCTTACTAATTTTTTTTACATGAAGCTACTCAAAGGATATAAATCTGACAGATAACTTCAAATATCTGCAGAGTGACTGCAAAACAAAAGTGGCAGATGAAGTTCAATATGTGAAGGCATAATGTTGTATTTGAACAAAGAATCTTGACCTGATGTAGAAAATGGCAGGCTCTGAAAATTAGAAAATGAGCTGTCCATTGTCACTCAGAAGCAAAATTTTGAATTGTGATAGGTAATTCCATGAAAATATCTGCTCAGTGTTCATCAGCAATAAAAATCCAGATCAAATATTATGAATTATTATAAAAAAAAGACGAAAAAACACAGAAAGTATAATTATGCTGCCATGTAGAAACACAAATGCCTGTTATCAAACCAGATATGTAAGAAACAGTGATGTAAGAGATACACTGAAAGACAAGTGATGTTAACAAAGCCAAGAAATGGCTATAAAAAGTGAGGAGAAATTAAGTATGGTGGGACTCCTCTCGTTGGATGAGTAACCACAGAGGAAGTCTGATAGAGATCTACAAATTGCAAGCGACATTAGGAAGATGGATGAGGACTGACAGTAACTAGAACATTTAGTGAAGGTGACAGGAAGCAAGCTCAAAAAATCCCTGATCCACAGAAGTTGTTGCCTAAGGATATTGAGGAGGCAAGTTTAAATAGGTTTGAGGGGAAGCTGGGAAAACACCAGGAAGAGCTGCTTCACTGAAGGTTACTGGAGTAACAAAGCACAACTGGTTCAGGAAATCCCTTAGCTAAAAATGGCCAAAGGCTGAGAGGGTACTAGGGAAACATACTAAATTATACGTGTTTGCCCCATTTATTCTTCCTTAAGTATCTCCTTATGCTCACTGCTGAAAACAAGAATTACTATGATGATGAAGATCAGGTTCTGTCTTAAAAACAAGACACAGCACTTAAGAACTAAAGCACATAACTGAGATTAA
Source organism: Certhia americana (assembly GCA_018697195.1). Taxonomy (NCBI): domain Eukaryota; kingdom Metazoa; phylum Chordata; class Aves; order Passeriformes; family Certhiidae; genus Certhia; species Certhia americana. The sequence goes on along the minus strand of CM031857.1, from coordinate 18,438,372 downwards.
AAAGTTAAAATTGCCCAAATCACAGCCTGTATCATGAGTGTGGCGATGTGTTTCACCAGGAGCATGGCCCGGCAATGTCTGGCAACAGGAAAGGGCAGATGATGGAGCAGCACTGCGTGAGGCAAAGATTGAGAGAAGTACCAGGGTTGATCGGGAGCACAGCCCTATTCTGTGCTTTAAAATGATAGCTGCAACAAGAACCTAGAAGGGGACTTGCCAACACTGGAGACGTGAGTAGTGTTTAAGAGGGCTGGTGGTGAAATTGAATCACAGATGTCTTCCAAGATAATCAGCTTCAACAGTGAAAGCCAAGTAAGACAGCATTCCTAAAATTAGATGAAGAGGCTCACAGAGGGCAAGTGTCCAAAGAGAAAAGGTTACTACACCACAGCTGCAGTGGAAACTTCCAAATTCTGAGCACCAATGTGAAAATCTGTATGTTTTACTTACTGCTAAATTTTATCATATGCAGATCATTAAAACAATACACATGTCACAACTGGACACAAAATACACTAAAACTCCTCCTGGCAAAAATAGTTTTTAAGGCATGTGGGTTCCAGGAATCACACCCTAAGAGTTTACTCCCCTGAGACAGGACTTGTGCAGTTTTGACTAGCAAGACAGTTCACTTTGTTACTTGCAAAAGCAAACACTTTATGTAATTATGGATTTCTGGAACAATCCATCATCTCTGAAAACAAATTGCTTTGAAACTGGAATGTAAATCTAAAGACAATGCTGTTCTCCTCTCAAACACCAAAGCTCTTGCTACCAAAGCAAGTAAGAACAGGAGACAGAAATTGAAACCAACAAAAATCTCTGGATACTAAAACATTCAGCTGCAAATTTCTAATCACTCTTTTTCATGAATCATCCTTAAACTCACTGCACTAAATATCCCCACCACCTAAAAATACTTGCATTAAGATTATATTAAATTATACTATCTTTAGTGTGTTTTGGTTTCTGGACTAAAACTTCAATTTCGCTAATTACTTGAATGCTGTAGTTAAATTAAATATATAAACATACTCTTAAGAGCCATCAGGCTAAAATATTCACAGTCAAAAACATATTCCCACTTCTGTTTTTTTTCAGATCAGCGACCTTGGAATAGGAGAGGAGCATTAACTATCAAAGTATACCATGTATTTAATCACCCTTCGATACTATGAAAAATGAGATGACTGATTAGATCTGAAGGGAAACACAACTGGAAAAATAAAACTGCATTCCTTCCATCTCTGGGAAGCTCAGAGCACCAGCTACCTGCTACAGGTAGCCTGCTGAAGTTTGGCACAGTTTGAATGAAATACCTTTGACAAAGAGCTTCACTCAGTGTGGTGTATTTGGTGTTGGAAACCCTTTCACCCATATCAGCAGTTTTCATCCCACATAAGAGACATCTAAGACAAAATGGATGACAAATACTATTGCTGTAATAAGCCTTATCTGAGTTACTATAAGAAATACTTGTGATCAATAGCTATTGTCGGCTCTTACAGTCAAACAAATTACAAAGCCTCTATCTTCTAGGGACTGAAAAAGAATCATTACCAAAAAAAAGAATTATTACAGCTAACTACAAGAGAGAATACTGTAGAAGCTTATGCAGCCAACTTGAAAAACATCTCAATCTGCATCAGCAAAAGGACAGTTCTTGAAAGCTTTTGTGCCCCAAGTCCCCACACAGCCTGCGCTGTCCCTGGACAGCTTCCCAGAAAAAGCAAGGTCCTGTACACTAGCTTCCACCAGAAGTCCCACAGTACTCCTTTACTCCTCCTATTCCCTAATGGCTAAAAGTAAATTTTTCATCCCACTCCCAGAGAAGAGAAAGGAAAGACTGTGAGAGACAGAAACAGGAAAGGGGAAAGAGAAGGCAAAGGCCGACCCCGGAGCTTCTTGCTTCCCACCCACCAAGCCACATTCCACAGCCCCACAAGGGAGAGAGCCCTCTTCAGAAGATAAAGTAGTATCTGACACAGAGCATTCTCTTACAGAATGTGCATCCATGGAAAAGACTGATGCAAAACATGAAATATCCAGCGTGTTGCATTCATGTGCCCATACCAGTCTAAAGCCCACTGGTAAACATTTAGGAAGAGAAAGAACCTTACTCTGTGTTAATATCCTGAACACAAGGATTCCCAAAGACTTCTCCTGAGAGCTTGAGGATTAAAAGGCCTGGCTAGTATGTCATAGTGACTCATTGCTTAAATCCAGAATATTAAAAGATAAGCTAGCCAGAAGAAACTTTACTTTTGCCATAAGTGATGTTAATTAAAAGGTCAAGAGATCAAGAGACGGTATTGAGAGAAAAACCACAGAAGGAGGAAATGAGCAGAACACTAGAAAATATATTTTTTTAAAAGGTGGAGATAAAAGGAGGATAAAATAAAACCCTTTGAAAGCTGAAAATGAGAAAAGGATGAAAAGTGCAAAATTTATGTCTCCAATTCTTCTTTCAGAACTTTATAGTTCACATTTTCCTCCAGGTTTAGTCGCCTTAATTGCACATATGATTCACAGGCTCACTTGCTAGTAACAGAAGATTCATGATTAAGAGGGCACAGTAAGTTTTGATTTCAGTAGCTAAGACCTCAGTATATCTGAAAAAATTATTTCAGTCAAAATGCACAAGTATGTGAAGAATAACTCTCAATTTGATTTTTCCATTTCTTGCTTTCTCTCCAGACTGGCTGAAAAGAGTCTAGTAATAACAGCAACAATGTACTAACAGTGAGCAGTTCATCAACATCTCATACTAGCTGTACAAAACTCTCTTAGGGCATTATGAAAGCTATTTCTTTCCAAAAGCAAGCCCTTAGTATGTGTTAGGAACTGTATAAATAATTTTGGATTCAGACTCTGCTAGGCAGAAGTTTCAATTCGTAACATTACTCAAAGAATCACAGCTGTGGAAATAAGAAAAAGTTTTTAAAGTACTTAATTTTGAAGAGTCTGCTTTAGCTTCCCTTAAACGTTTTTAATAGTATGTTTAAGGAAACTTGCACAGGGACAACACAGCTTCTTTTGGAAGAAAGGGCAATGCTAAACAAATCATTTCTTATCTAAACTCTTAGCTCTCTTAATGGTAAATTTGAATGACAATGAAGTGATAGGAATGTGTTAAAGAGGGGGGACTGTTTTTCCTGTCAACCAAAGCTGAGCCCTCAACTACAAAGTTTAGTAAGTCCAAATGGAGAACATCAACTCTGCACAGACGATCTCTGAACAGACACGACCCTCTGGGCAGGTGCTGGGAGGTCACAGACATTTTGCTGCGGGAGGGGATTTGAGCCTGTCATGTGCTGTTCTAGCTTCCTGCACTTGTGCCTGTGCAAATTAACCACCACCAAGTGCAAAACATCAACTCCAACTCTGCACAGGTGTAAGTAAATACATAGGTGCTGCTCCCCTGTGGCTCAGGACCAACAACGTTCAATGCCATGATCCTATGCTACCATTTCATCCTCATACAACTCACAGTCAGCTCCTCTACAATGGACATTACAAACTATTTTTATCATCAAGGCTGGGGGTGGAGGGAGGCAGCGGGAGCAGGAGATCCTGGAAGCATTCAATAAAAACATCCACCCCACTTGTACATGGCAAACCTGAGCCTTCAAGCTGTACTGAAGTAATTTCACAGTCAATCCAGAGAACTCAGCGGATCCTTCCGTAAACAATCTTGGCTGAAAACAATACTTATCCCACTACAAATCTGTTGCTATATTCAGAATAGACGTCCTCAATTCTACCTAGCTTTCTGAGTGCTTATTTTTGAAAATTCCTGAAAGGAAGGCCCACTGAAAAGCTACAACAGCATTAAAAAAAAAACCAAAAAAACAACAAACAAGCAAACAAACAAAAAACGAAACACAGCACTATGTGCTTTTGATGTAAAATTATGCTTCTTCCCCAGGTAACAGGATTGTCATAGAAAAAGAATTCCCTTGACTTAAAGAATAATAAAATCATATACATTTATGCTTTGTTTCAAGAATTGTTATATCAGAGCACATAATTTTAATAGTCTTTGACTTTTTACTACTCAGATGTATACAATCTCACAAACCTACAGAACTGCAAATATATCCCTTTAGGATAAACCAGAAATTTCTCTCTGCCTGCTCAACAACTTTCTCTCTTGAAACAAACTCAGACTAATAATTTTTTGTCTAAAAACTGAAAATTTGAAAAAAGCTTTGTATGAAGCATTTGTCAGGTAAACACTAGAAAGAAGCATTTATAAAACTTGACTCACAGCTGACAGCATTCTGTGACGCCATAAAGTTGAAACCGTTTCAACCTGCAAATTCAGGAAAACCCTGAGATAATAGAAAGGCACAGAAGATAAATCACCATATGACTTGCTGCTATAGGGCTTACAAACACCAATATGTGCCACTGAAGCATTAGTCCAAAGGCAATCACTCAACATCTCTCAAACTGCAAGGACTTACTTCCAGGTCCAGAACTTAAAGTGACACTATTTTAGGAGCCACAAGACGTCTAACTCCATCAGGTTAAGTGTAAAGGGACAAACTTTATCTCCAGTATTAAGAGAGTGTCTTGTATCCATGAGTTAATTTGCATTATTTACTGTATCCTAATCCAAACAGAGCTCTCTAATTCTAATAAGTTGAACTATGAGGCAACCTCAGGCAAGGGTTGCACTGATTTTGCCTGACAAAAAACTTCGTTGCAGTACCCTGCCTCTGCCAGAGTTTTATGTGAAGCAAGTATCTCACAACGATTTTCCATCAGCTCATTAGCATCCCCCATCATCTCTCTTAACAGCAAAGCCCTCTATGTAGATTCAAACAGAAACCAGAAATCCTCTTTTCATTGAGGACTACAGCCTGCAGCAGCCAGAACTATCAACTGAAATTTTTTCCCCTGCTACATAACAAGGATTAAAAAGAGAGAGGTTACAAGAAGTATTACTCCACAATTTATTATCTGTCTTCTGACAACAACTAATAAATCCTTTTCCTAATTACTAATCCTTAACTACTGACTTTTATCATGATTAGCTTCTTTTTAATACACCGAAAGAGTAACAAGTTCCCCCTAAAGATAGTGACAGGAAAGTTGAAAACCAAGACCAAAAATATCTCCTCAATTTAAGAATTCATGATCCAAAGCTTTACTATTCGTTTCCCAGGTTTCCTGGGATTAGTTTTCTTCACATCTGAAAAAGTTTCAGCTTGTGCTGAGGGGAGAGATATGGCTTCCTGAAACCCCTTCAGAATAAGTGTGTGTGTTCTTGAATACCCTTGGGGCACCTACTGACCCTTTTGTACCATCATTCACCCTCTGGATACAACGCAGCTTGGCAAAACATCTCTTCAACAGAGAACAAAAGACATGACATGAGTTATCCTTCATTACACAGGACAAGGTGATTCTTTTATTACAAAATTCATACAAACCGTAATACCAAGAATATATGCAATATACGGTGGGATTTACCTGAAACCTATGTCATAAAAACAGTGTGCTTTTTCTGCATGGTAAATGTCACATTAGCACATTACATAACAAAAATAACATTCTCTTCTATTCCTAATTTTATATTATCTGCCTAGCCTACCACATTCACCTCTGCCCTTTGGTATTTTCTTTAGATTACTTGCATTAATTTTAACATTTATTCAGCTGACTTGCGAGGTATTTTTCAGCTGCAAGTAGGAGGGAGGTAAGTATCAGTAAGTATCTATATAACTAACAAACTAGTTATGTCCTGTGTGCCTTTTGGTACCTGAAGGCATTGAGACACACACATGTGAAAAAAAAAAAAAAAAAAAATATATATATATAAAAATTATATAATATATAAATGTGTATATGTATTTATATATTAAATATATATTTATATATAATTAATAATATATATATTATTTATTCATTTTATATATATATATATATGTAATGAATAAATAAATGCAATTGTCAGTTAAAAGGTAGTGCTGGGTTACTGGGTTAAAGGTCGAACTTGATGACCTTTATACTCTGTTTCTATGATACAAGAACAAGAGGCCACTTCCTCTCCAACAGTGTAAACCAAACTGAGGTGGACACATCTGTTTGTTAAGACTCTCAGACTCCAGTGACATTTTGAGTGTTGCCCTCAATCCCACACTTCCTTTCACACTCTCAGTTGCAATTAAGACTTCTTAGCTGTATGACATGCCACAATCAGACACCAGTAATACATTTCCATATCTTGCATTAGATTACACATTTTAGCCCCTCAGGAAAGAAAAGTCTTCCCTTGCACTAACCATAAATTATTCTCATGCTCTGTGCAACCAAAGCACCTCAAAGAAAAGGCAGGATAAGGCAGCAGATCCATTGCTGCTACTGCCTGCCTCAAGCAGGGTCCCAGCTCTCACAAAGGGAGAACAACCCACTCCAGTCAAGCCCTCAACTCCACAGTCTTTGCTGCTTCCTTCACAAAAGACCTTTATTATGTATATAAGAACTAAGCGTTCATGAAGCTCTGTGCAGCAGCATGTTGCAAGGCAGTAACTATTTGTTTTAACTAGGGTGTTAGAATGAACAGTTTCAATAGTCTACAGCAGATACATGGCCAAAGTTTGCTTTCCAGGATTTTAAGAATGAAGGTAAAGATACATTTTTAACAAGAGTTCAAAGCCCTGACTACACTGGCTTGTGTGTATTTCCTCGTAATAGGAAATAAAATAGGGCCAGGGCTCGAGCACTCCTAGCTGCAGGCAGGTCCCAGCCTCACAATTCAGGTGTCACTTGGGTGACAGCTCCAGAGGGAGCCCATTCCCAGCAGGGCCAGCAGATCAACTCTCCCTGTCTTTAGGGGAAGGCATGTCCTTCTAGACACACATGGCACACCACACCATGAGTCCTGGGGACCACACAATGAGCATGTGCCCATTTTATTACTGAACACAAAAAATGGCCATCAGTGTAAGAATGGAAATCTAGGGTAAATTGGTCACCAGGGATCTAACTCAGGAACATTCTTAGGACTCACAGTCAACAGTGAAACTCAGCAACTGTACAAGTGCCTGATCAATTAAAAAGGAAGTCTAAAAATACCAGAGGTGACCTGCAAGAAAAAGTTAATGGTAATTCAACTCAAACTTCTGTAATGTTCATTTCTGTTGAAGAAAATATGTCAGTTGTGAATAGCAGCATATGTACCCGAGGAAAAAAAAAAGCAAAGGAAGAACAGATTGCGGTTTTAAATAGAAGGCAAGAAACAATACAGCGTGTACCTTTTCTAATAAAAATGTACCAGAAATTTTACAGAGTAAAAACCTGAATATTCACTCTCAAAAGCACAAAGCTATTTCAGCATCTGTTGAGAACACTGCATTATCTCAGAATTTAACTATGACACAAATATACAGAACTATAAATACAATTACTGTAGCTTTTATTTAAAATAATGGATCTGAAGATGTTATGCATGAGAATATGAACTCCAGAAGGCAAACATCAGATTTTGATAAATGTTGACATATTCTGGAGTTTATATGGCATTAAATTTTTCTTTAAAAAGAGACAGATCCTTAAAAGGGAGAAACATAAAACATAATGAAGTCCACTGGAACTTCAGCACTCCCCTTCTTTTTACAGGAAAGTAGTCAAATATAAAACCATGAGAGTCCACATGAAAGAATTTCTCCTTTGCATATAGATACAAAGTTGCATATTTTCTTTAAAGTGGACCATAGTATTTTTAAAACAAAACATACCCAAATGCTAGAGAACAATGCTACATACTCTTAGGATTATCTGTAAAATGAAAGCAACCTACTGAAGAACTGATACTTGTTTATTCTAGAGATATCCAACACTTGCTGAGACCAGCAGAAGATTCTATTTTAAAGTGTGGAACTTTTGTATCTACTCTGTTCAGCTGAACTCTCCCATCAATAATAAATATTAGACTATAATAGTTAGACCATTTAATAAAGATTAGACTTCAGACTTCTGCTCAAATGAAACTTATAGAAAAAAAAATCTGTCCTCTAGAAGGCAAAAACCACAGAACTTCCCAAAAGGGGGATTTGTGTTCAATCTCCTTTTCTTGTGAACAACCTGTTCCAAAATTTCCTGTTTCAAAATCAGTAGCAGTTTCCATACTGATAGTTAGTCACCCCAATGAATGCACAGCAATTTCTTCCCAATTCAACAGGGTCAGAATTCAAGCAGGTAGGAAACAACACATCCTCTGTGAAAAGTAAGCACACAATTGCCAGGCTATCTTCTGCATGGAGAAACTTCGCGAAGCCAACAGAAAAAAAAAAGTGCATCAAAACTCTGTATGATGATTCTTCCACATACGACTTATCAGGTGGTATTAAAGTTTCAAAAGAGTATTTACATCTGGCTGCAATTCCTTTTTTTTTTTCCCCACATGTCACACAGGAAATCACTTAATGCCATTATACTTCAGGGAGCAGTTTTGTAATTGAGCTCCTTGGCTAATGTAAAAGGTGTTTTGTCCCAGTGTAACAGCCCAATCACAGATCTTAATGGGAATGAAGTCTGGATTTTAGGTAGGGTGGTTTGGGAGTTCTTTCGTGTTGGGGAGCAGGGGTTAGTTTGGGTGCCTGGTGTTGGAGTTTGTATTTTCCAGCATAATACTCAGAACACCAAATTAATTTTTCATTTTTACATGTCTTTTCAGCAAAATGTACAAGCAAATTTTTCCCCCTGCAATTTAACTAGCAAGTTGCCAAAGCCCTCAAAACAGAGGGATCTAATAGAAATTTTGACACATGCTTCATCACTACTGGTTTGTGCAAGTTCTGTTTAAAAGCATTTTACTTTTTCATACATGATTTTTCTGTAAAATTCTATATTATGGTGATTTTTCCTCTCTATTTAGAATCACTGAATTGCTCTCACCTTACAGAGGTTGTTGTCTTTTTTCTCTCTTTCAGGGTAGAAAAATTAATACATTCTCTAATGGCTAAGAGAAGTCAGATGGCTGGAACTTAACTACTTTGCGTCCAGCACATGTGAAACATTGCCAAGTCAAGGTGGGAAGTGAAAACAGAAAGCAGGAACAACTTTGTATACATAAGCTGAAGTAATGGAGAAAAAAGGCTTGCTGGGTTAATTGACCAGCCTAAAGTCATATGATACATAGACCTATGTAGATACTTTGGTGCCAAAATGAGTATTGTATTTTACATGTTTTTTTTGAGAGTTAGCAAGTCTTTTTGTTTATCTTCCAATGGAAAAAAAAATTGGTTACCTTCCTGACTTCCTACTTGTATTAACACTCTAATATTCGAATATAATTCACTTTTGCAACAATCAAATATAGTGGAAAACTGTAATTTTACCTTTTTTTTTCCCTCTCTGCATCATTAACATTGAAGCAAAGAACACCTAGCTGCCTTTTCAACTTTCATAGATCGAGACTGGTGTTCCTCTAATGCTACATACATATTCTTGTGCATCTTAAGGTGGATCAGTTATACTCTGGGTAAGGAAAGGGCTAGCACTTGTCTTACACAAACGACCAAAGTAGCTATGCAGTAAACAGAAAAGCTCCAGAGTTCACATTCACTGAGCAGCAAATAAGATGAAAATGGTGAGGGGTTTAATTATTGTTTTCACCTTTCATAAAGAGCAGAAAGTGGAGACAAAGTGAGTAAGAACATTAATGAAACTGAAATTCTGATTATACAAACACAGAACAAATGGAAAACTGCTTGGAAGCTTTATCTCACCACTGGAACAGAGGTACTGAAAATACATATTCCCCACCCAAATATAATTTTCCACTCTCTTCTTTTCCTGTCTGGGAAAACCCCTGAAAACAACAAAACAGCAAAGCCAAAAAATTTAACACTATCTCACCTCACTCCCTTCATTTACCTTGTGCACTAGAAATCTCTTTCTGATTTCTTCATCCATGAGCAGGAGTGAAACTATCATCATCAGGAGCAGAATCATTTTGTGAAAGCAGCAGCAGGTTATCCCATACCATATGATATAGAAAGCAGCCTACAAATGTTTACTAAGCAGACATTTCACCTCTGGAGCTGATGAACAATTCTGAATGCATTTTCAATTTCCAACAGGAGATGAAACACTCCTGCTGTTTAGAACACTTAAAGAAACATATATGTTGTAGGTATTCATTCATTAATAAAAAAAACAGTAGCAAACTATTACTGAATATAATCTGTACAAGCAAGCCAGTGAAGGCCTTTGAAGTACCATCCAACCCTAAAAAGATGCATCGCATGTAACTGTTTTAAAAATAAGTCACTATTGTGAATTACATACAGCAAATTAAGAGAATGGAAACCACATCCTCTATATAAAAATCAATTAGCAGAGATTAGCATGATGCAGTGCCCCACTGTTATCTATTACATATTCATATTCAAAAAATGAAAAATCTTAGGATGAAAAGCCAGTTTTTTCTGTCATTATCCCCTACAGAATTAAGAAATGTAGCCCTTCCCTGCCAAGGATCCTTATTTTACAAGCCAGAAATGGAGCAACAGGAAGTCAAAGCACATGTATCAACAGTGGTCCAAGAGGCTAAAAACCAAGGATGCAGGCCCTTTCTCTACACATTAAAAATCACTGGCTAAGACAGAAAAAGGCACCTGCCCTGCTGTTTGTGCCAGACCACAGCGCTGGTATTTGCAACAGCAGTTTAAGAACAGGTGAAGTTCTGATAGTGTGCAAAAGCTTTTTGTCACCTCCTAATCTGTAACTTCATCTAAACTATTTTTGCCATGGGAGAAGTAAATGCTCACCTATCTGCCAAAGGCCCTGCAGTAAATGAAGCAATTACTCTTGGTCTGACACTAGCACAGTATATTATTCACATAACTTAGATCCTTCCCCACCTATTTGCTTAAACAGCTTGAAGGTTTTAACAGCTGAGGCTAGTCTTCACCTGCCATTTTAGATAAAATTTTAATTTCTGATTTCAGGTATTTCAAACATGTTTCATATATTTTCATTTTCCCATTCCACTTATAAAGCACAATCTGTTTGGCATCTACAAAATTTCCTTTAAATTTAACATTATTGAGGTAAAGCCTGAAATGGGCAGAGAGCCCAAGCATGGTTTTGTGGCTTGGCTTGAGTTCAAACAGAAAGCAGTAAAAATCCAAAGGCAAGAAAACCCACCTTTTCAAGTCAGGACCATTACAAAAACAGCTCTCAAGCTGTTCTATGCACCCAGTTTCCCTGTAGACACCCCAAAAATAAGGCCCAGACCACTCTGTTCTCCCCAATGTGTACCACCATAAAATTGAAAAATAGGTATGACAGACCATAGGATACTTACTCAAGCTGCTCTTTTCTGTCTCCTACAGTGGCCTTAGTAAAAAAATAACCACTACAACAGATGTGGTGTGTCAGTGCCCTGACTCTCCTAAGCAAGGCAGGTTAGTTACTGCATCTGCAAATACACTGCCAGATTTTTTCTCATTTGATGATAATGACCACAGACCTTATGTAAAAAAAGTTCAATCAAAATACCACAGAGGTCCCCTTCAAAAGAATAATTATCCTTCCACTTGGCTGAAGTGCAAACTAGAAGAATAAGAGCCAATTAATTAAAAAGCCACATAAATTACATGGTTATTTTTTGCTACCCTGCTGTGCAGCTTGACAGTCACTGAGTAAGGGAAGGAGAAAAGCAGGGAAAATATTTTCAATGGACAAATTAAAGGACTGTATTCTGCAACTGAAAAGGATTTAATGATGGAATTACTTTAGAGATGTCTCAGGAATGAAGGTTTGCTTACTGCCAGGTAGAAGGATTACACAATCTGGCAGAGTAGCATGGGCTAACAGATGAGGAGATAACACTCACCAGGAAGGGCACTGAGAGAAGTTACACATTCATGAGACATAAAAACAGCTGATCAGTTTTAATTAAAACTTGTCTGTTCAAACACTTTTGTAAGGAGACATTGTCTATCTGTATAATGCTTTGACCTTTTTTTAAGTAACATTTTCCAATTATTTTATTATTTATGTCTTTCCAGCATCTCTACCATCAAAAGGGTAAAATTTAAAATTTCTCTCAGTCTCTTCTTTCTCTCTGTGCCTCTGTTTTATTAGCTAGTTATAATCTTTTCTCAAGCTGTTTTGCTCTAAGTTTATTTTTTCATTGCAGTACAATGATCAAGAAGTCAGACTACACAGTCAGAAATGTCAACAACTTCAATCACACAACAGCAAAGTCTCTCTTAACACATGAATGAGCACCACTTAGTTTTGATTTCAAAACACTGATCATTTAGCTCTATTGTGAAACAGTAGACAGCACGTAATCAGAAAGAGTGGACTATTCATTGAGTGAGCAAATATAATCATGTACAAAACATACACATTTTTTTTAAAAGAGCCCTATGGATAACCATTCATTTGAACAAAAAAAAAAAAAAAAAAAGTGGAGAGAATATTTAGCCGTATTCCAAGTTTTAGAATGCCTATGGAAAATCTTCCACAGAAGATGCACTGTATGAGACATGATTAAAACTGTACATTACAGTATTTCCTTTGAGCTGAATACATATTATAGTTAACGAAGTATCAAAGATGCCCTTCTGAATTAGTTGAATCACATCCAGAGCTCACAACGCTTACCCAGAACATCTGAGCCTCCGTGATTTTTGCCTAAACAATTTTCAAGCATGTTTTTCTTTTTTTCCTATTCATTAAGTACATATTTACAAACATTACTACAAAATAATACTACTTTTCCAATGAAAATTTAATATTAAAACCTTAAATTCTAGTTATATCTATCTCTAAAAATACAGCTTTCTTCCCAGGAAAGATTAAATGGTTAAAAATACTTTAAAATTTCTACATATTTTTTTCCTATGCAAAATATTTCATGTCAAAGATATTTGCTTTCATTTCAGCCAAATAAAATGGAAAATTAAAAAAGAAAGACTGTACAGAGCATATAATGCTATAGCATATTCATCTCATTAAATCTGTTAAATAATTAATACAAGTTGGGTTACTGACTTTTAAAACTCAAGCAAAGCTACTAAAGAACTATTGCACCTGCTAAAAAAACAGATTAAAACTACTGTGGAAAAAACCTGCTAAATAATATCAAACACTGGAACTTCACTCTTTTTGCTGAGACAAAACATAAGCTCACGGTTCAGGTATTTTTATGACTACAGAAGGAAAGGCAGAAGAAAAGTCAACAGTCATGGCTGGTTTAAACACACTACTGAAAATGCTTAACTGATTTCTGCTATCACTGCTTTTCAGAAATGGTATCTTGGCACAACTTGTTCCTTGCCCGCATCTGGTTTGGCATATTTCAGTGTTGGCAAATAAGCTGTTTCATAAAACAGCCACACCTCAAACACTAAAATTATACCATAAACAGAGAATTAATTTTTACCTAGAGCGCTAAACTTTTTATTAGCATTAGGAAGCTTCCTATATGTGTAAGAGCTTAGAGCTTTGAGGTTTGGGTTTGTTTTTTCTTTTTTTCAACTAAGTAGCCAAAATTTGGCAAAAATGAATGAATTCTTGTTTCAGTTAATAAGGAAGCTTTTTAAGACAAGGGGATTCCTAGAAATACCTTGTAAAGTTTGTGTTTGAATTTTTCTTTCTTCCAAATGATAAATACAAGCATGACTGTAGGAAGAAAAGAATTCAAAGTCAGATTTTCAACTGTACTATCACATTTCCAAAAGCAATATTCTGAGGATCAGAAAGTTCACCATTTGTTTGACACAATTTTTTAGGAACTAATACCTGCCAGCTTTTAGGCATTGAAGATAAGAGAAATACAACAGTATCATCACTTTTAAAATGTTTTATTATTTATTAACTGTAATACTTTGTTTCAGTAAGTTTCTTCACATCATAGTATTTTTAAAAATGAGACAGTAAAAACATCAGGCTACTGGCAACAGCTCCAACAATAATATTCTATGAACAGAGAAACAATGAAAACCTCTTACTTCAGAGCTTAGCAGTAAATACGTGAAAACTACCAACCAACCAAAGTTTAAAATAATCATTTATTTGTTTGCATCAAAAACTACTGCAGGTTGATTAAATTTGATTCATATGCAAACATTCAAGAAAATCCTGACAAACATTTATCCGAGTAATAAGGTAAAATCAAGTTAAGCAACAATTTTCAGCATGTTCACCCCTTCCTGATAGTGGTTTCTATCTGTAATACTTTTATTTCTTTTGCTGCTGTACATGTCTAATGCCACTTGCATTTGGAACTTTGCACTACATAGAACATAGTATGGATGCCACTTGGATCTGAACTGAATGTCTCAAATGATAACAAATACTGCAACTGGCCACAGAAACGTCACAGAGGTAGCTTTTGCCATGATGTGGAAAGTCTGACAAGTCCAAAACCATTTTTGTAACTGTTAGGTTATTTCACAATATATTAAGATCATTATGCTGTTTCTGCATACTTCACATGGTTACTTTAATAGATATAATTTTCTTACCCATAAATAACTTGCCTCTCCCCTCCTCCCCTTTTCTTTTTTGACTATACATCTCAGAAGTACACAGCGCCTGTTCTCAGGAGTCACTCAGAAACATCACCCACAAATTCCTTCATTTATTAATTTATTTGCTTCATGCAAAGAAAATGGATTGTTTTCTTTTTGAATACTTACTTTCCCTAAAATTATCCAGTCCATTATTTATGGCACCAGTAGCAAGCATTTTCTCTAAGGAATAAATACAAGGTCTGGAAATCTATTTTCCTGCTTCCAATACAGTGTTAGACATTGTCATACCTTGAGATGGGGCTTGGTTTTTATTCCAAATTACATCTCTAGACACAGAAAGATGTCAGCTTCATCTCACTTTTGGCTGAAATTCATTTTTGAGAAATGATTAAATATCAAGGGATTTTAACTGTGATTAAAAAAAACACCTATCAGTAATTCAAAAATTTGTCCTTGTAATAAACTAGTTCAGAATTTTTTCAAGACAGAAAACAGACAAGGCAAAGGCTAACAAATAGGCCTAATCTTTTTGCTTATGATGTTGATGATTAATATAATGCAGTCTATTTCAGAATTAATCTGGTAGAAAAATGGGAGGTAGGTTATTTGATTTTTTATTCATGACAATCTGGGGGTTTTTAAGCTATTCTCTCTAGTAGTTAATTAGATTAATTTTTGTATTAATCCAAATAAGGGATCTTTTCCTCCCCATTCTAATAATTCTCAAGAATTTCTAATCTTTTACTCGCTCCTCTAAAAGCTTAAAATCATAAGTGTTGTGACCAGTAAACACATACAGAAGATGTTCACTGACGATACCCTTGCTTAGAAAATTAAACACCCAGAGCATACAAAAAAAGATCCTCCTACAAAAACATACATTAAATGCATTTCTTTGAGGATAGCAAGTAAGAGTGTAGTGAATGGCCATGATAAATGTGAGAAGATGCATTTCTCTGAAACACTGAAAGCTTTTGCTCTCTGCATGTAACACATTTGCCAGTAACATCAGAAGTTTTTCTTGACCATATTTAGGCAAACTATTTTAAATTAATTTTGCAGATTGATCTTCCCCTTCTTTGTTAAAAAGATTAAATACTTCATGATAAAGCTACCAGTAATACCAGTAGAAATAATATGTACCCATTGTCCATGATGGTATGAACACACAGGGAGTGGTATCATAAGTCCCACAAAGCTCAGCTGTTCAGGCAGACTGAGGTTTCCCTTCCAAAAGCCAAAAATCACTGTTGGAGAAAAATCAGCTGGAAAACTGAATTTCAAGGCACTACCTAAAAGGGGAGAGAAATGAAAGAGGACACACCTCACCAGCCAGCAGGAGCAGCAAAGTTGTCTGTGAACTGCAATACAGAAAGTGGAATCCTGCTTTTATAAAACCAGTGTCACATCCCCTTACAGTCAAACTGCAAAGGTAAAGACCCAGTCCTGCACTCTGGCATCACAACAATTGCATTTCAGAACATATTGTACAATCCCAGATGACTGCACTAAAAAAAACAGACCTCCAAGCAGTTGGAGCACCTTCTGTTTCTCCTACTTCCTTACCTGGTACTCCTGAGGGATCTCCAAATCAAAGACACAAACTAATATTCATGTTTTTCTGCCATTTGACTAAGCAATTAATGAGATAAAGCTGTTCTTTGGACTATACCTCAGAGGTCTATAAAAAATTTCACTATTTCAAATGCATGATGAACATTAGAGATGCTCCCAGAAGCAGCTGCCCAGCCCTATTTAGATTACAATAGTGCTCTACTTGAGTTAAACAGAACTTTTATAGAAGCTCTGTGCAAGTTAAGGTAATTTTTCCCTTTCTAACATGCCTACATGAGAAAACAAAAAGTCCTCCTAAATTAAGGCAGGGCTCAAGAAAGGACAGAATTTTTCAACCAGGTCTGAGGCTACTAATCTAAAATTAAGAGAAAGGAAAGCTGTTTCAATTGTGCAACAGTGTAGCACAGCAGATCTGACCAGATTCCAGCAATTTCAGGACACAAAAAGGATGGCCTCTGAAACTCACCTGGCATTCATGAAGCTGTTTGTTATTATCAAACAAAGCTCTTTGTTATCATCCTGACTCAACTGACGTTGACGCAGAAATCACGAGAGATGTCTCAATCAGACTAACAAAATTAATGGCTGCTTAACTTCACCATTACTCTTTCAATTTTCCTGCTAAGAGCTATCCTCCAGCAAATACCCCAAATAAAAGTCATTACTGCAAAGCACTCAGACACTACTGCGATCAGTTTTGCCAATGCCATAGTAGAAATGAATAGTTTAATATTCAGTCATGAGTAAGGCAAGTAGGCCGAAGGAAGTTTCAGATTACACAATATATAAGTAAAATAAAAAATACCAAATTATTCTGCATTTATTAGGAAACATTGGGGTTATGTAAATAGCATGCATTAACATATAATCCTGAATATGATATAAACGAAAACCATATCCAAATGCATGTACACAAAAGGGGCCCTGAAGTATTTTATCATGCAGATCCTTAGAATAAAAGTCTCATCTGCTGAAAGTGGGACATATTTCCAATCTTTTGTACCAAATTCATAAGGATAACTAAAGTAGTTATGCTTGCTTTCCTTAAAGTTTAAATACTCAGTATCATAACTTCAGTGGTTCTAACACTTTTCAAAGTTCTCATTATTCTAGCGCAGAATCTATAAAAGCAAAGAGCAATGACAGAATTTACTGGACTGTATTTGTGAAATCAGAACATAAATAGAATAGAGAAGTATTTCGAATACATTACTGGTTATACTACAATCATCAAAAAGATAGAATATTGCACTGAAAAAGAAAAGCTACTGCCATTGCCTTGAATGTCATTTCCGTGTGTTGAGCTCAAGTCTACCTCTTTACTTAAAACTCAGTGACAAGGTTGTATAATCCCATAATACTAATCCTGAAATTGTGTCCTTCCTATAGAGAGAGACTAAAATAATGTAATTTTTCTCTTTTTCCAACAGTAGTGTTTTTAGTAATTTGAAATATTGAAAAAAGCCTAACAAGGCAGACAGTACTTAAAGAGATCCAACTTGCCTCTTCCATTTAGTGCATGTGCTTCAAGTCATGGATGTAACTCATATTACTATGAGTTACAAATAACATATTCCTACACACAACAATACACCTTTGGCTTATGACACAGAATCACAGACAATGCTAAGTTGGGAGGGACCCATCAGGGTCATTGAGGCCAACTCCTGGTCCTGCACAGGACACTCCAAGAGTCACACCCAGTGCCTGAGAGCATTGTCCAAATGCTTCCTGAACTCTGTCAGTCTTGTGCAGTGGACTTCCCCAGAGGGCCTGTTCCCCAGCCACCCTCTGGGTGAAAAATCTCTTCATGATTGTTTAAAAACAAATCTCATTTTAGTTGACTGATGCTTTTGTTTGACTAGACAGAAATATTTACAGAAACTGCAAGTAGCTGTAGTTTTCTATTACAAACACAAATGTTTCTTAAAAGATTTATTAGACAACAACATAGTCTAGGAAGCTAAATCAAAATCAAATGCTTTAGAAAAACTTCACCCACCATAAAATAACTCAGCAGGGACAAAATAGCAAAAGAGTGCTACCAAAGAACCCAGCACAAAAAAATACTTTACTTAGTGGCCAAAAGTCTCCTTATATAAACTGGAAATACTTTGGTAAGTATCTCAGACTACCTTGCAACTCAGCTTCTGTTTCTATATTACCACAAGTTTTACTTCATTAGCCTGCTCCAGCAAAAAGAGTTTCTTCTGCTGGCCAGTTCCCATCACTAGCACAATCACTAGCAGTAGATTGCATTGAATGTCAATTTGTGTGCTTATCATTGCTTCTGTCTTATGAAGACATTATCATTATTTCTGTAAATTTAGCACGGAGAGGCCTCAATCAAAATTCAGACCTTTGTCAGGCTCTGTACAAACCAGAAGAGGAAGGCCTAAAGGTTTTCAAATAAGGACACAAGTCTGCAGACAACAGAAGAACTGGCACTAGTAGCCAATACACCAGAGGGTTGTGCTGCCATCCAGAGCACCTCGAAAATGGGCTGTCAGGAACCTCAGGCAGCTGAACAGGAGAAATACCAAGCCCTGCACCTGAGGAGACACTGATACCCCATGCAAATCAGTAAATGCTGACATGGGGCCATGCAGCTGGAGGGCAGCTTTCAGAAAAGGATGTGAGGTGCTGCTGGACAGCGAGTTGAGCACAAGGCAGGAAGATGCCCTTGCAGCCAAGAGGGCCAATGCCATGCTCTCCTGCACTAGGAGGAGTGCTACCATCCAGTGACCCTTCCTCTCTACTCAGCCTGTGTGAGCCCACACCAGGAGCATCAACATCCAGCTCCGGGCTCTCCACTACAAGAGAGAGACAGAGCTACTGCAGGAAGTTCAGTTAGGGGCCATGCAGACTGAGGGACTGGAGCATTTCACATGAGACGGGCTAGATTAATATTGAGACTGGAGAAGACAAGGCTCAGGGGAAATCCCAACAATGTGTAAAAATACCTATATGAAGGCTGCAAGGAAGAGAGATACGAACTCAAAGCAATTGATGCAGACTGAAACACAGGAGGTTCTCTCTCTCAATGTTAGGAAATACTTTTTTCCTATGAGGATAACCAAGCACTGTCAGAGGTTGCCCAGGGAGGTGGTGGGGTCTCCATGCTTGAAGACAGGCAAAAGCAACCTGGACGTGGTTGTGGGCACCTGGCTCTAAGTGGCCCTTCTTGAGCAGGGCGTTAGAAACAGATGAGCTCCAGAGGTCCCTTACAACCTCAACAACTCTGCAATTCTGTGATCAGTTTTTTATTCTACAGAGGCAATTAAATAGAAATAATTATGCAAGGCATCACATGACTCATGAATTCCAGGAATAAATGCATGATCAATGTATCACAATGTGACAGTAATCTAAGAACAAAGCTGATGCAATACCAAGAAGTTTATGCCTCAATTAATAAGATGCAAATATCTATTGGTATTTTAGTTGATCTTGATCCCAGGACAGTCTGAGAAAGACCCAGAAGTTTCAAAATATACATATTCGTTTACATTAAAAATCTGAGAACAGGGTAACAGTATAGAAGAATACCACAGCAAAGTAAGATGATGTAGGAAACTTTAAACAATGTTTATATATAAAAAATTAATTATACAGTTTACTTTGATTGTTATTTACTATTATAAACAAACTCACGCCTGAGTACTCTCAAATTAATTGCTCAATCTTCATCAGTACATGTCATATGATGGGTATCGCAATTTTCAGAAAATGTTACTTGCTTTAAACACGAGATTTATCTTAACTTTGAAACAAAATAGCATCCCTTTTGGAAGCGACTAACTGTGTTTATAGAGACACAGCTGGTTATTTGCATGCCTGATGCTTGAAACAATATGCTAATCAAGCAAGGACACAAACATCTTGACTGAATTGTACTCAGGATACAGTCACAGAGTTCCAGTAACATTTTCCTAGAGACACAGAGAAAAAATAATCAGCTTAACAGACACAAGAGAGTTGGTCTAAAAGTGTAAAGGGGAACAAAAGCTTAAAGTTTCACAGTTTACGAAGTTTGATCCTACATTTGGCATGGGTAAAAGAAACCACAAGTCTTAAAAAGTTTCACTAACTTAAGCCTAAATATCTCATATAAAACAGTTATTCCTCCCTATGTAAGACTTGTGTAATGCAATAGCACCCTGAATACCTTCCCCTACACTGCAGTCCATTGAATTTTGTCTTGCAGGTCGGCAAGGGGACAGGAAGTTTGGAACTGTGGACAGGCTCTTGCTCAGCACATAGTCAGTAACAGCTCAATAAGGGCTGCCCCTGTCAAGGCAAGATTTAATCAACAGTATTTGAAATGTAGCTCAGACTGCTGTGCTAGCAGAATTCATCCAAACATTTCACAGGGAGGAAGCAGACCATGACAAATATCTCTTTTTACTGGCACTATACATAGAGATGAACAGCTGTTACAGTGAGGTATAAACCTGCCTACTATTTTCAGCAAAAGCAAGACAGTCATTCTTTGAGCTCTCTGGCAGTAGACGTTGTTGAACTGACGTGCTCTGTGCTGCTGCTTGGCACAACCGTGGCATCTAAAGAGCAGACTTCCCAGTTTCATGAAAGCTGGCCTTCACTCTGCACTGAAGGGCACAACTGTTATGGATTCTATACACTATGTGCCTTTCACAGCCCAGAACACTAATGGCAAACTGTTTGCCAAAGTGCAATAAACAGAGAAAACACCAAAAATGTGAACTTAAGGTAGGCAGTTATGGAGAAGACGCTGTTGGACAGTATTAGGATGACATACAAAACCACTTGAGGAAGGCACAGCTTTCCTGCAGCTGAGGGTGCTGGAGCAGGGGCTGCACCCCAGCATCCACAGCCTCCAGCCTCACAGCGGGGATGGCATTGACACACACAAATCAACCCTCACCCGTTTAATTTACCTGATGTTTTAAGGCATGGATTCTCTCACAGCCTGCTTACTAGACTGCTCTGCTTACTGTAGCCCACATGGAAAGCCCTTTCAGAAGCCTGCTTTACCAACAATCATGGTGGTTAGTGGTATGGCTCCAACAGCAAACAAATACAGTGAAGGATCTGCTGAATTTTTAAAGAAATATGCCGGGAGGCACAGTGTCAATAAAATCCTCTACTTACTGAACCACAAGAAATTTCAAAAAAGAGATAGCTGTATTAAAGAAGTCATGAAAAGTTTCAATATACTG
Organism: Certhia americana; assembly: GCA_018697195.1. Classification (NCBI taxonomy): domain Eukaryota; kingdom Metazoa; phylum Chordata; class Aves; order Passeriformes; family Certhiidae; genus Certhia; species Certhia americana. Next base: position 18,417,089 of record CM031857.1, on the reverse strand, counting down.
AAGTTTCATATATTGAAGTCTCCAAGTTTAAAAAGCATAAAACTAGGACTGCACACTATTGCTAGAAGAGTTATGTTTCATCATAGGGCATTTAAAATTATTTCACTCTACAGAACAGCTTACTTTAAATACCACAGACTTAACGTTTACAGTAAAAATCAGAAAATATAACTCTATGACAAGAAAGAACATACACATAAATATTTTTAAAGATTAGAATATAAAATTTAATTCAACAGCAGCATCAGATTGGGAGTAATGATTATTCAAAATAATAGAGCTTTTTATTGGCAAAAGTTATACAATGTGACTGAAAACATTTTATAGAAATAGAATAAACAGAACATATACATTTGAGAGTTTAACTATCTTCAAAAGCTAATGTTCTGCACGCTTTTTTTAAAACAGAAGGAAATCTAATATTTATATTCTTATATAGTTATAGAAAAACTTCACACATGGTGTCTACAAGTAATTTTTAAGGTGGTCTGGAAGTATTATATTCACTTTTACAACATGAAAACCTTAAATATATAAAGAGGAACCTTATTTGAAATTATATATTCTTCTTCATTAAAAAAAAATCAGTTCCCTCTACACGCTTATTACTTGTCCAAAGACAAGTCCATGCCTTTGCTTTCAAATTCTAAATGTGGTAAATCTGACAGACAACTAAACACACAGAACCCCCACCATGGGCAAGATGATAATATGTGCATGCATGTAGAGAACTAACTGTACACTTATGTGGCAATTGCCAAAGCACAAATAGCAGTATCTCCAAATGTTGGCCAGAAATTATGAACACTGTGTATCAAATACAAAGCAATGATTCAGCAGAGGACTAAAACACCAAGGAGTTACAATACTTGCCATATCAAAAAGAAACACAAAAAAAATACACAGAGTAGAAGAGAAGTATCTCAGAAATTTAAATCTCTATGTGCCTGTCAAAATTTAAAGCCTGCTTTCTGCGTTTTACTGACATTTTCCTAACAAACTAGTGCATGTAAATTGCGTCACTGAGACTACAATAATTTTGTAATCTACTGGACTGAAACCTCTTGTTATGTCAGCAGGCATAATGGAGCAGCTGAGGTAGTTAGTCTTTAGTTACCTTTCATAGATGACTTATTTGCATTATATACTTCCCTTCAGAATACAATGTTAGAAACTATAAACCCCTGGAAGCTAAAACAAGGGACTGATCAAGAATATATTTGGAGTTATTTCCAATTAGTAGAAGCACATGTGAATTGGAGACCTGAGTTCATTAAGAGCTCTTCAAGGAAATAAGCATGTCTTACACATCAGAATATATCCTGAGTTTTAAAACATCAGTCTCTTGCTGTGTTATATTTATAGTCTAGCAAATTAATATCCTGCTTTTCTAAGCATAACTAAACCCTGCAGCCTACATGGCTGATGAGTTTTGAGGCACAGCTTTAGAAGGGCCACATTCACCTTCACCATGGACAGTCCACTTCAAATGAAGGACCTCCAGGCATTAGTCTACCATCTTCAGACATACTCTTCCATGAAATACTACAGGATTTCTCCTGACTTTCTGTAACTCTACCTTTTCTTACATATATCTAAACATTATTAACCGTGCCCTCCCTCAAAACGTACCTAGACCACAGGTTGCTTTCACATGGTTCTTCCCTATTCAACCTAGGGGTGAGAAAGCCACGTGCCTCTGTCTCAAAGATCTTGCTCTGTGCTCTTTTATTATGAAAGTCAGATGCTGATTTTTGACTCAACAGCCCTAACAGCCTATGCTTACTGCATGGCTGAAAAAGAAGAAAATTATATTACGACTTTTTACCTATTTACATGATTTTGGTAAGGCTTTGGTCCTCCATCTACAATCTGCTTCCTTACAACTCAACTGTACACAGCCTTCTGTGTAAAACATACATATAAATTAGCAGACAAAACCAATTCCCCTTGCATCACGCTAGCTGCCTTCTTCCCTCCAAAAGGGAATTTTGTTAGCTCAACAATTTTTATATTTTGTCTATTCAGACAAACTAGAATAGAATAGAACTCAAACCACTTCCTCATCCCCAAGGAACATCTTTTTCAGTGGACCTTCTCTCACACTACATTCCTCCTCTGTGCAAACATTGCTCCATTCTCATCTGTCACCTTACCCAAACTAAAGTGTGCAGGGAGGTCTCCTCTCCAATCATTCAAAACCAAATTTTGTTGTGTGGCTCTGTGAGCCAGTCTGTTTTTAGTGCTACTGTCATCCAGCTGGTATCTATTAAAATAATGCAGTGGATCATAGTTCAGCAAAGGCAGCATCAGATGTATCAATACTCCAAAGTTCCACATAGCTTTGCTCCTCCAAAAAAGGAAAAAAAAAAAGGCGGCAGGGGGAGAAAGGGACAGGAAATCTCAGTTATCAACAGATGACATCATGTTAACTTCACTCACACGAGTCTATGTGATACATACCCAGTAAGTGTTAAACTGAAACCAAAGTCTATTTAAAAAAAAGTTTTAAAAATCTATATGATGCCAGCTCCTACAGCATTAAAATAGATAATGTTTTAGGACAGTTATTTATACATAGCTATGACTGGTCTCAGCAGAGCCAAAATAAAAGACAAGACATGGACCGTCCCTTGAACTTGTGAAGAGAATTAATTATTTCAGTCCCCCCTGTCCCTGGGCAACTGGCTTCAGGTGGCCTTCCTTGAGCAGAGGGGTTGAACCATACGATCTCCAGAGGTCTCATCCAACTTCAGTTATGCAAATCCTAAAATCAGCATATCAACTTGGACATGCAAGTCTGACATGAAGTAAAATTGAGGAGTTGACTGTTGAATGCTAACAACATCACTTTTTCAGCAAAAGACTGAATTTCCACTATAGAAGGCTAACTAAATAAATATCAACTCAAAAAGGAGTAAGATATAAGATTCCCAAGAGACCCAATTCCCAAGCTCTGTGAATTGAAGTTTAAAACCAGTTTCTTTGTGTCCCCAACTGTGTCCTGGAGTACTATCTGTTCAAGAGTTGCAGTTCAGCTGGGAGCATTTCTGCACTGAAAATGGACACACTGAACATAAAACACTGCAGCATTCCCTACACTCAAGAAGGCACAGCAACAACAGCCAGCTCCAGGAGAAACATTTCTGTTCTAAGGGCAAGATAATTTTGAGAACAGCATTTCTTCGTTCAGTATAGCTAAAGACAAAATTCAGTGTGACCTTCAGAAATAAAAACAGTTCAATTTAGCTTTATAACCTCCACTTCCTCTTCACAGACTTCTGAAGACTTAGACACAAGAGTGGTGATATGAATGTAGGTTTAATCATAAATGAGTCATTGACACCTATAGCTCAACTTAGCACCTTTTTCACATTCTGTTACAAACCGTTGCATTGCATCTTACCTGTACTAAATGTAACTCCAAAATGCTCTATTTCCTGTTACTGCAGCAGAAACTAAGTCCACTCTCCTGTTTTCAAGTAGTTAAAAAGAAATGGTTACAGCTGATTAAGTTCACTTACTCCTGCTGTGCTCAATAAACAAAATCAGAAAAATCTAATGTTTCATGGAAATTTAGTTATGTAACATGATTCTACTATTACTCATTATATCCACTGTGCATATGTTTGATGCCAGGCAATGTCTAAAGAGTTTTTAATCCAGCTTGGTAGCTATCCACATGAAAAGAAAATTTATCCTAATAACTCTACATCCAATGTGCTAGTTTCTCCAGCACATTGGAATATAATGTCCTGGTCTTACACCAAATCCCTAGATCAGAAAGGGGTTTAACAAAGGCAAATATCTTCTTATGTATCCTCCCCTTTTTAATAAAAATATGGAAGCAGAAAAATCTTTAGCATGATATAATACAGAAATCAAAGCAAGGGCCTGAAGAGCTGGAGACACACTTCCTAGCACTGCTCTGAACAAGCTACATAATCCTTGGAAAATTACTTTCACACCTCTCTGTATCTCAATTTCCACAATTTTTAGTTGAAGAAAAATCTAAAAGCACTTTTGTATTAAGAACTAAATACCATATAAAAGTCAGGAATATGACCAAAATCCCACTTGTACTTATTTCACACGTAACACTAACAGGTCAGTCTTTGTATAAAATATATAAACCACTGATATGTGAGGGTGGTAATCTAATGCTCCCAAGTCTTTATTTACACGTTGAACATTACTAGATATGATTCTGAATCAACTTGCAGAAACACAATGCAATGGTTATTTTAAAATAATGTTTAAAAAAAAGTCTAAAAGTCCATTCATCTTTTGACAAGTTTTAGACAGACATGAAAATATATATTCACTTCAATGTAAACTAACTCATCATATAAGCTTATTAAAATAACGATGCAAAAATTAAACAGGACGGGTTTCTTTGAAAAACATCTTAGTATTAGAAAACTATTTTGCTAAGTCAAATACTAAAATATAGAGCAGTTGCATCTCCAACAGTGAGATAAGTAATATAATTAAAAAAACGAAGAATGCAGATTTCGGTTATGATGTGTTTTGAGTCAGCTGGGGTTATTTCCCCATGCACTCCAATTCAAAACAGTTCCATATGAGAAAGCAAAAGCTCCACTTCTTTCACGCTTAACTTGATCCCTTCGTCAGTATTACACCGAGTATAACTTCACTAACTCATTGGGATAATACCATCTTTCACAGAAACAGAACTGTGTGTTGACAAATTACGATGCATTGTATTCTTCAAGTATGTTACTGAGGCAGCCTTTGCCCTGAAAATGAGCATTCTGCAAAATTTGTGTCCTGCAAACCAGGAGACACACTGTCGTCCAAGAGCACGCACTAACAACTGCCAGTTTTTGGAAGGAATGGCAGCAGGACTAGCAGAATCAGCAGTTTTGGGTCTCACGATTCAGAAGATTTCTGGACAATAGCCATTGTTCAGCATTTCCTTTAAAACTTATGGTATGGAAGAGAGAAAATGAAACCAAAGTACTTTAATTAGATCCCTTTAAGTTAAAATGAACACACAACAAATTAGAACTTACTGATGAGTAAATTAAATTTGAATAGACATTCAGCTGTCTAATAAATATTACTTCATTCTTCATTGCAAAGAACACTCAAACCCTCCAACTTGACAGAGGTACATAAACTTAGTTCATTCTTCAATTTAGCCACAAATTCCAGATTAAGTAGGTACCATAAACTAAATGGAATCAAATTAAATTACACACTTGAAGCACTCCTTGGAGAGAGCTATTGACTAAATGTTGATTTTTTCAGGAACAAAACACTAAGGTCATATATAGCTAGGGGAAATTAAGACACACATTTTGTGTGCTTTTCTCATGAACTCTTAATAAATTTCACTAACTACTCTAAATGACTACGCCTCTACCCATAAAAAGAGATTCAAAGAGGATGAAATCTGAGGGGTCATTTGCTTTTACACAAACTGAATAACTGATCACGTGCTGCTAAATGTTGTAACAGAAAACAGAATAATGCTATTCATGTCATGCTTACTGATTTGCCAAAAAAGTCACAGACCACAAAGATATCAGGTTCAAGCATGGGTAGTCAGGACTTCTTGTATCTTGCCCCTCGTTCACTCTTCCTCTGCAAGCTTTTCTCTTTCAGCCCTCTCTGGCCATACCTAACACTTTTTGAGACTGTTACAAGATCAACACAAAGCCCAGTGTAATATATCCCAACTCTGACTGCACCAAATGCAGTCCACTTACTTAATGAGAAAAAGTAAATTAGTCTTCTTTTAACCCTCATCTGTTGCATTGCTTTGACTCACAATTTGCAAACCAAATTTCAAATTAATTTGCAGCTAAAATCTTATTAATATTTGGCTGGGAACAGAATGGGAACAGAACAGTGAGAAAAGGTTTCTACTGTTTAATTTGGAAAACAGAAATTCAGGCAGTACCAAGTACTTATCCTCTAATGGTTCATGTGTAGATTTTTTCAAACAAATTATACTAGACAGGGCACACTGGATTGTGAAGCAAAGCAACACTCTCAGTGTAATCAAGTATCTAATTTAAAAAAGCTAAAGTATGGTTGTTTAAAAATAAATCAATCTGAACATAAAAATCTGACTACCCTTTGTAACACCACTTTGAAGAGTTAAATTACTGTACAAATAAAACTGCCATTCAAATATTAACAACATCAAAAAGAATTAAGTAAGCTTTTTGTGAAGGTCTGGTGAACATTTGCTGGACTGGCAAAATAGAAAGTTCTCTAATTATTCAAAGATGAAAGAGTATCTATTTAAGTGCATGTGATTGTTTGAATAGTCCTTGATGGGACAGCATTATTACAACTTAGTTCTCTCCATTATAAGGTAAAGAGTATATAATATCTCAGCTGTCAGTGTAAAACTATGTTAAAACACTGCAGTCATGGACAGCTGTATTTGCTGACTATATTATTTTTTCTCCCCAGGGGGCCATACATTCATCCTAAATTCACAGGAGAATCAAGCCTTGTGGAAGAAGGAACCCTGGGGACATCTTAGCAACACTGCAGTGGGGAGGGAAGGTTAATTATGAAAATGAGGCAGAACCATTACAGTGGGAGCTCCAGGGTATGTAGGACTTACACAGAAATGCAAGTAGTTGCAAAATCAGAAATATGACTAATCCAAAGCTATTCAAACACCTTTTTTTGTTATCATGATTGGTGTGTATTTTATCGTCCAACTAGTTACTCTGGAAAGGAGCATGCTGTTATGAATGAAAATTAATTTTGTAATATTAAAACCAGAAAGTGCACGGTCTTTATGGAAGACTCCAACAGGATACATAAAACCAGTATGCTATCAAGTACACTTCATTAAGCAGAATCAAATCTATATGAAATTTAAATTGCTCTCAAACTTCCAGGACATTTTCAAACACTCAGACTTGCATATGAGCCTATCACTGTTTCAAGTATTATTAGATGGCATCTTAAAAAGTAAAGGCCTAAAGAAATTTTGATTTTGCCTGAGGTTTGTGCAAGTTCCTTCTATCTCTGATGTGGACTATTCAGAGGAAACATGTAAACATGTGCTTAGGCATCAGCCATAGGAATTTAATCTGACACCAGTGCACTCTGATGCCAAAAAGAGAGAAGCACTTACAAGCATGTATAAATTAAGTAAACAATCACATTTTGCAAATGGAGAAAACAGGACACAGACCTTCCAATCACAAATTACGGCCATCATCCTGCAAAGCTATTTACTGCAGGACACAATAGTGGCTGACTATTTATGCATATTTATGGCACTCTAAATTAGATCTTTACACAAGATTTAATGCCTTAGTGACCTGTAGACTTCATTATGACGTGCAATTCTCTTGGACTAACATTAAAAGGAACTCAGACTATTAGTGATTCATCTAATCAGAAGGGCAGTTGGATTGCATACCCAACACATCAATGTGCTATGAGCCCTGCAAGCTACCTGATTACATCCAAAACCAGGTCATCACCTGGATCACTCTTTCCCCTGCAACCTCCACCCACTCCTTGAAAAGGTTCAAAAGGTTACACTACTGTTTGCTTCAGGCTTTAAGCTCTCCAGCTCTCAGAGCATAAGCTCTTGCAACATCTGGGCTCACTGTCCTTTGCAGTCAAAGTTTCAGGTTCCAGAAGATACTTCGACATTTGGAGATGGGTTACGGTTAGTTAGTGGGAGTGCACTGACAGCGTTTCAGAACAGAAATACAAAATCTCAGGTTTCCGTCAATTCAATATTCTTTTATCTATATTAACTGGTGTTTCCTAAGGGAGGCACAAAAACTAAGGTCAGCAATTTGCATACCTGCTGTCACTATGCATATTACCTGATGGATTTTACATCTAGCGCCTCTCAAGAGGTTCAAGTAAGCCACAAACAGGATTCATTCCATAAAAACAATAATTAGAATAATCTACCACTGCAGAAATGTGGGACCTCTGGATGTCCTAATATGATCAGTAGAGCTGAACAAGGGAAGAGTCTTTACAGCAATGTCCCACTCGTCCACCTTTCCTATCAGCGATGCACAGAGGAGCCCTTTTCAGGGGTGTTGGTGCTCAACTCGGATTTCAAAATGTGGAAGAACATTGATTTGCTTATCTTCAAACTGCAGGCTTGTCCTGTTGGCCTGCTGTTGCTCAAATGAAACCATTTGCCATTTATATGGCAGCTTGTAGATGGCATTCAGCTAAAGAGGGCTGAAAACACATTCATTTAAAATAAAACTTCTGTCCAGCAAATATAATCACACATAAGTAAATCCCAAGCTATAGCACAACAACATGTTTACTTCGTATAACTTTTGAAACTATAGTAGCAAGTTATTGTTCCTGCACACAAACTGGAATGTTTGAAGTCTGCCTGTTTCAACATCCAATTTGAACACTGCTCCCACACAGCCACCCACACACTACAGAATCAGCATATCCTGTCCCATGGTTTGCCCTGCTGCCTGCATGAAACAAGATGGTTTCTTCACTAGGCAAACGCTTCTTGCAAGAAAATACTGTAACTTGGGGGAACACAGTTTAAATACAAAAAAAAAAAAAAAAGCCACAGACTTACCCCAGTTCTTAGTATATAAGAAAAGACTGATCTGACAAATAAGGGAGACACCAATTAACTCTAGATTATTACAATGAAGGAACATCAATCAGCCAAATGAAATTCAGTGAAACTGAAAGTTCCCCATACTCAAACATGATTACCAGAAAAACATAATTGCTTTTCAGCCTAGACAACAGTCACAAACCCAAGCCTAAGGCCACCTTCTTTTAGCACAAGTCTCTTACAGTTCTTCAAAAACAGTGGTATCCACTATAGCATCAGGACACTTAATGATAAAGTACTGCTTTAGAGTTTAGAGTCTATCATGACACTATGCCTCTAGATGTATTCCATTCAACTTACCTACATTAATTTAATTCAGCTTATATTCACCTGGCAAAAAAAATCACACTTGAAAACTACAATGGCTGAGACTGTGTGTAAAGTTCCATCACAGACAACTTTCACATGCAGGCTAAAACAAGGCTCTTAAAATAGGGAACAATTCTGGAAATGCTGACACATCTTTAACACTGTGAGTGGGCGCCAATATAATACACACATTGTGTACACATATGTTGCTGTCTTCCTGGGAAGCTTAGCTGAAAGCCCACATGGTTGATGTGGGACAGCAGGAATGCCTCTTTGAAAGCACTCACACTGCTCATTCATAGTATCTCAAACGAAACCCAAGGCATATGGTAAAATTATGCCATTTCACAAAACAGCACTTACGGCAGTGAACAATCCTTTTGAATCAAAACTACCCTTGACACTTCAACAGAGAAAAAAAAACCTTGATGACAGAATTTACACACAATATCAAGCATAAAAATAAATCTTAAGAGCTAGAATTGCATAGGTCATCACCAGTTTAATAAAGTGAGTTACATCCATTACAAACTGACTTACTTCAGTTATTCTTTTCCCACTAAAGCACACACCCACTACAGAGGGTCAGACTCCCAAAAGAATAATGAAACAATAGATGGACCATCTGCTGCTACACAAAGCAAACTGAAAATACAGGAATAGAATATTTGGGAGCTGTACTAAAATCAGCACTACCTTTTCATTTGCTTTCACTCCTGATTCTTAGCTAAGCTTTTTAAAAACAAAAACAAACAAGAAAGGCTACCACACATGAAAGCTGTAAGAGGGAGACACAGGTATACACACAGGTAAAAAGGAACATGAAACATCCTTTGAGACTTTTTTTCTTTTTTCCTCTTCTTGGCAACTCTAACCCATACCCCAATTTTCCAGTGACAAGTACTTTTCTTCCAGCAAATGGCTGGAATTCATGGAACCGATGTTCCACAAGGATACAGAAGGATATGACAAGTATCTTAAATTGTATCTATGAATAGCCACAATTTAAATGTCTTCACAGCTTGTCAGCTGATTTTACTCTAAGGTTTACTTGCTCCCTCCCAGTTTATTTAGGCACATCAAGCCCAAGGCAAACAGAACCCCTTAACAGGCTTGAAACAAGTGTAAACAAATAACTCCACCTAAGGAAAAGATTGCCTTGGAAAGACTTTTTGCACAGTATATGACATGAAAACAAAGTGCAAATAAACAACTGTTAAGTACATTTACATGTTTCTTTTTCCCAACAGGTGACTCAAACTGGTGTAACAGATAGGACTCTTCTGTTCCATTATGTTCAATGGATTTAGCCACTAGACACTTTTACCATGTTAAAACAGACACTAAGAGATGGGTCTTGGTCTTTTTTCTTGCTTTGTTTACTCTGAGTAAACATAAGCTAGTTTATTTCACTAATATTTCCCTAGCTATTACCCTTTACAGTCGACTGAGTGCACTGCACTTGGAAGTTTTGAGAAGGTATATAAAAAAGAAGTCCTTTCAGTCATCCACTCCAATAACAAATTGCATTCTCAGAAATCATTAAATAAAGGACTGATTTTTTGAAACAAATATCCAAAAATTCTGTCCTCCAAGTCCATTTAAAGATATACTGTAGGTTTCTAAAAAACTAAGTTTATATTTTAGGCTGCCCATGACAGTTTAGCATTAATTACACTAAATTCATGCAGCGTAAACAAAGGAAAACCCTGAAAAAGCTTTGCACTTTCAGAAAAGCATTTTGAATTCATATTCCTCTTGAGCCACTACAAAACTGGCATATGATGTTCAAACATGTCTCTTCCTGGCATTGGGATTCATTAAAGATTATTTCAAAGTGACTGCTGAGATCCATGATCCTCACAGAACAGCTTCCCTCCCCCATTCTTTTCTTCCTCCCAGTGGAAGTGGAAAAATGAGAGAAAATCAGCAAGTCTCTCTCAGTGGCACTTAAGACAACTTCATAAGGCAAGATTCCTTTCAGACAATCAGTTCAAGCCTACCAGTGATACACGGGTGCAGTTAATGAACCCACATAAGCACAGACTGGAGGACAGCTGGGCACTGACTGGGTCACCCCTGCTCCATCCTGCTGAACACCCCCCAAACAAGAACTGTCTTCTTACAGGACTGTGCTCTGTAAGTGATTAGAGCCCCATTCCTCATAGGGCATTAATTATAGGGATTAACAGTAAAAGGAAACACATGAACAGGATGCTACATACTTTTGGGTTTTTGTTGATTTTTTTTTTTCTTTTAATCTTTGTGTACTTGCTACAGCTATGAATTAAGGAGTAAAAAGGATGTGCAGAGATCTGAACAAAATAGTACAATACAGTCTTTCCAATCTGCCATATTAAAGAAGCCCATTTAAAAAAAAATACTGGAGGAGAAGATTTCAGCCTGCTGACACATGATTTTCTAAGCAAGACAAAAAAAATTGGCTATATATGCCACATTTTCTGTATTTTCCCAATTTCAGCACAGAATATGTATCATTAAGCTGCAAAACCACTGGAGCATTAGCCACTGGGAATGAGCTGTCAGTAAGATGCACTTATGAAGTGGATTAAAAATTCTTGTGAAGTTAGAATAGACACAAGCTTTTATCAGCACTCCTATCACCCACCATTACTCTGCTGCTATAACAAAAAGCCTGTAACGGTAAATACCACTCTCAATTCTAGAAAAACCTGGAACTGCTGTACTGTAAATTAAATGGCATAACACTTACGTCTAAGTGACCTACTATGACTCAGGCAACCAGTAAAAAATAGCCTAACTAGAAATAAAGCATAGCTGTTCAGAACAAAAAATACAGGCACAGCCTATTCATTACAACCAACTCAGCATTACTGAGATGATCTAGCAACTGAATATGTGCTTTTCCTATTATAGTGTTTCAGAGGTGAAAGCTAGAATAATATTTCATTATAAAAAAGATCATTTTTTTTCTAGTATTTTAAAACTAAATACTTAGCAATGAAGAGACAAAAACAAGCTAAGTTAACATAACATAGACATCTCCTTTATTGCTGGCACATTAGGCAAAGCAGATGTTTTTAACAGAGACTGTCATCATTTTTAATGACAAACAACAGTTGGAACACAGGTTCACCACTTCACGATTTTCATAACAGGCTGTACATCTGAACAAACAGAAATGTTTTCAGGCTCTATTTGTTGCATTATATCTTCCTTTAACGTGTATGACATTTATAGGGCATTAAATACAACTTACACAGCTCTACCCTAAATGTACTGATGGAAGGCTCACACACCATATTCGTTGAAACTTAACTTTGACTTTAAAGAAATTATTTTTCTCCTGTCAAAACTAAGTGTTCTCCAAAAACACGAATGGTGCTCAGGGATTTTGATACTGAACCTTAAAGTAAAGTAATCTGGTAACACAATAATTTTTTACAAGTTACACAATGACTAATTCTCTATAGCCCCATAAACTGTTCAAAATGATGACATGAAAAACATCTGAAGGTGCTTCTCTTTGTCTTTTCACATTCTCCCACTGGAGAGCAGTTAGAATTAAAGGCCTGCTCTAGGATATACACCTGTTAGGTCTCACCAATTAATGCCTGCTTTAAAAAAAAAAACCAAAAAACATTGTTCTAACAAATGTTCTTGGGTACAAGACACTTTATTATTGACCCTGCATTTCATACTTCCATGACAGACATTCATGACTCAGAATCAACTCTGAAATGAGTGCACAAAATATTTGGTGGCTAAGGACCATTTTCCATTGGAACAATTTGAAAACAGATGCTGATACATTTGTCTGTCTTACATTAATGCCCTTTAGCTTGTAACGGGAGGCAACTTTTTTCTCATGCAGTCATTTCTTAAACAATACTCTATTGCCCAAAATGCTCTTTTTAAAGAAGGATAAGCAACAAATGAAGTTATCAACTCTTAAAAAGTAACAAGAATTCTGATACAGAGCCAATGAAGGGGTTTGGGTTTTTTTCAGGACAAATAAAAAGGTTAGTAAAAGCCTTCAGAACATTACTGAGGCCTAGTACACACACACGAAACAAAATTATTAAAATGTTCCTTTATTCTTACTGTAATCAAGACTAGAATTTATCACAGAATAATCCTCTACACAAGCTAGGGAATGATCACAGATCTTCTACTAAGTAAGAGGGTTTCACTTCTTTGAATGTGAGTCCAGCCAGGGCAAGTTAATATTTTTGCAGTAGCTGGGATGGGGGGCATGGCCAGGACCTTGATGTTATTCCATTCCAGCTCAGCTCATTTCCTTCTGGTCAGAGCTGGGAACACTGGTCCTGAGCAAGAGGGAACTGTGGTCAGGTCAAGCTCTGCACTCTCCTTTTTGTAAACTTTTGTTATTAACATTGTTACTGCTCTTGTTCATTTTCTTATCTCACTGATGCTTCCAGTAAATTGTTCTATCTGTGCTTTTTGTGCCACCAGGTCTCCTCTCCAACAGGCTGCCGCAGGGGAGCAAGTGGCAGCGTGTGGTTTGGGGCTCCTGGAAAAACTAAATTGGGGAATATCTTTCCTACACCAAGAAGATAAGTTAGCCAACAGATACTACTAGAAAGAAAAGTGAACACTAGGCCACAGATATAATTAACCAGGATTTGCAAGAGACCCTTATTTTACTCACTCATAAACCCTTATTTTACTCACTCACAAACCCATAGATCCTTCCCTTACTCTAATCAGTAGCCCATGTCTAATCCAATCCTGCAATATGTCAAGTACTTTCTCAAGAGTCTTGATATTCTCCACTGTTGGTCCTATCAACATAAACAGACAGTGCAATACTTTGGATTGGAGCTCAAGAGACAGATATAAGCTAATCAGGCGCTGATAAGACTTCCATACCTTATTACTCAGTATTCCTTCCCACCAGGAGACATTTGCACTGTGCAAGCTAGATGCAAAACTGGGACTAATATTTAAAACGAGATATGGTTGTGGATTTCATTTCTAAAGACACATCTGTTCAGTATCAAACACAAAAAGTAAGGCTCAAACTATTATTAGCGGTAACTTCGAGTAAGAATCGTGGAATAAATAAGGTAACTTGACACATTTTTGTTACAAATGAGAGGAATCATTTCCTTTTTTACTGTTGCTTCAAATATCAAAGCCATATATTTTCACTGTTTTATCTTAGAGGAAAGAAAGGATGTGTTTTGTGAACTCTCCACTAGTGGTATCAAGTAGAAGAAACAAATTAAATTTAATTCTTTTTCCCCAAAATTCTTCTCCCACTGTAGAGTCACAGCTTGCCAAAAGTCAGCTAGTAGCAGTGAAAGATGAGCTCATTAGGTGGGCTGTCCAGGTCCCCAGTGGAGTCCAGATCTATACAATGCATCAGATACTATACTAAAATTATATCTCCACTGTTTGGCCATTCAAGAATTATAAAAGTCCTCTCGCAGAGAGATCAAACAACCTTACTCATACAGAAATTACATTTAGCTAAATCCATATGCTACCATGTGCAATAATCTTTCATCATATACCCCAGAAACGTGCTTCTTAGGCATCTGCTAATTCTATGTTTCCCCTTTAGTTTATTGTCTTATATCATAGTGGGAAGAAACACAGTTAAATCTACCTCTACATTGGATACACCAGAAGAAATAAAGTATTAATTAGTATGACCAAATACACTAAAATGAACAATTACTTCTTCACCGATTTTCTGATCTGCCAAGATATTTGCAAGACAAATATGATAGAGTCAATATACTATTCAATAGGTATTTACTTCACACAATGCTAAAAAATCAGGTAATGGAACAGATTATGGGGAAAGTCTTCCACTACCAGACAGGACAGCTCTTTGATTCCAACATGAAATCTCAACAAATGATGAAGGTACTCCATGTATTATCATATGCTAGAGACATATATAAAAACATTTCAATAATGAATACCTTGACTGCACTCAACCCAGAAAGATGAAAAATGTTTTTAGTCATCCACATTATTAACAAGACACTGATGACAGCCACCCTGTTGCTTGCTCAGGAAGTTTTACCTTCACATAAATTCACTTATTGACATCTTTTTCCACTTGTACTCTGTGTTAATATGTGCTTCTTTTCAGAGTTTACTGTTGGTCCTTTCCATGTATTACTCATCCTGTTTATTTGGATTTTTTGTTTTATTCATTGCACAGTCTTTTGTGTAAATATCACATTTTCTTTCAAATCAAGCAAATAATATTCCTAAACTGGCTCTCAAGAGAATATGCTTTTAAATCATCTGAAATAGCTCAACATAAAAGAATGAAACAGGCTAACATATTCATCTTATAAGCAACAAAACTGTTTTGTGCAAACAACAGCAAACTTACATTTTTAACCACAAATCCTTGTTCATTCAATACCAATTAATCATATTAAAGCTTTGCCTCATTCTAGAGCATGCATGGTATTATTGCACAATCTGGTAAGACAAAGTTAGCTTGTAAATGTGCAGCCACTGATAAAAAGGCTTGCTAAATATAGTAACTCTGTTATTTTTAGTATGAGTCAGGTAAATTAACTTTATTAATACTGAAATAAAGAACAGAATAATAAAAAAAAAAAAGTCAAACAATCATAAAATATTTTTAAAATTACATGACATTATCAAAGTACTCCCTAGCATGCCAGACTTTAATGAATGGAATACAGTAGTTCCTTCCATCAATATCCCACTGTGTCACTTTTGGTTTGAACTGAAACTTCAACTCTGTTAATCAAAGCATATACTACCACCTTTTCAGATGAAGGTTATTTCTCACTCTTTACAGATTAGTGAAACGGTCTTTACTATAGGTTTGATACATATCAAACATGTCTTCTAGGCTGGTTTTTTGATCAAGCATTCCTTGGACAAAGGATTACCATTAGAGTGCGTTTGTTTTTATAAACTGGTTTTACTTTACTTTCAAAGAGCTTGCAATTGACTAAACAGCAAGTGTAGCACTTGAAAGTGATTATTCCCAACTTTTTTTTTCATCTCTTTATAGAATAAAAGCAGATTTTTATTCTTTCATGTTTCTAATTTTTAATGGAAAACAATTCCACAGAAGATTAGGAAAAGGAAGCCATTCCTTTTTATAACCTCAAAATAAAATTATATGTGCTTATAAGTTTAGGCATACATTTCATAAAAATGGATCCTTTTTCCTATAATCTTTCTCTGTGCTCCTGCTTGCATGGCAAGCAGCTTCCATCATGTAGGCTAGTCTTAAAGACATCCTAAAACAAATACCTTATCACTGAATATAGAATACAGAGAAGCAGAGACCAAATTTTCTAAAAACCAAACGCACATAGAAAAGTGATTGACAAAATATGCATTCAGGTCCATTACAGGAGCCTTCCTTTCCACATGCTAAATTCAGGAGTAAGCGTTATCTGCTCCTCAGAAAAAAAAAAAGTTCCCGAAGTTGCTAACTTGGGTGTTATCGTACCTAAGAACACAGCTCTATTTATGGTTGGTGACCATGGACAGCCCCCACAAGCACAGCTGCTCCCTGTACAGACCCTGCAGGCAAGTATGGGGAAGGGATGTGAGACACAGAGCAGTTGCAGTCCAGCAATGGGTACTGGTATCCTCACTGCAATAGAGTATTTCCAGACATCTCTGACCAAAAGTACTGTTCTGTATGTTCAGAAACCCATCAACTTCCCCCAGTTCATT
This sequence comes from Certhia americana, assembly GCA_018697195.1. Lineage (NCBI taxonomy): Eukaryota > Metazoa > Chordata > Aves > Passeriformes > Certhiidae > Certhia > Certhia americana. The sequence goes on along the minus strand of CM031857.1, from coordinate 18,400,459 downwards.
GTGCCATGCTCTATTAGGCTCTAACGACAAATCGAAATCATACAGAAAACTACGTCAGTTTAGACATTGCAGCAGTCATTTTGTATAATCCTAACAGCAGAACTATCATCAGCTTCATCATAAAGGAAACTAATTCATGGATATAATTCATGGATAACCTACAGGACTGATTCCCCTAACTGTGCTTTCTGAGAGCTTTCACACCTGCCCAAAATGGATATAAACGGTATGGCACCTTCAAATTTAGCAACTGCATCATTCACACTTTCATAAAGCATAAATAATTACACAAAAGACAACAAGGAACATACCAGACTGTGTATATATCCCCTTACAACCAGCTGAACTCTACTCAGACGTGACTGTCAACACCACATTACTTGTAAAATAACGTTTGAAAGAGACCTTTCACTAACATACAAAATGCTCTTTGATTTTATAAGAGTAAAAAGTAAAAGGCAAATATTTCTCCTCTACACACCTAGATATGAATCAAAGATCTAAATCAATTATAAGAATTTACAAGCCATCATTTTTTTCACAAGGATCTCTTGTGGTTTTAAAATCCTTGTCTTCCTCTGCAATCTGAATAAATAGTTGCCTCTAAGTAACTCTAGTACTAATACTTCCTTTGTTCTCATTTGACAATACCCGCCCCCCAAGCACTGAAGACGGTAAAAAAAAAAATCTAAAATTTAAATACTGCCTTGCAACAACTGCAGTCACACAGCCTGTTTGCATTTATGCTGAGAACAAGCTGTCATAATAGTGCTCTACCATTTGTAACCTCCACACGTTCTCACCTGCCCTCTACAACAAGAGTCTCTTTGTCTGAAAAGTGTGTTTGTGTAACATTCCTTTTTTAATTTAAACTATAACCAAAAATAGCAAACATCTTGTGCTCCACCAAATCTGCACTGAAGCTCAACTACTCATGTGGGTCAGGTACACCAAAGGGTTTATTAAAGCTTTTTGGTTTCCATCTGGTTTGACATCACATATAAGGAACAGGAGGGGAGAAGAGGGTGGAAATTCTCACCATAACATAAAAGCTTAAAAAAAAAATAAAATCCATTGCATTTCCTTCTCCCATGCAACTCCATCTAATCAGTCACACACTCACTTTTCCTCAGAAAAAGCCTCTTTGTTAGAGGCCATTTATTGTAGCAAAGTTCCATTCCCAATTACCTTATCATATATTACACACCGAAAGAGAAAGTGCACTTCTTTTTCTAGAGACACACAGAAGCAATGGGCCAACACTCCAGAAGACTTTCAAGAAAAGTAAGGCAACTTTTTTTACTAAAAATCTAGTGAAGGAATCATCTAAAAATACAGGTAAATAAATAAATACAAGAGGGGGAAAAAACAAATTCCTTTCTCCCAGCTTCAGCAACATCAGAATAAAACAGTCAATATATTATAATCTCTAAAACGTGTTGAGACAGTTTAAGTTTAGGGGTTTGCATGTTAAGCAACAGATTGATGGTATGTATAGCTCAGAATTTACTGGAGACCAAAAACTACATAATACACTTGGAAAATGGAACAAATCACAGGATTCGAAGGAGCCCATAACTTTTATTCAACAATTACCAAGTTATCTATGAGATGTCAACCAAAAGCCAAAACTGGCTCTATGAAAATGGCCACTAGCATCCTTTTCTGAATCTGTACATTCTACTTGTCAAACGAAAAAACATCACTCAAGACAATCTTAACTTCTCTGAAAAAAATCATCCTGAATTAAAACTTTACTCTTTCTGATCCTTCTCACAATCAACAAAACCTCCTCTGCCTAGAGATACATAAAAGTTGTAAGGCTAGCTAAGTTACAAACTTCCTGAATTCCTATAAAACAGCAAGGTTGTGACGTTAGAGGAGGTAGATCAAGGAAGCAGGTAAGTTACCTCACACTTAGTACAGGACAGAAGTACACAAAGGGCTACTGCATTACAGCTGGCACACCTGACACCCATCCTGATACTATTTTAACTCTTATCAAGTCTGTACTTTTGGGATAAGGAGAAATTGGTGAGAAATTTCTGTGGCAGAAAGAACATTGTGTACTTTAATGTACCGGTTCAAGGACTTGATCCAAGAACCATAACTGATCACAGTAGTCAACATGGACTTAAGGAAGAGAAATGGAATACTCTATAAACCTAGTAATCAACATGAATGGCAACAAAGGAGACTTTGATCTATCATTTGAATTGCAGGTACAAGGCCTCCTTAGATGACTTAAGAGACTATAAGAATTCTGCACCAACATTTAAACAAGCTGTACAATATAGAAATACATCATTTCAATCAAGACATCAAATGGCCAGATGCACAAGAGAATTAATACGACAAACAGAAGTGGGTTTGTGATCACCTTGAAGGACTTCTTTGACTGACATTTCCTTCAGACACACCTTCCCCCACTGACCACAAAACCACCACAGGTCTTTTCCTCTTGACATCTTCATCCATACCATCCACTACTTCATAATCCATCTTCCATCTTAGAAATATCCATCTTCCACTTCTGGAATTCCACTTTAAAACAAACAGCCAACCAACTTTGGCTGAACCAAGGAGAATTTTAAAAGGTTATTAAAAATAAGTATACACCCTGGTTTTACACTTTTCTGCCCCATCTCATATAAAGGGCCTATAGCAGAAGGCAAGCAATATTAAAAGTCAGAGAATAAGTTCCATTCCAAGACATTCTTCAAAGCATATGATTTACAGGAAATCACAGGAAACCTCCCACTTGCCTCCATTAGTAATAAGTGAAGACTAGGTCCAGCACCTTGAATGAATCCAAATGTAATCTCCCCACTGACACTTTATTCCTCCTATAGTCTTATTATTATAACTTATGTGTTCGATTTCTACACCTGGATAACACATTTGTCTCAAAAACTGCCATTCTACAAAGTTTTTATTTTTTCTGAATGCCTAATTCTGGAATACAGAAAAAGGGAAGGATGTTTGGACTTCACAGAAATGATGCTTTCCAGCTTTAGTTTACATCCCAATAAACAAAAGGGGCAAAGAAAAGCAACAAAAAGAAGAAAAGACAACCTCAAAAGCCTCAAAAACTCAGAAATCCTTTTAAGAGTAGATGAGCCTGAAGCAGTATTTCTAATAAGCCTGCATTAATAACCTTTTAAAAAGTAGAATCCATGAACAAAAAGTAAAACTACTTCATAGAAAGACTTCTGTGCAGCCTATATCTAGTACAGTTTACAGAACTTACTGGACATTAGCTCTTATTTCATTAAGCAAGAAGACTGAAAGGACAATTTTGTAGAAGACAACATACTCAGATGCAGTTAAGCACAAGAAACAAACTTGTAAACCCTATTTTCCCTTCTTAGCAAGACTTATCCAATAGAGTACAGAACAACAGCACCAACTACTCTTAAATCACTATCATATACATTTGATATGGAAACAAGACAGCGTGCCAGTCAGATTATGCACAAATGGCTAAAACAATAGCTTACACTGCATTAGTGCTGCTTCTCTAACTTGTTTCATTCACAGGATCTTTGAAAACTAAAATATATGATAAATTATTCACGATAGAGTAATTTTTGTGGCATCACACAAATAACATCACATGTATATTGGCACTGGTTCTTAAATGTACCATCACTACAGAAATGAAGATGAGTCAATAATGCTAATAGTACCAATCAAATTTATGATGAATGAAGTATTTCTCTTTTCCATGATGCCCTTTTATCCAGAAACCAAAACAGAGTAAGAATGAAAACCACAGAAACTGTCCAAGTGCCAACATTTGCCTTACCATTTTTCAAAATTGACTGTTTCCCAATATTTCTACTACAAATTGACTTCAATTTGACTTCAAATTGACTTCAATTTGACAGACATTTTAGAAGCATCTTCAAAAATACAATCTTTAAATGCTCACTGCTACAATTATATTGCAATGCTAACAAATAAGGTTAATGCAAGCATATTTGCAAATATGCTTCATGATCTTTGGAAGCAAAGAAGCTAAACACATTAAAAACTTCTTTTGCTATGTTACGAAGAATTAGCATGATCAAGTATATTGAAGCACTGCTTAGCAGTGCTCAGATACTCAGTCACATGGCTCAGCTGTCAAGTACACCTTCATTCAGCTTAAAACTGGGACACACATACAGATTAAGCATCATCAGGAGAAGAAAGAGGATGCACTGAAATCATAAAGACATTTTACTTGGAATGACATGGGCCATGATCTAATAAAGTAATGCATGCAAATTTTTTTGTCATAGTTATTGTGATTCAGTGCACTTCATCAATATGATTTAAAATCCCTCCTCTCCAACCATCCCAGAAGAATGGCCAAAATAGACAGTGAACATGCCAAAATTCTGTGCTTCGCCAAAGATGTCCTTCTATCACCGCCATTACACTAATGCAGGAAATTAAATAGGTAACTGGAAATAAGCAACTCTAGCAACTAGATAGAGCTACTAACATACTGCCTGAATGACTGTAGGGAGCTCATGGCAAGTATTTTGAAAAAGTGACACTGAAATTTGCTTTAATTTTTGCTAACTTTAAAAAACCTGTAACTAGATTAGGGTTTCATACAATGCAGGTAAGTCAAAATAAAACTTGCCTATATAAACCAACTACTTCTGTCACATTTCCCTTGTCATAACAAGTTCATATTTCCTTTGAAACACAATGACTTCTGTACATACACCAAATAGGATGCCTAAAACAGGCAGCCATAGGCTCAGTGATGAACAGCTCTCTCAGGAGTTCTGGTAAGAATGCATCTACAGTGAAATCATTGCTTTACACACTTACAAATTCAAACACAAAAAACATTCATTCATCAAAATCTTTACTGATCACTGAAACAACTTCAACAGTGTACTTTTCTTCTCTTAGAGCATTTTTGCCTAAGTATATTCACACCTGGACAATCTTGATGTTCTTTAAGAAAAAAGTCCTTAGATGTCAAGTAAATTTCAGACACCCTACCAAGCCCAAAAGACTACCGCAATAGACTGAATAGCTATAATCATTGCCAAAGATCTGGAAGGAACATATGTATAACTCAAACATAACAGCAGTGACATTTACAAGAATGTAGACATTTCACTGCTTTTACCAACAATTTCACCAGCTGTAAAACTATACTGCCACGATGCCTGCCTCAGAGCTCAAGTGCAGACAGAAGAGCAGGAATTCAACCCTCCATTCACTTGGCATCTCACTCCCTACTATATCTCCTTTAAAAAGAGGAGATTTCAGAAAGAGCATAATCTCCTTCATTTGAGTAGATTTACAGTAACACCACAAAGGCCACAACAATGTTGTACCCCCTTCTTCCCAAAACTAGATTGTAGATCTTGCACAGAATTTCCTGAAATATTTTTTTTAAATATTAGGTAATCAAATCAAATATTAAAAACCTCTTCAGTTACCACCAAGAGTGCAGATAAAGTGGACATTAATTCCTTTTATTAAAACTGAATCATGGCAAATCAAGAATCCATTAGGTTTCTGAAAAGGTTTCACAGCATGAAACTAATTCTATCATTACCTTACCATAAAACCATGTAATATTTGGAAAGTGTGAATAGTTTTGCTTCATTACATCACTTGTGAAAACTCTAAGTCAATATCCTCCATGGCTCCCAAGGTTTAAGGACCTAGGGTAGGGAGGGAGGTCAAGCTCAATCCAAGTTAGCAGCCACTCTCTCTACTACTAGAAAAACTACATACTATAAGCCCTGTGAATAAGTAATTACAATGAAATAAATGTTTTATGAAGGAAATGCACTTGGTTTTAAAGGTCACAAAGTGACAGATAAGAGCATACAGTGAAACAAATCCAGCAAATTACTGATTGACCTGCAGGGTCAATGAATCCAAGCAATAAATATTTCTCCTCTTTGAATAATTAAAAATGTCAAAACAATGGCTGCAGACAACACTGTGAAGAATGCAGACAGACCAGATGATCTACTTCATATTTAAGTATTTCACTTACCTGTCCTGTGACTGTTCTTCATACATTCTTTCCTTTCCTTCTTTAAAGAGTCTTATGGCCCGTTTTGATTTTTTCATAAGACTGTCAATGTAGATTTTAAAATACTCATTCTCACTGAGTTGTGCGAGTTTCTGGTTGTCATCATATTTGCTCAGTATAAGTCGCAAGTGTTGGTAAGTATCAGGTAAAATGTCAAGTATATAAGGTGGGCTGTTTTTGAGTTGAAGCTTCGGGTTTTGGCACAATCTTACCTATAAGCAAAAACAAAAGAATGTAAAAGACAAGAAATCCATTGAGACAAAAACTGACCTGATATACTCAAATTTATTGTGTATAACGTAATTCTCTAACCTCCAGTCCCAAAGAATTAAATCCTACAGTTATATTCTGTGAAATTCCAACATAGTCTCCAATGTCAAAAGAGGCAAAATTTGACTTAATCTTGTCACACCTATAAAAAGCAAACAAGCTTACCTACATATTTTGTGGGTATGCCCTTAAAGTATGTCTTTTCCCATTTAATATATGCTAAGCAGCACATCAAAACACAGCATGTAACAAATGCCAAGAGCAGTACTTTCACACAGATCTCTTTGCTGCAAGTTAACTTAGCTACAGGTGTTTAAATATCTACTAAGAACTGACATAAATTACTTTGTCATCTGCTGGCTCTCTTTATCCAACAATATAGCTTCTTAGACTCTAGGGAAACTTAATTTTGAAAGCTCTGCACATAAGAATATGGTCTGAACTGTGACAGTGGTTCAAACATTATTGCCTACAACAGACCAACTTTAGGTCACTCACAAACAGATATTGTAAACGAGGAAACAAAAATATTATAAACTCATTGTTTTCCAGTTCCTGGCTGGAATAGAAGTTTAGTGCTTTGCTTTTGGCTGGATGAAGAGGTTCCCACCAAAGCTTCTTTCTCATTCCCCTACCCATAACAAAAGACTCATAGGTCAAGACAAGTACAGGGAGAGATCATTCACTATATACTGTCAAAGGTATGTACTATTAAGGTACTTAGCCTCGACTTAAATTAATCAATTAAATTCATTCATTTAATTACCAATCAAATCAGAGTAGGGTAACAAAATAATTAAACCAAACCTTAAAAACATATTCCACCCACCACTCCCCTCTTCCTGGGCCTAGTTTTATTTTCCACTCTACCTCCTCCCCCAGTAGCAGAGGGTGATGGTGAATGGGGGCTGTGCTCAGTTCATCATACCTGGTCTCTGCCACCCCTCCATTCTCAGTGGGAGAACTCCTCACACTCTTCCCTTGCTCCAGCAGGGATCCTTCCCTCAGGAGTTTTTCTCACAGACCACAGCTCTTCATGACCTCCACTAGAATATATCCCAGGGTGCAGTCCTTCAGGAACAGACTACTCCAGCACGGGTCCTCTGCAGGTTCACAGGACCTGCCAGGAAACCTGCTGCAACATGGGCTCCTCTCTCCATGGGACCACAGGTCCTGCCAGGAGTCTGTTCTATGACAGGTTCCTTATGGTACCACAGCCTCCTTCAAGCATCAGCCTGCTCTGGTGTGGGGTCCTCCATGGCTTACAGTGAATGTAGGCTCCACTGTGGACCTGCATGGTCTTCACCATGGGCTGCAGGGGAATCTCTGCTCAAGCACCTGGAACACCTCCCCATCCTTCACTGAGCTGTGTGGCTGCAGAGCAGTTTCTCTCACTATCACATTATCACATTATCTCTCACATTATCACTCCCCTCTTCCCTGGCTGCAATCTGCTTCTGCACAGCAGCTTTTCTCTCCCCTTCTTTAAGACATTACCCCAGAGGCAGCACTGTTGCCAATGGGATTGGCCTTTGCCAGCAGCAGATCTATCTTGGAGCCCGATGCTCTACTGGACAAAGGGAAGCCTCTGGTAGTAGCTCAGCAAAATTACCCCTTCACTACTAAAACTTTGCCACTTAAACCAAATAGAAGAAAACACCTCAATGGACTTGCAATCATTGTGATCCCAAATGGCACAAATAATAATTGAATATATATTATTCAAAGAACACCTTTATTTGAATCTTGTTTCCACTGGAAATGTTACTGGAAGAGAAAGGTACTCTTGGTTCCTACACATCCTTAACATAACAAGAGAATTGTCCCCTAGCTATCTAAATTTTCTGATAGTTTGTTCTGTAATGTTCTGTTCTAGAAAGAAAAGAGACTAAAACTAACAGTTTTGACTGCTGTTGCACTGAGCTATCCAGGCTCAGCTAAAACACTGCATTGGGACACATTCTAAATGTGTGTGCAGCTGTACATACGCAAATACTTATGAAAAAATTAAGACCATGTGGTATAAAAGTTTTATAGGCATCATTTGGAAATTGCCACATTATATATTAGTGACTTTGACATTCTTTTGATGTAACTAACGATGTTATAAAAACATCTTAATACTGCTGAAAGTAGAATCCTACTCCTACTAATCTATCAACTTGAAAAAATGCATCCTTGAGCTTTTCTGGGCGAGAGGGGAACAAACTTGTACCCTTTAATGCTCACTTCTCTAAACTCAAAGCTCTATCACAACTGCTGAAATCTTCTGTAATTTCTACATCTACACCATTAAGAAACTACCTATTCATTACCTTAAGATTGCTGCCATTAACAGACCTTTATGCACCCCAAACAGCAAAGCAAACTGGTAATAAGTAGTTTGTGTCTGCAACCTATAGTGCAAGAACACAACCAGGCAATTAGAGTGAGGTAACAGAAGGTGATAGTTAGAAAAGTGGGGATAGACTGAAACAAAGTCAAGCACTAAAAAGTATTTTAAAAGTCTAGCACTATTCAAAACAGTATTTAAAATGTGACAGTTGCAATAGCTCTCCTCATTTCATTGATTGTTATTTTAGTAATTTCTAATATTCTTTCAACTTTTAGACCAAGTAATACATCAGGAAGCCTTCTGATGTGTTGTAGAACAGTCCTTATCCCAGAGAAATTTACATCTCAGTAGGAAAAAAAAAAAAAAAAAGCAGAAGGCAGCAAATATGAATACATGACCTGTTCAACATGCTGAGGAGTGGGTCAGAGACTGAACACTATCAGTTTGGTATTTCTAGACACAAACTCTAAACTCCACAGCAAGCTCTCAAATCTAATGGCTCTAAAGAACTCAAAGTTGAGAATGAGCTGAAGGAAACAAACAAAAAAAAAAAAAAGTAAAGTATAAAGACATTTGATCATCTCTTGACCAGTAATGAAGTCTGAAACTGCAATCCACAACTGCAAGAGCTTTGAAACTGAAAATAACTTCTTTATATTTTATGCAATAAAGATAAGGTCATCAGGATGAAAAAAAAAGGGACAATGGGGCCCTAGGATGTCTAAAGCAGAATTCTCAAAGAATAAAGGCTGGCTATGATAGCATTCTTTCAAGATCAGAAAAGCACCGAAGTTAAGCTGACAGACAGAATTCTCTAAGGCAATGTCTGAAACATGGGCAAAGAATCTTACATGTATAGCTAGACCTGAAAATCCTCCATACAGAGACAAACATGAATTTCTTTTAGCAGAAGAATAAGAACTGGAATCTGAAATACAGAAGTGAAAATCCTTATGAAAACTAGATTTTTTTTCTACAAACTTTGAGTTCTCTGTGATTTCTGGTTTAGTGAAAACTTGAAACCAGATTGACATTCTTCACAAGACCAACTGTAAGTGACACAAATCTGTCACTGATCAGGCCTTACAGTTCTATGAAGTAACAAGAACAAGGGGAAAAAAACATCTGAAAGATCAAAATGTTTATTCAGAGAAAAAAGTCAGCAGTGAGAGTAGACCACAAGCAGAGAAGGCCACAATCATTCTCAATTACTTATTTACCCTAACTTAAATCTCATGAACAAAGAATTAATTGTCTTTCTGAAGTCTATCTTTTTGATCAGATGTGCCAACAAGCAGAATATAACTGATTTCATATATATTAGAAGTACTATAAAAATATTGAAACAAGAAAAAGCAATTTGCTTATGCTGGTTGCTGTATTCTCAACAGTCAGTCTATTCAGCTATACAAAAGGAATATCGAGTCATAAGGAAGAACTATTTTCTGTTTCAGAAGTTCTAGAAAGTTTTTCTTCAGTCTCACATCATTACATAAAAGATAGTTTACAAGGCTTCACTTTCTGCTGAATTTGGAGATGTAAATACAGCACATTACCAGAATCTTCCATTTTAGAACAAGCTTTAAAGAAAACTATTCACAAAAATTCTTCAACACCTTCATAAGTTTTATGCATTACAATTGAGAAAAAAATACTAATAGTACGTTCAAATCAGCGACCCACTGAACTAGTTTAAGGTTTCCTTCACTTCAGAATACACAAGGCTTCAAAGGAAGTAAGTCTGGAAGGAGATGGTTGGTAAACCATATGGTTTCCAGTCAGGATGTCCTGACACATACCACAGCAGTTCACAATTAAAAGTAAGCAATAAGAAATGACACCTGCTGACGCAAAAGATTTGCCAAGACCTTTCTTCAAAAGAAAACAGAATTCAAAACAAACAAAAAAAAAACCCCAACTCCCCTAAAATAAAGAGCTCTATATTGCACTTTACAAGGCAGCTCTCACCAACACATTAGGAGCGGACATGAATCAGATCACTGTGCAATTTTTGTATTGTTATGACTGTATGTATATATTTAGCAAGCACTCAGTGATAAAAAATTAAAAGCAGTAAGCAAGTTAGTAAAATTATCTCTTACTGAGGCAAACTGAGACAAAATTAAGCTACTTTCACTAGCTCGCACTCAGGGAAAATCTAAGTACTTAATCCAGAATCACAGAAACAATAAGAATGCAACTCTGTGAAAACTGAGGCATTACCTTAGTCTACCAGAAACTGATTTTGAAACAGTTAACTCTGGAGCTTCCAGACAAGTTAACTCTAGTTCCACTGCATAAAAAACATTGACCTCATCTCCTTGCCCACCCCTAACCAAAATAAATGTCACTACTCCTAACACTTTTCAAGATATTTGACTTAAATTATAAGGGATTATTTCATAGCCTCCTCAGAGATGAGAGTAATGGAGGACTATTGTACTTAGTTTTTAGCAAGGCATTAATTGTCTATCTTCTATTCACTTTTTAAAGTAAAGTTGAAAGTCCTTGACTCGTTTGACAAAAGGACTCTTGTTCAAGCAAAGTATAGCAGCTTTAACACAATCTGTTTAAACACCTAAGGCTAGTCAAAGACAATACAAGGAAAGTAACTCAGCTCAGAGAATCAGTATCTAATGAGTAGGACATCCGCCAAGCACTGATTTCAGCTGCAATGAATGGGTCAGAACAATTGGAGCATGAGTGCTCACACATTTCCAAAACCACACGAGCTCTTCTGCCATGCTGCATAAAGTAGTCAAATTAGAAAAGGCCTTGACACACCACAAACAGCATAAGGTAGCTCTGCACTTAAGATACCATAACAATTCTCCAGCAATCCACAACATCCAATGCAATCAACAATGAATTCTGAAAAAACTCATCACGAGGGGAACACTAATAATAAGGGAAATGGTCCAAACTGGAACATTATGGTTCTTTGACACAGATTTCTTCCAGCCTGAAGTTACCTTAACTGCAATACATTTCATTCTCCATAGAAAAAAAAAAAAAGCTCTTGTCAGAATATAAGCAGAAGTTACCCAAACGCCAACCTTTTTGCCTGAGAATACAGTAAGTGCTTGTTCAACAGCTACCACATGCAAGTGACACATATGTTCCCATAGTGGAAGAATAAACAATAAGAATACTGATGCCACAGATACACAAGACAATTGACTTTGGAGGGTAATTTTACTTTCTTCCAATTAGAAAGAGAGAAGCTTCTGTTTCTCTGTTTAATTTTGTATTCTTTCCTTAAGCAGCAATATTTCCTTAAGCAGCATACACAGGACGTAAGATTTCCTACCAACTTTGACCACAGAATCAATTACATGAAGTTTTGCAAAGGATAACCAATGCACACACAGTTTTACAAACCATGCTCTGTATACTCAGATGCTGACAGATGTTAATTTAAAGAAAACCACAATACTAAGCTGCAGAAGTAACACAGCTTTTAGTCACTAAGTCGATAGTGTAAGCTTTGGAGAAGCACTCTAGTTTGCTCTTAAATAATTACTAAATAATATATCAATGCCATCCCCACTTACACAGTCAGAGTCAAGCAAATGGTGGGCCATGCCAGTGCACCCAAATAGTTTAGGCAATATTGTTAATCTTCATAGTAGAAAATTTAATTATTTTCAGGCACAATGGAAGGAATGAAAAGCAATTAAAAGCTGATGAAATAGACTGTTTTAAAAAATCCTGTTCAGAATGTGTCACAATTTTATCAGCTTGAATCCCACAAGAGTAAAGTATAAAAAAATAGTACTGACAACGTTAAATAGCCCAAGCAGTAAACAGACCTAGCTACTCCAATGTTTACATAGTAGTAATTCTCTCCCAAAGTTGGTCTCAACATACCATTATCCTTTAACAATAATACATGGCTAGGGTCTAGGTTTTAAAACCCATTAGGTTTACAATCTCAGGAAAAAAAAGTCACGTAGTTTATACACAGTTTAAAGGAAGATCTGAGTTATTTGTTAACAGTATTCATTTTTCATTTATTTACAGAATACAAACTTTCTAAAATATAGATCGTATTTTAAAAACAGTAATTTGTTTCCTACAAGTCCAGAGATATATGGACAACTTTCTTATACAATGCAAGCACTGAAAAGCAAGGTTAGCCTTCTAAACCATAAAAGAAATGTCTTTTGCGTTGCACAGTAATTAAAGTATTTTTGGTTTTTAATGATAAAGCTACTGCTTACCCATAAGAAAAGCAGCAGAGAAACTTGACATTGATACTTATGTTGTTTTCCCTTTAATAATACAGCAAGTATTTTAAATTCACATGAGACATACCAAAAAAAAGCACAAAAAAGTATAGATCCCAGTGTAAGAACTATAAAAAGTAAAGATATATAGACAGATAGCAATTTACATTCACTGATTATCTACATGCAGATTATTCTTTTTATTTCCTGCAAGGATGTTGCTTATGGTAACTTTTACAAAGGCTCTAAGGAGGAACACTATTCCAACATTCTGTCCTGCTCTTTTTCAAAATTTCAATTTTCAGACTGATAATAAAAGTTTAAAGAGAAAGCACACACACAGAACTGCAGTATTCTGCCTATTCCAACCTAAAGTATCAGCCCATGGAAAACTGACATTATCATGAAATCTGAACAATTTGAAGTAGGACACATAACCAACTCTACACAAAGAAGTTTGCGTGGTGTCTAGGTAGCCAGAATTTTTGCATACACCACAAAACTACCCTCATAGTACAGTTCTTACAGGGTAGGAATGTTTGTAGCATTGGTTAATCCCTTGTTGTTGCAAACAAGTAATTCATACAGAAAACCTCATTTGCCAAAAGACAAAATTACAGAAAGAAATGATGGAAAGGTAGAAGATGGCAATTTAGAAAAAAAAAAAATGCAAACCAGAAATTATTGAGCTCTGCCACTAGTTTTTAAGGCTGCTCTTTTTCCAGTGCTTAGCCAAGATAAAAGCTTTGCTCTGTTTCCATTATTCATTTTTTTAACATCATTAGAATGGGGGAAAATGCCAGCTACCTTACTACAGCAATAAGATGGTTATCACAGCTACTAAAGTTAAACAATAAGCAAGCATAATGACTATTATTACAACAAGTAAAATAGGCCTCCAAGCCACAACCTTACTATGGGTAGCACCCCACTGACTTGGCAGAGCTACTGCCTACACTAGGTACTAATTTGATCAGTGACCCACCATAGAAATCAGTCATAGGACACACTCCAGAAATGGGATTTAAAACAACAGTTGATCAAGCAGGTTTCTATTTCTGATTTTAATCCCTGGGTTTGATCTAGGCAGAGGAAAAAATGACCTTCCTGCACCTACTGCCACACAAGGCTATGAGATTTAAATTTGTTTACCAGCATATTAAATTTGCTCAAACACATCCTTTCACTACAAGTACCAAATGCTAAAAACTCAACCAACAAGCTAGAGCATTCTCACACTATGACATCATCCTGTCTGGTATACTTTAATACAATTTGGAAATAAAATTTGATTAACTGACAGCAGCTTAAAGAGGATACATTAAAGATCCAAATTGAGGACACTTATCCAGTAAAATGAAAAAGGAAGCACAGCACAATGTCCAGCCTTTTCAGTGACTGCTACCAAATAGGCCTTCCTGGCTGTTCTGATGGGCTGTGACAAATACAGTTATCCTGTACTGGATGAGTGAAAGCAATCCAGAAGTCTAAGCTGGGATAAAGACTTTCTGGTAACTGTGATTATACAAACACATCAGGGTATAACTTTACTACAGAGATCTGTAAAAGGTCTGACACAGGGAAATCAGAGCTCTGCATTCCCCACGTGGTTTCAACAACAAACCACATTCCTAGTTTTCAAGCTGAAAAATTCCTCCTACTGAAGAAGAGCACCTACTTTTAAGTATTTATATTTGCAATTCTTAGTACAAGAGAACTCACTGTTAACAGCATCCTGACCATAGACAGGAAAATGTCAACAAAATCTTTGTGGTGATAACCATTTTTATTTAAGCTGGGGTTTATGACTATAATTGGTACCAGCAAACACAGTGGAAATACAGATACTATTCTTGGATCATCAAAAAAAGAGCCTACAAGGACTTTAAAAGTACTTTAACACTTGTAAAGGCATATTAGATGAAATAGTCTCCACCCTGGCAGTACAACTAATTATGAACGTTAAGAAACGTCAAACATCTTATTTCACAAGAACCACAGGGAAAGCAAAGAGTTGCACTAAATCACAGAGAATCACAGAGTTAAAAAGTGTATCGCCAGACAGACCCAAGGCCAACAGGTAGTAATCCACACTGCTCAGCAGTTTCAAGAGGAAGCTTTTAAGTATCACCCCCCTGTGCAAAGCAGAGTGCCTGCATCTCCTGAACAGCAAGCCACATTACAATCAAACTCTCTTCCTACCAATGGTAAGGCTCTCTCACAGATAAGCTATCATGATACAAGCTGTCATTTCAAAGAACACTAAGCAAAATGTATCAGGCTGCGAGGGGAAGCATAACAGCTAAAAAGCTAGAGTCTATTCCCCCACTTCCTGAAAAATGAGTTTCAATACAGTGTATTTCTAGTTTCAAAATTAATAGTAGACATACTTTTAAGTCATTAAAATGCAGAACACATACTTAAAAAGTTAGGCATGCCATACTAATCTGTTTACTAAACTGACAAGAGTGACATCCCCCAGTCCCCACGCACATTCCTAAAAGCACAAACACATCTATGTTGCCATCACCAACGTATCTCACAGGACAATTAGCTTAACTGAAGTTTAATACTTCAGAGGTCTCGTTTGCAGACTAACAGTGTGATACAACACGAAACACACAGAATACGTGATTACAAGTCTGAGCTAAGTAGCTTTTGGTTAGGACAGCTCTTCAAGTTTGAGTCATTTTAAAGGATCTGAAAATAACAATAGCCTAAGGCAAACACACACATTTGTTTTCCTTCCACAAACCAAGATTAAAAAAAAAAAACATAGCCAGAGGCCACTGGGAAAAAAATAAAAAAATAAAAAATACAAATAATGCTTAAATAAGCTCAAACATAAGTCCCCTAACTTCCCGAGGCACATGCAGCACAGCACTCACAGCTGCAGGAAGAAGCTTTTTGCCCCTGTGTACCTATTTGAACAGCCCCATTTTTCGCTGTGTGTATACACGGACGCACAGAGACACCCACCACTTTGTCCATTAGCTTCCAGGTCTTCTCCACAGTCCTGCGGTCGGCAGCTGCCTGCTTGGGGGGCCCCACAGCATCCTGAATGGCATCGATGAAGCCCAGGATCCGTCCCTTGCGCGGGTTCCGGCCGTTGAGGGAATTGGCCATCTGGGAGCCAAGCTGGCCGCAACGACAGAGAAACACAGGCTCACAAGGTGCTCCGAAAGCATCTTGTCATAGAACCCGCCGCAGCCTGCGAGGCAACACTTCCTTCTCCACGGGCAGGAAAGGGCAAGATCAGGGCATGTTTAGGAACAAGCTTAACTTTTCATGACAAACAGCGTAAACCCACCTGGCCCGGGTTTACATTGGCAGAAGCGATCCCGGATTTATTGCCGACACCGACAGTCGGCAGGGGGAACACACCCGCGGCGCGCCCCTGCCCGTCCCTGCGCCCCGCCGGCCGCGGGCACATGCCCGGCACCGCACAACAAAAGAGGCCGCGGCGGAGCGGGGGCAGGAGCGGGAGGAGGGAGCAGAGCCAAGCAAGGCGGGCAGCAGGCAGCCGCAGAGCAGGCGGGGGCAGCGGCACGCAGACGGACCTGGCTCCCGGTGCACACATCCGCACGGACCGGCACCGCGCGGCCGTCTGCCAAGGGCGAGAGCGGCCGCCGGGAGAGCCAGGAGCCGGGAGGCTCCTCAGCGGAGCGGAGCGCAGGCGAAGCGTCTCTCCGGACGAGGCTCTCCTCCCTCCAGTGCCGCGGGAGGCAGGCGGAGCGCATCCCGCCCCGCAGGACTCTGCCCCGTGCGGCTGCTGCTGGCGGCGGGACAGCGAGCGCTGCCCCACGGGGAAGCGTGGAGAGCTCGCCGCCCGCCTCGCCCTCCCGCACCCCAGCGCAGCCCGCCCGGCGGGTGGGTGGGAATGTGCGCGCGTGTGTGGAGAGTCCTACAGGCACATGCAAAAGAGACAGAGAGAGAAAGAGAGAGATGCACACGCACAGGTCTGTCTGTGGCACCGCTCGCAGCCCCCGGCAGGCTGTGGTCTCCCCGCACTCCTAGGAAGTGAGGCTGGCTCCCCGGCGGCGGCGGCGGCCCCGCTCCTTCTGCCGCGCCCGCCCCCTCCCCGCGGCGCGCTGGCGGCCGCTCCTCTCCTCGGAACATGCCCACCCCCGGCACAACACTCCCTGTGCGCCTGCGCGCCGCGCCGCCAGCCCGGCCCTCGGCCCGGGGGCGGGAACGCTGCCGCACAACAGCCAATAGTAAGGGCGGATTCCTTTGATTGACGTGGCGTCTATCAAATGGGCGTGGGTCTGGTCACGGGGCGGGGCAGCGGCCGGGAGCGGGCTCGGGATGGGGAGGGGGCGGGAAGGAGCGGCCGGCAGGCGGGCGGGGGAGCGGCAGCGGGGTCGGGCCGAGGGAGGTGGGGCTCTGGGGTCACCTGGTCCCGCCGGCTGAGGGGCAGCCTGAGGCCTTTGGGGGTGGTGGGGGTTACCTTCGTGGGGTCTGCAGGGGCTGTGGCAGCGTGTCCCTCCCTGCCCTGGCCAGGCTGTGGGACCGCTGCCTGCTGGAGCGTTCCGAGCGTGTTAACAGCTGATAGTTCCTGCTGCCTTTGCGCTTCCCCTTCGCGCTTCTGGGAGTTTGCTGGGGTTTTTTGTGGCCACAAAGAACAAGAACTTTTTTCCCTCTGTCTAGTTTCTTTTCTTGTTTTGTTGCTTTTTTTTTTTTTTTTTTTTTTTTTTGAGAGTGAGGGAACTTTGCTGTTAGGCAAGTTCTGAGATTTCCGTATCTCCATGCTCGGAGTGAGCTGGAGAGCTCCGAAAGGAGGTGAGGGGAAACAAGCACTTTCTAATTTAAAAAGCCCTTTTAGATGCGATTATTTTGGTACGAGCACTTCCACTGGGGATATGGGAAATAAAACTCAACGGATTGTTAAATTTGAGCGCTGCAAAGAGTGAGGCTTACCTGCATAGGGTACAAGACTCTTGACTTCAGATCCTTTTAAAGACTCTAGGGAGTAATTACATTTTGCAAGGGTTAATCTTCTAATAAGCTGTCATAAAAGGAAACAAAAATGCAAGACTTAGCATTAAAGTTTTTATTTTCTAAAGACAATTGTATTAGAGTAGTATTTTTAAATTTTGGGTTTCAAAATATCTACAAATGTAGTTTTCCTAGTAGGTTTTCTTTTCAAAGACTTTTTTTTTTTTTTTTTAACGGTTTGCTCTTTTTCTTGTTTTTTTTCCCTACTTTTTCTTAGATTTGGCTTTTGATAAAATAGGAGTCTGGAAAAACTCTTAGAGTATTTCAGCATTGCTTTTATTCATATTGTAATTTATAGGCATTTTTAGTGCAGGTATCGTCCCGTTTATTTAAAATGTGTCATGTTGTCCTTTGGAACACACAAAATAAGTCATACCAATGACATCTTCCTCAAAGGTTGCTCCTCTATAGCTTTTAAATGTGAATTGGCAGTTACTTGCATTAAGTGGGTTGGAAGTTTCTCGTTTTACTGTAGTCTCTGTAAATTCTTCTGTGTTGGTTTAAAACTTCTCTCTGGCAGATGTCCCTATCTCTTTTTTCTTTGGAACCTAGCTGTCGTAAGATTAAGTTGATAGTGATTGCTCACTCTGTTGCTATCTCCCATTTGCTTGTGAAAAAAAGCAGAGGAGCTGATGCTTTTTCGGAACTTGTGAAGTCTCTCCTGTTCTGGATTGTTTTGTTTTCATTATTGTTATGTCATTCCGTTCATATCCCACACTCTGCCAAGAGCTGTGAGCTCTTGGTAGCTGTCTGAGGCTGAGTCATGGTGTCTTGCAGTTCATCCGAGTGCAAGGCCAGCAGGAGCCAGCAGCTTGGGTTCCCTGCATCCCTCTGTGTCTGTGCTGTGTTGTTAAGGGAGTAGCCAGCTCCTTGGGGAAAGTCAGTGGTTTTCAAGCTGTGTTCTCTCATTGCCTGTGCTGTACAGTAAGTACAGATATTCTGGGAATTGCAGTCCTCGGAGGGTCATGTGAGTACATTGGAAGCAAGCCAGCTTGGGAGAGCAGGTGAAAGAGATATCTATAGCTTCAGCATCCAGCCTGTTAAAGATGGATCAGGATTCTGCAGGCTGTGCTGTGGAAGGATGAGAAGACACTGCACTGCTGATGTGGCTTCAAGCACACAGAGTGACGAGGCTGTTTGACAGAAGACAGCTGAGAGGAGTGGAGCAAACAGCTGCTGTGTTTGAAGTTCAGGGCATGTCTTGTTAGCACATAAAGCCTTAGCTTGCTCGCTGGATTTGTGGGGTCCAGCAGGATTAAGGGTGGTCGCTGAAGGCACTGGCCACCTGGAATATTTTATTACAGGCCAGCAGCACTGTGTTAATGTCAAGATATTCCTGCTGCCCAGCTTCAGGCCCTCTAACAGATTAAACTAAGAAACTAACTTGCAATGTATAGATCCACTGAGGGACCACAGGGTGTTTCAATGCAGAAACCTGGGTGAGGTACTTTAAATCTCTAGGAAAGAGAGTCTTTCTGTTTGGGCTACATGTAAGGTACATATGTAGGTTTCTTGTCTAAGGTCCAAAAATTTTGTAAATACAGTTGAAATGGCTCCACAGATCTCTTTTACTTACAAGCTCTCCAACTGAATGTTTATTCTAGTTGCTACTACAAATTAGTTATGCTAAAGAATATGACGGTTTGGATCTGTGATTTAATCACTCTATGAAAACACTACAGAATAAAGCACTGAAAATCTGAGGTGTCAAGATTTTGAAATTTGTATGTTCCATGATCCTCAGCCTAGTCAAGGTACTAATGAGTCGTATAATGACAACAACGTTAGGATGTCATCCAGGATTTGGTAAATCCAGTGAAAATTGTGGAGTGAAGGTGGCTGGGAGTCAGGATATGATGAAGGAATCAAGACAGTGTAAAAGGAGCCTTGAATTGGGTCTAAGCATTTTACTGAAAAGCAAAATCATGTGACTTACTGAAAAACCCAGCTGCTTGGTAGGGAGAAAACAGATACAAAAGATTAAGCTAATAATTACATTTGACCATTGTAAAATTTTTCTATCTGTTAACTAGTTTGGGGTTTGTTGGGTTTTTGGTTTTGTGGAGGGTTTTTTTTTTGGGGGGGGTGTTTTGGTTTTTTTGGTTTTTTTACTTTCTTGGTGACTCATTCTTCTGGAGTTATTAGACCACCTTATGAATGAAACTTTATGTTGGTACTCTTGAATGAATTCCATTCCATCAAAGAGCAATTGACAAACACTGGAAGCAAGAGAGATGTTTTGGTTTGGTTTTCTTTGTTGACCAGCTATTAAAATATTAATGATTTTCTGCAGTTGGTCAATGCATGTGGTTTGGGAGCATTTGTCATTTGTGTGTTTTTTTGCTGTAGTGCAAATGGGTTTGTACCCAAATGCACTGAAACATAAGAATAATGAAGAAGACAGATGTGAGTTCTATTTATAGCAACATAAATAAGGTTAATGTACTATATAATATGCTGAATTAAGAAATATGGCAGCAATGCTTGTAAAGCTTAAGTAATCAATTTCAAAAACTGAATGTGAAATGACTTCTTGCTGATTGTAACACAATATCCTGGCTATCCCAGCATCCTTAAACTTTCAAATTTATCTCTTGGTGTTTTGACTGGGTATGTACGATGTGATGAAAAGGCAGCTGTTCATGAGGGTTTAGCATCCTGTGATGCAGGGTCAGGCAGAGGTTTAATGGCTGAGCTCTGACATGGTCATCCTCTTTTCAGCGTGTGCAGTGCCCCAGCAAAATGCAGCTGGTCCCTCTTTGGGGGGCAGCTGAAGCCTCAAGGACCACTGGAATCTACTCTTATTTTGGTGCACTATCTTTATCTGTTCTGTTAAAACATCAAACAAAACAAGACCAACAAACAAGAAACCCCCACACCACAACCCAAACAAACGCAACAACTAAAAAAGAAAAGATAATTATTGTAACAACAGATAACTCTTTAAGTTCCAGGATTATTTGCTTAAACACATTTTGGCTAGACCATTCTAGATATGTACAATATCTTATGCTACCCTCTTCTCCCATACCCGATTACTGCATAATCACCTGTAATAGATGTTAAGAATAAAAATGGAGTAAATGCAAATTGCTTCCATGTTGTTATTTTGCAGTTCCCTCAAGAATGCTAGGATCTTTAAATCTTAAAAAAACCCTAAAGAAAAGGGTTTATCAACTGCAAGCCAGCATCATGGGTTATTTTAAAAATAGACTGCAATGTACTTACCTGGGTTTTATTGTAGCAAACTGAGAGACAGAAAGCAAAACCAATCACCTGTGACACTCAATATTCTCTTACTGATAATTTAAGTTGGTATAATAATAATAATAATAGATGCTTTTCCTGCCTTAGTGGGTAATTACTTAGAGAAATTAGTGATGAGAGTGGCAGTTTGTTTTCAGATTATTATCTAGTTAATTTGACTACCATTATTTTTCCTCTATTTACTTATGTTTTTCATAGTCATCAAGATCTCAAGCTTGCTTTTTAAAAAAAATTGTTACTGCTTTCTAGAAGTGAAAATATTCTTTTCACACATGAAATATGAAGAGTGTAATAGTTTAACCCACTTTGCTGTTGAACTACTACGAGAAAGAAAGGAAGAAAAAGGACTGCCTTGCCAAGTTTCTGTACACAGTAAAGATCCATCACTGCTCCAGGAGGCTGTTGCAGTACAACTGGTGATAGTACAGTGTTGCTGTACTTGTTCCTTCTGCTGAGTAATTAAATGCTCTTTTTATCTTTGATGTGGAAAGACAAGATAAATTTAGCTGTCTCTGTACCTGTAAATAAAAGGAGCCAGGCACTGTTGGTGGGCCCTGAGGCCAGGAAGGCTTGCACAGGGGTGGTCACTACCACCCTTCCTGAAATTGCAGCAACCTCACCACCCCCTCACACCCCCACATGCAAGTAGTGATCCCTGACCTGTGCTGGCCCTGAACCTCCCTAGGGTTTGTTTGGGAAAACACCAGCTGACATGGGCCAAAACTACTCACCAGTATCTTAATAATGTACTACCACACTGCATGGTGTGCCTAGGTCATTGTGGCTGCTGTAACTGGACAGATATTGTTGGAGTTTGTATGCATATAAATATTCACACAATGTAATAGGAGATGTTTCATCTTTGTTAACTTTGACTGGGCTGCAAATAATGAAATTGTTTTCAACTGGCTTCTCGTGGAGTGAAATCTTTAAAGGGCAAGAATTTAACTGACTGAGGCTCTTATGCTCACATTTTCAAATCTTTCATTTACCCTAGGAGCAAATCTACTTGAGTATGATATTGTTTCCCTTGCAAAATACAGCACATCCATTTGCCTGACTATGAGTAATTAAAAAATGTGTTCTCTGTTTGCAGAATGAGTTTGAAAACTAATTGTGGGGCCAGGCCTGTGTTTGTTTACACACCTCACTAATGAGTTCGTTTGCTGTAAACTAGACAGCCCACTTCAAAACACATCTCCGCCTTAATATATTGTATTAAAAAAGTGTGTCAGCTTAATTTTAAAACAACCTACCCCTCAGGGAGTGTTCTTCTGTTTCTTTTCTGTTATTAATTGCATCCATCTGCCAGAGCAGGTGCAGAGGCTTTAACTAAGTCCTGTCATTTTAGTGCTACCTCTTGAATTTGCTCCATCTGTGCAGTAGCATAAAAAATCAATGTCTATATCTATTCTTTCTTTTTTTTTTTTTTTTTTTTTTTTTTTTTTTTTTTTTTTTTTTTTTTATATTATTATCCCCCTGTTCCTTTTGAGTGCCACGATCTTAGTTCTTCCCAATTTCGGTCTGATAAAACAATCTTTAATTCCAACATCCTTTTTAATGGCTTGCCAAAGTACAACTCAGTTTTCTTGTTTGACTTGATAATTAGGAGGTTTTGTTCCATTCAAATAGCTTTTTTTGCCAAAATTTTAAAGATTTTCAGCTTGTGGTAAGAGGTTGTAAAATACTGCCAGGGACTTTTCATTGCCATCTTTCTCTGGAGTAGGAGTTGTGCTTTGACAGAAAACAAGCCTGTGTCTATTCTGTGCTTCTGCAAGTCCAAATAAGCTCAATTAGTGGAGATTTGAACTATATTGCTAGCAGCTTTAATTGAAATAGTCAGATGAGACACTGTCATAGAGGCTTTTCCTTCAGAACACTGTGTTTTCAGTTGTGTAAGATAGCATTTTAAACAGGGGAATTATGCAGTGCTAGGAAATCATAGCTTAAGCATGATGATTTATTTGCTTAAATTTCTTCTTCTTCATTGTCACTTCCAATCTTCTTGTTCATCCTTCTAAAACAGGACAACTTTTTGTACTATAATCTGCTCAACTCCTTGACTGTGAATTTGTGGTGTATCTTGTGTTTCCTGTATGCTTCAAGTGCTGCTGATATTTTGTTTGTGAGCAATGACAGGAACCTTTTGTCTTTGACTGGCAGAATAAACAAGTTGGGTTTTTTTTTTCCATCTGCTTACTTACCTTCATTTAAAATAAGTTATTTTTTCCACACTGAGAAATAAACCATCTATTTTGTAAGACAAGTCACTATTTTAATAGAACTGAGTAATTTGTGACCTTTTGCATGGGATGTTTTGTAACACAAACTGCATTTGGTATTTGTGATTATTTGCTGCATACTTCAGAGCATTCAGTTAGACTGAGCTGATAAAATTTTTGCATCAGTTTCTCTTCAGAATGCAATTGGTGACTATTTTTCTACTTCATCACAAGATTTTTTTTTTTTTAATTATTTTTGGTTTTTGTTTTTCTGTTCCCCCAGAGGAAAATGAACCCCAGAATCAGACTTCTGGGGAGACCAATAAGTGATTTTTGCCTTTTGAAAATATTTATTGTATTGCATTAAGAGGTCATATTTTTGAACAACAGTGAACACTACATTGAAATGTGCTTTTACGTTATTCTATTAATTCTGTTCTGTGGAAGCATATAACATTTGTTTCCATTAAGTTTCAGATTAAGGAATGTTGTGTCCAAGGAAATATAAAGAGGTCAAACTAATAATGAAGTGGATCTTGAATTAACCTCTTTTGCTGAATTTCTTTCATTTTCCTATCAAGTTTTCAATGTATCCAGTTCTACATGGATGCCCCCATTGTTTAGACTGCCAGGAGTTGTCCAGCAGAACATTGTGACCCTTGTATCGAGCTGCACGAAAGTCGCTTTAATTACTAGGAATGTGATTTTGGTTTAGTTTGAGTTTCAGTTTTTTATAAATTTTTATAAATTTTTTAAATCTGCAGATCTATTTCCCAGTGTTTTTATTTTGTTCAGTTACCATTCACTTGCTGGTAAATGCAAAACCAGCTATACTGGCTTACAAGCCTGTTGTGCCAGTATTTTCCTCTCTCCTTTTTGTTATTCTTGGCTCTTTAAAAGGGTCCGGTATTTTACAGCTTTTCTTGAAATAGAACTACACTACTAGAACTGTAGTGGAACTAATGGAACTAATAGAACTACTATTTTCTTGAAATAGTACTACAGGGGAAAACAAAATATGTCTTCTAATGTAGTTCAGTTCTTCCCAAACTCTTACTTCATCAGCACTGATGATGAACATTCCAATAAAACTTTTCTACATACCAACCAGTAATCCCTGATGCTCCTAGGTTTTATCATCATTTCCTGCAAATTAGCCAGACTGTGTCACAGTGCTCACTTTTTTAGGAATGAAATATTTATTATTAAAGTCTTGTATTTCTCAACAGCTGTATAATTTTGGCACCAGGTACAATATGTGGTAGGTGCTCAGTCTGCCACATTAAGTGAAAACTTTTCTTCAGTTCTTCTATGTAGATATGAATAAAAGGCAGAGTTGATAATATTGCCTATATTGTCCCTAATTTTTAAGTTTGTTCTTTTTTGTGCCTTTGTGAGAAGAGAGTCTAAATGCTATTTTTCACAAGAAATACTGTTAATATTCTTATAGGTCAGCATTGTGGACAGTGTGTAATGCTTTACTCAGCCCTGATAGAAAGGAATATCAGAAACGAAGTTTTTAATATTTGGTGGTTTTGTCCAAAACTTAGAAAGTTTAGAGGAAGTAGGAAAGCCCTGTGTCTTGGAAATTTTTTGCATGTGTTTTCCTTTTACCTGTCAACAATGCATTCAGGATTTTGGCAGGAAAGTAGTGATCTGATTGTCTATTCATGAATCCTTGAAAAGGCAAGCTGATCTCATAGCAGTAGATATTTGATAATTTGGAAAATTTTCTTCTTCACATTCTTCACTGAATGTGAAGGTTTCTCTTTTTAAGGTGCAGAGTTGCCTGCTAATTCTAAAACCCTTGAATACTTTCCCCTGCTTGTGCCTGGTTTTCTGGCATATTATATTTGTTTTAAACAAATACTTCACTTTTTCTGTAGGTACATGCTTGGGCTATTTTTTATGTGTAGAATACTTAAATATTGTCAGGTTGAAGAAGAATAATATGGATTCATTAATTCCTCAGTTCTTTGATGATATATAAATTGGCTTTGGACTTCTTCTGTTAGAGCCTCAGAAAGACTGTCCACACACTGTTTGTGTGGATAAAACATAATTGCCACTTTGCTGCCTGGCTTCACTGTCTAAAACAGCTGAAGAGACTGTACAGCTTCCAGGGGGAAAAGTCCATATGCTGAAAGGATTGGTTGAAGTTTGGCTCAGCACATCCAAAAGACTCATCTTTTCATTCATCTTAAAAGTCATCTTCTGAAGGAGATGAGTGCTTTAAAGCAGACAAGCTAATATATTCAGAGAGCTTTTTCCTTGTGGTGACAAACAGAAGCTAAGTGTAGTAATTTTGTGCCTTTTTTCATACAATCTCAATGTAACTTCTAGGGATGCGTGGGAATTCTTACTTTCTTCTTGATAACTCTGGTGTCAGCTAGAGCAATGTAATGGCAGGAGTAATTCACTTTGTAGACCCTGAATCAAGGTACATTCTGCTACTTTTAAGCTCAAAGAGACCTCACTTGCAAGGCTTTTCAACCCAATTTCATAATCTTGCCCAGCCTCATGACATAATAAAGTCTACAGTTCCATGGAGTGTCTGTTCCTGTAGCAGTACAGGAACATCTCCTGCATCTCCTGCCCATGTGGAATATCTTCTTTAACTCACAGACACTGAAATGATAGGTGGTTATGACTTTTATAGAAACAGGCAGATCTGCACTTTTAAAATACAGAACATGGTAGGTACTGTGGTGTGTGTGACAAGAGTACATGCCCATTCAAATATTTTAAAAATGTGGAACATTTTGTAAAAGGAAAAAATCATAACATGCATCTCTCTCTTTTTCCCTTTGTTCAAAGCTGAAAATATTTTCTTGTGGACTTACTTCCTTTTACTCACTGGCCTTCTATTTTTTTTTCCTTCCACTTGGCTAAATTATGCCAGTTGGATTTTAACTCTATTTAACCTGATTACTGAGCTGCAAAGCCTGTGAAGAGTGTAGTTGGTAGAGCCAAAAAACAGTAATAAAGCAGGTAACCTACTCAGAAATAAGACAATTTGGACAGTAAATAAAACCTTTTAAAAATCTTCAAAGGATGTAGCGATTATATAAATGGAAGATGTGTTCAATTGTAGGTCCTCTTGCATTACTGTGCAAGAGCAGAACTAGCAGAAGGCTGTTATCTTCATATGTAGTTGTGTCAATGACCTCTGAAGGAGGAGGAATCAAAGATGAGGTAAAAATCAGAAAGAGCAATCAGAGAAAATATGCTGTAAGCAAGAAATTGAGATTGAAATCTCTTTAAAAACACAGGCTTGTGGCTGTAGTTAAATGCCTTGGTTTGACATTATACGAACATCACCCTGGGATTTTACTTAAAGGACTCTCATGTGTTCATGGTTCTGGAAGATTTGAGACTTCAGAGTCGATGGTTAAATGAAATGCATTTGTTTATCACACTTTGCAGAGTTTCTGAATCCTTCCTGGTAGGTACTACACCTAAACTAAATGGTATTTACTGAGGTGTTTATGAAGATGTTTATTTTTGTAAGAAAGAAATGTGTGTTTGTCATGGGTTGCAGTGCAAGGTGTAACCAAAACTCTGTATTCTATCACCATCTCTTGAAACTAGGGACGGGTTTGTGTGTGTGTGAGTGATCTTTTATCAATGGGCTAACTGTCAAAAAGCAGCTGGGGCAGTTTTATCTCTTCCACAACCCAGCCTCCCTCCAGGGAGAGATCTTCTGCTAATGGGGCAGTGAGTGTCAGTGACAGAATTACATCATCCCATTGGGAAATGCTCCAGCCAGGGGGAGGAGCCAAGCATTCCTATCTGGATAAAAATCTGAGATTTGGGACACCAAGCAGTCTTTCCACTGGATTCTCAGAGGAAGACCAGGTCCATCTATCACCACTGGACCTTCAGTAAAAGAACTCCACTCTTCCTACAGGAGCATCACTTCAACAGAGCCCCAGCTGCTACTAGGGACTGCAGCCACCATGGAATGGGACTGCCACCAACACCCTGACCCACAGGGGGTCAGGCTGTATCCTGACTCTGTCAGTGGGTTTGTTTGTTTATTTGTTTTTGTCTTCTGTAATACTGCAAGTGTTTTTGTTTTATTTTTTTAGTTCCCCTAATAAAGAACTGTTACTCGTATTCCCATATCTTCACCTGAGACCCCCTTAATTTCAAAGTTATAATAAATTTGGAGGGAGGGGGTTTAAATACTCCATTCCAAGGGAGGTTCCTGCCTTCCTTAGCAGACACCTGTCATTCAAACTATGACAGTGTTCACTGCCTGTGCAAGTAGCACTTGATCTATTCCCAATTACTTTCATAGCTTATCTGTCAGTCAGTTCAACTTCTCTTACAAGATACTGTATGTTGATGCTCACTCAAGTTTTCTGCTTTTTCAATTTGAGCGGCTGCTCTGCTTGGCATTGCAGAAGTTGCAATGTCTTTTGAAAGAATGCTTGTTTTCTGAAATAGGGCAGCTTGACTGAATACTGGAAGCAGTGCCTGGGAAGGGAGTTTTGAGCTCAAAAACTTTGATATTCTTTGTGAATAATTGACTGTAATTCCTTCTTCCACTGAGTAGAACACAAAAATGTCATGGGACTTGGTTCTTTTTTTTTTTTTATTTGGGCCTGCCAGCCAAAATTTAAAATATTAAAATACTCTCTATAAGCTGCTTATGAATAAGAAGTATGATAAGAATTAGTCATAGTTTTGGCAATGATTTAGAATCTAATCAATTAGCTGCAGTTACAGCTCTTCTATGAAGTGGTGTACCCACAAACTCAGTTATGTGAAACCTTCTTTGGATGTTGTTTGTGCAATTTTATTGTATTTTAGTGGGATTTTAAAATAATCTTGGAAATAATAATGTCAGATTAGCCAATAAAACAGTAGAGAAATGCAGTAGTGTTCTTTTAGGTGACATTACTACAGGCTTGTAGAAAGACAAGTAATGTTAGGTAGATTTTATTTTCAGCTCAGCTGATGTTATTTTTCAGACTAACAAGCTTTTAGAGTCAACAGGAAAACTATTGGCACTAATTATGACTAATGTTTCACTGTACTGCATGAAGCATTTAAACACCATGTAGTCTGAGATATTTAATTTTACATGTTCTCAAAGTTTTTTTTTAATGGTGGTCTTATTTTTAAAGTATATTGAGCCTTTTTCAGGAGAAGTTTAAAATTAGAGTAAAGTGACATCAGTGGAACTGTTTTGGTTTAAACCAAAATGTAAAATGTGGCTCTCCAGATTGTATTCTAAATTGTCAAGTTTACTTGGTTTTGTGGATTTATATCTTCAGTTGTGCTTAATCACTTCCTCTGTTTAGTGCTGTATTCATTCTCTCATTTTTTAATGTACTTATATAGGCTTAAACTTCATCTTTGTCCAAGTGCGTTGCTAAAATAAAGGTAATTTTTCAAGGGTGGTTAGCAGCATAAATATAGAATTGTACGTTTGCAAAATGTGCATGGCTTTGCGGGAAATTGTTTGGGGTCTTTGCCTGTGTGTATATGTATGTGTGTGAGAACCAGAAAAGCAAACTTGGGCAACTTCTTACATCTTATTCATACAGGCAGAACTTTGCCCTGTTGAAGGGGATGGGTTTGGCTTCACAGTTTTTTCCATAGATGAGCTTACTTAAATGCAACTTGGTTGTAGTTCTCAATGGATTTTGTTTTTAAAGTGGGCACTGGGGACTGCCTAAAAATAAAACTGGTCAGTTTTCTCTGAGTTTTTTCTCTTTTTGGCATGAAGTTTACCCATTCAGCCAAATGAGTCAGTTTCATCTTTTCCACGTACCTCTGATGTAACAGAAAGAAATGGTCTTTATAAATGTTCCTGACAGTCATACTTATTACAAAAGGGTGAGTGGGGGAGGAAAATAAAAGAAACTAAGTGGGAACAAGTCTAGACCAACAGTGACTAGTAGTGTCATAAACCACGAAATGAAAGCCATGTATCTATAAAACCTCATTGATAGTGTCTCCTTGCTCTATGTTACACTGGCATGAGAACTCGTCATTAAAATTAAATGTTGAAAGACTCTCTTACAGACCTCAAACCACTGTTGTGGTGTTAATCAATGTTTGAAATCAAAACCTTTACTCATCAAAAGGTGAGTAAACCTTTTTTCACAAATATACAAATCATGCAAAGATGGAAATCATTACACACAGTTTGACGTTTTTTAAGTTTGGAGGCTTCCATCCTGAGGGTAGTGTATTCCCGTATTTGCCCAGTCTTCTGCATAATGACTTCAGATAGTCATAGGATCATGCCTAATTTTTACACTGATCAGAAAATACCTTGTTTAAAGTGTATCTCATTTTCCTATATGAAAATAAACTTTTCTTTTAAACTGCACAGTTAACTAAGACATTGAGTCTGTCAAATTCTCACTGGCATTCTTAGTTTGTCTTGTTCATTATTTTAGTGAGACCTATTTTACATGACTATGAAAGGGACAAGAGGGAAATAATTGCCCATCAAAAAAAACTTTTTCAAAATAATGGATGATAGACACAGCAATAAGAATTAAACTATTTGGAAGAGAACTTCAATAAAAATCTAAATCCACTTTGAAGTATTGAAAAAGGCATAGAAGGTCTGCCCTTTGTTTCTGTCACTGTTGTTTTTTTTCTTCTATGCCCTTTTCTTCTCAGCTCCCCAGAGGCCTTTGCTTACAGTGCGATAGTGACATTGTGCATATCACAGAAAAGCAAATACAGTGGTTCAGTTGTAATCGTAGCTCCTACTGCCCACACAGGTTCATGAGCTCTCTTCCATTAACCTTGCATACTGGTAACTGGAAAGCTTGGAAGGACAAATAAGATAGAAAAGGAAGTATGCACCATATTGGGCTTCTGTTGATCCTTCTTTTTCAAAGGTGACAGAAATATTTCACCACACAAAATAGAGTTTAAATGGACCCTACCTGGTTCCAACTGATGTTTTCTGGAAAAATGTTCTGGGGAGGATTTTACTTCTACTTCATCTGTTGTCTTCCTGCCTAGCCTCCCATGTCAGTCATAGGCAAAAGTGCTGAGCTCTCTGTTCCCTGAACTAGATTACGAAACTCTATCCCGGATGAATAGGAGATATTGTATTGATAATTTTGAATAGGAAACAAGAGACTTAACTATGACTAAGGGCATTTCTGTGGGTGGGCTTGGCTCTGTTTTTGCAGGGCTTTGGGTTCATTACCAGCAGGTCTAATGAAAAAGAATAAGCAGAAGAACTGGTTTCACTTTTCTACATAGCATTTGTCTGGAGTACCTTTCTTGGTGCTGTGGACTTGCAACTGCTGGAATGCATGCTAACTGCAGACTGATAAGCAACAGTGTCAGCCATGAGGTGAGAACTTCAAAGTTCTCAGCAAAACCTGCTGGCTCTGATTATTTCAGATCAACTTGGTATAAACCAACTGGCTGTTCAGGACAACTCAGATGGAAAACCTAACCTGAAAAAGGTGTTTGCTGTAGCATCCTGAGAACATTCTCAGTGCCCAATACTTACTGCTGTCTTTTTGTGAGTAATAAAGGTTTCAAAAATATATTAATCTCTTCAGTGGGTATATACTTCTACTCAGTATTTCCTGGTGCTGCTGTGAGTCCTTCAGCAACAGAGGCACTGAAGGGCCTTTTTCACCCTTGAGGATAACCTTTTCATACAACAGAATATGCAAAGCTGAGGTGTTGCAACACACAGAAACATCCAGATCCACAGAATTCTGCTGGAATAGATAATGGAGCATGTCCACTGTGGATTGTGATGAAACAGTTCCTTGCTATTGTGTTAGACTGGATGTATCTCTTTCTTCCTTGACTCAGCCTATTTACTGGGCACTTCAGGTATTGGAAAGAATTGCTATAAACATGAATGCAAACTGTCACAGCAAACTGAGTGTTTGAGTCCAGGAAATAAATTTCCTTGTGTTGAAGTCAAGACCTATTGAAATTCATATAGTATAACCATATTAACATGTGGTCATTAATAAAAATGGATTGTATAATGTTATTTCGAAGATAATTTCAAACAGGTCTGTTTCTATTTCCTGACTGCATGACTTTGAATGATCTTGTAAATAGGTTGCCTGGGCTGGGGTGCTTGCCTTATTATACTTTCACTGGTCAGTTCAGTTGTAACCCCATGATTTTTTTAAAAAACGGTAGCAAAAGGAGCTCTTACATCTGTTTATGTCTGCAGTTCTGCACTCGGCCCCCTCCAAGACCAACACAGCTCTGTCCATTGAGAACTGCTCCAGAGAACTGTTCCTCTAAAACTCTTCAATCTTCCACCAGAATGAGTTAAATATTATTTGGAACAAAACTTCTCAGCTCATTTCAAAATTCATCCATTTATTTCATGGATGATGAATCTTTGAACAAACCACAGCTGATAAGAAAAACATAGAAAGCCTGAATACTTAGCATCATCTTGCTAGTCTGCTGTGAATATGTTCGTAAACTTTGGAAAAACGCATGCTATTGAAAAACTATTCACTTAGCTGTGGCAAAGTACACTTCCTTGCTTGCCACTGATTGGCAAGAGGTCTCCTAGGTTATTGACCTCAGCACTGCTGCTCTGTAACAAAAGTACGTGAGCAGCTGGCTTTTGTGAGGAGGGAAGCAGCCCCTGGTGCATGTGCTTTCAGCTGGATGCCCCTGGATGGCATTTGTGGGATGCATTATCCCTGACAGGAGCTGGCATCAGGCATATACATGTATATATGTGTGTATATATATATATATATATGTATATATATTTACATGTACGTACATACATACACACAGGCAGACAGTGAGGAATGAGAGAGGGGCTCGGTTTTGTAGTTTGGCAGCATAGTGTCTGCTAGCTGGTACAGGAATAAAGCAAAAGATGGTGCTGAGAGAGCTGTTCTTTCCTGCAGTTTGCATACCAAACTGAACTGCTGTCTCTGATTTCAATTATCTTTTTTGTTTTTAATGACACCTGTAAATAAGGGACCAAGCACATTCCCATGTTAGAGGAATTCTGCAGTGTATGTTCCAGAGCTGTAAACATTCTCAAAAGCTTTGGGACACTTGCCTCATGAAATTTGAAGTAAAAGTTGAATGCAGGAGCTAGCCAGCATTCACTTTTTCAGTCTGTTTCTTGCTCTATTTGTTCCTTCAAATGTTGCATTTAGGATGCTGTTTAACTTTTAACCTCCATGGGGTATGCTGGTGTTTAGACTGCCCAGCTTGCTTAATAGGAGGGCAAAAGAAGAAAGAGGAGAATGAGCTTGAACAGCAGAGCAGGCATGAAGACAATAAATTTAGCTGACTTCTGGAATTGCGTCTGTAATATTGTGGAATTTGATACAGATGGAAAATAGAAGTTGAAAAGCGCAAAATTTCCAGTGTGGGTGCCATTTTGAGTAGGCTGTGTGGGAGGAGAATGGCGCAAAATGCCAAGCAGGGAAGTAAAACGGAGAGTCTCTTTCCAGCTAGTAACAGACAGCCAGAAGTGGAGGGGGTGGGGGGAATTGGGGAAGTGTTTTAAATATCCCAGAGCAGCTGTTTTGTAATAAATCACTAATTCTTGTGGGTAAAACTCAGCTCATCAGTGTTTGCTACTTCCTTGTCCACAAAAGTCTTTTCCACAGTAGTTTTAGTATTATTTCTATTATTATGGTATCTCTGTTTTATGTCCTGCTACATGTAAGATGGCTCATGAGGTTCTGAATTTTTTTTTTTTGGTCAGACTGCATGACATATAGCAGGGCAAAACTGGTTTTGACTTGGTTAACTATGAAAGTAGCATTACTTTTGTGAATGATGGGCTGTTCCTTACAGGACATGGAATACAAGTGTTAGTGGACATCTCTGCTTCTGCTTTGGTTTCAGATTCTCAGTCCAAGTTATGATGCTTTGTTTTGGCGTGAGGCCCAGGTCCAGGAGCAGATATTTTCATTTAGTGCAGATGTATTTCCTGTATGGTCATGTGACTCTCCTTCAAAGGAAAAAAAAAAAAAAAAAAAAAAAAAGGGCATGCAGCAAACAATTCCTAATTTGAAAAAAAGGCTTTTTCTCCAGTAACTTTTAAGAGGCATGCCTTGAGAGACCATGACAATACTTATGCTGTCTGGTACATTAACATACATAGGAAAAGGGGAAGGACAAAGTTATTCTGCTTGATAGTCACTAAGTATTTGAGAGTGTTGTCTACCTGCCAGTTAAAGGTGGATTTGTTGTTAAAGATGGACTCATGCCCCTTTGAAGACAGAAGTCCTTTGTAATGAATCCTTCTCTCATGTTAGGTTTTAGATGAAACTGTAAAGGATTTTGATTATTTATACGTGTAAGTATTCTGGTTCAGTTTTGAACTAAGTGGAGATCCTTGGAAACAAAAAAAAGTGTCCCTTAATGTTCCAGCAGGATTCTACAGTTGAAACACAGAGCATTTATATTGTAAAGTGAACAATTTAACTCTGTCTTTTGTGTAGGAAATGGAGTATAATGGTTGTAATCACTTGGCTTTTATTGTTGTAGGGGAACCCTTTTGTTAGTTTCCAGCTTCTAAGAGGAAGGTTGTAGTCTTGCAATCCTGCCCTTTAGGAAAGATTCCAAGAATCCCACACGGTAACATTTAAAAAACTGCTTTCAGCTACAGCCAGAAAATAAGGCTGTGCTATATGTAGTGCATAGCAAAAGTGGAAATGACTCAGTTCAACAAGTTCCCAAGTGTATTGATGGTTCACTTCAGAAGGAGTGACACTGCAATGCATGTGGTAATTATCTCGGTGAAAGAATCACACGGTCTCATGAATGAAATTCAGTATTTAAGAGCAATGTTGGGTGAGAGGTAATAATTGGGAAGTCATTTGGGATGCAAAAGTAGTGAAAATAGGATGGGTCTTTATATAACTGGAAAGCATAACTATGGGTTGTTGTTCAAAAATACTATTAACATCAAGTATTCCTTTCACTGAATTTTAAATTATAACTATCAGGCTTGGAGGAGGAAGGTTGTTTTTTTTTCCCTTATCCTATACGTTTTTAAAGGGTTTGGAAGTTGCTTGTGCTTGTTGCTTGTGCCGGTGCTTGCAAGTTTTCCTGATGCATCTGGAAGGGAGATGTCATAATGCTGAAGTCTACAACTGGTTGTATTCTGAAATCATAGCCTAAACAAAGGGAAATGCATAGTTTTACCACGTCTCCCAGCTGCTGTCACAAGAAACACTGACTCAGACACACCTGTGAGTCAGAATTCCTGTGGCTTCCTTCTTGCAGCCCGGTAGTAGTAATTTGCCTCTTACTTCACCTGTAACCTTTACTGCGGTTCTCAACCTCTGCATTGTCTCTCTTAATGTGAGCAGGCAGCAGAACTGAAACTAAGCTGTCTCTTACTGTCCTCTTCCAACCCATCTATTCTGAAAGGAGAGCAACCAGTCAGAAAAGTACTCTGTTACTCTGTGCTTGAGCACAACATTTGGGTAGAGGGTAAATTATGAAAGGAGTCTATTTTTCTCCAACCTGATAAGTAACCAGGTCATAAGCTACATAAACAGGAACTGGACTGAAGAAAATCAAAGGTCATGATGTTTCTTATATGCAGTGAAGATTCTTACATAAGCTGCCTTGCTAAAGGATAGTAATGGAGTTTATTTAAATTAGGTTTCTTTCCTCTGGTTCCACAGACAGCTGTGTTCTTTGTGGGGACTCTTGTTGCATTACAGTTTTACTTTTCAGAAAATAATTCACTGTTGATATTTAATATCCTCTAAAAAGCATTGACACTCAGCTTATAATTTTCAAATGAGCCAACGATTTTGATTCTTTTCTTTTTTGGTTGCCTGTTTTAGATCCTCTGAAGTATCTGAAACAATTGCTGAATTACCTATTTTGCAGAGATATTTCAAGTTGCATAACTGACAAAAGAGATAATTGCAGAAGAAAAATTACATCTTTGCATTGATTATTGTAATGGTAGAATACCTAATTAGACATGCAGACAATAATCTCTAATAAGTGAAAGAAAGTCCACCCTGCAATATATTTAGACATCAGTAAGAAATGAAATGAGTTAACGACAGGAGAAACAAATGGTCTGAGGTTAATTCGATCACTTCCTTTGCTACAAAAAGGCAACCGTCAAGTTTTAGAAGGCTTATTCAGATGTGACGGGGACAACCCCTAAGCAACAGCAGCAGGAGCATCCACCGCTAATCATTCTTCTTTGCCAGTTTTTATTCTGGTCCTGCAATTGCTCTGTGCACAAAAAGGAAATATGGAAGACTGTTTTGTTTGAGCAAGGACAGTCAGACTAAATGTGCAAAAGTACAGCTTCTGAAACTTGTTACAGATATAAATTTTAATTTAAAACGTTCTGCAATAAAATGCAGCATATGTGACATAAGTAGCAAACCTTGTGCAGAAGTTGTCTTTTGCTTTCCTACTATTAAGCACAACCTGCATCAGGCTGGGGAATACTGGAACAAGAAATAACTGTTAAAATGCTAAGCACCTTTTGCTTTATGAGAATAGTGGGACAGAATCAGAGAATTCTAGGCAAGTTTTGGCTCCTTAGAATTCAGCATGGTTTGGATTTCAAGCTGTACACAGACAGTTAAATGAGGTGAAACCAGACTAAAGAGGAATGTCTTATGGATCTGATTTTGAGTCAGATGAAGAGAGCAGAAAGCTTGTAAAACCAAAAAAAACACATTAATTTCATCATCTAACCCAAAATCTAGAAATGACAGTCATAAGAGCTTGGCCAAGGCAGATCTGAAACAACTCTGATCCTGTTTCAGGTTTGGGTTTGGTTGCTGCTGAAAATACAGATTAAGAGAGTGCATCCATGGCTTATTTTTCATAGTAAATGGTTTATTCATAATTTGATAAGCAGAGTCATTATTTTCTCTTGCCACATGCCAGGGCTTTTACATCATGTGGATGTTTCATTGCACATTAACTTTTGCACAAAAAAATGTCCTGTTTAAATTCGTGAATTCACTACATAAAATTGTGAATTCAGTATATAGAACTGCTCTTTATCTTTTTAACCAGTTGCAGAATCTCTGCAAGCATTTAGCAAAATGAACTGCTACTGGTGTTTTGAAATACTTAACTCCTAGTAGTGTGTTGAAAATCTTAGCATTGCTCAGCAAACAGTCCTTTGGGGTCTCCTGCTTAGGTTGCAGGATAGTCTGCCTGGATCAGGTACTCATTCAGGACTTCTCACCTCCAAAAACCTGCTTTCCTGAGCAGTTGGTAGAGTCTTTGCTTACTTGACATGATCATCAGCATGCAAGAAATTTTGCAGCAAGTAATTGCAGCCCATTCACCAGTGACCCACTCTGGAGACACTCAAGAGAAACAAAGCAAAGCGACCAAATTTTCAAGGCAGAAGGACCAAAAGGTTTAGCTATTAGGAATTCTGGAGCAAAAATAACTTCTGTAATACAGCACAAGTCTTCTGGTGAAGTGCTCTATCAGGGATACAAGTCACATCTGTATGGCATTTAATGAAAGCTTTCAAAAAAGCATCTTAATCTGATTGCTAACAAAAGATCAGCACTTTCACTAATGGTGAGAGGCTTTCAGTGTAGTATCTATGCGCTACAGTAAAAAAAGTGCATTGGTTATAGGCCTCTGTTGCATTTAATTTGCTGTATTTCCATCTTGGGGCAGAATTTTGATCTTTACTGTGTTTAAGTCCTCTACCAGATATTTGTCTAATTTCCTCTTTTAGGATGTGAGACTCACTTTTGCATTTATTTTGTGCATATGTATGCAATTTTTGTGAATTTACTTTGGCTGATGCTGGCTGTCTACATTTACATCAAAATGGGCATTTCTGAGAGACTACTGGCATTTGCAAAAAACCTTTTCTTAAGCACTTAGTCTTACATACAGTTAAAAGTGCTTTGTTTTGGTTTGTTTTAAATTGGTTTTTGGGGTTTTTTCTATAAGGCATAAAAATCTGATAGAACAACTATTCAAAAAATGTGAAACAACTAAACTTCTAGGAAGAAACAGAGTGGTCATTACATTATTTTTTATCTCAGAGTAGTTTTTTGGGCGTTTTATCGGAGTGGTTTTTTGCGTTTTGTTTTTGGGGTATTTTTTCAAGTTGCAATTAGTTTAAAGGCTGACATACTGAATCTTCAAATGTAGGTGGAAATACTGAGGGCAACTGACATGAAGTTCATTCTATTGGGTTTGCATGGTTTGGTTTTTGGCAGTGGAGGGGTCACAGATGTGGCTTCTGTGAGAAGCTGCTGGAAGCTTGCACTGTGCCCAGCAGAGTCAATGCCTGGCAGCTCCAATGATGGACGTGCCACTGGCCAAGGCTGGGCCAGTTAGAGATGGTGGTAAGGCCTCTGTGGTAACAGATTTGAGAGGAAATCAAAAGAAAGGTTGGGGGCACAGTTTTAATTCCAGTCATGGAAGAGCAGAGTGAGAACATGGGAGACAAACAACTGTGCAGAGAGCAGGGTTGGTGCAGAAGGAGGGGCAGGAGACGCCTCAGGTGCTGGAGCTGAGATTCCCCTGCAGACCTCGGTGAGGACCGTGGTGAAGGAGCAGTGCCCCTGCAGCCATGGGGGTGCACAGGGGATGCAGAGATCCACCCATGGAGGAGCCTCACACCAGACCATGTGGGTGCCTGAGAGGAGGCTGTGACCCTGTGGGAGACCCGTGGAGAGAGGGGCCCTGCTCCCATTCTGGAGCAGCTTTTCCTTGAAGGACTGCACCCCATAGAAGAGTGGCCCAGGCAGCAGCAGTCTGGGGAGCACTGTTTCCATGGGATGGACTCTGGCTGCAGCAGGTCACAGGGAGCTGTAGCTCATGAGATGGAGCCATGTCAGAGGAGTTCATGGAGAACTGGCTCCCGTGGGAGGGATGCCATGAAGCAGAAAAGGAATGACTCCTCTCCCTGAGCAGTGGGAGAAGCTCAGGTGATGAACTGACCATAACCCCCATTCCCTGTCTCCTGCTGGGGTAGGATGTAGAGCTGGGAAGGAGGGAAAGGTAAGGGGAAGGTGTTTTTAAGGGCTTGTTTTACTTCTCATTATCCTGCTCTGATTTTTTTAGTAGTAAATTCACTTTACATCTCTAAGGTGAGACTATTTTATCCATGATGGTATTTAATGAGTGATGTCTCCTGGTCCTTATACCAACCCATTTTGAATTAAATTTTATCTCCTCTGCCCAGCTGCAGAGGGGGTCAGTGAGTGGCTTTCATGGGTACCTGCCATCTGGCCTGAGTCAACCCCCAACAAATATCAAATCATTATCATCTATACACTCTTCCAAAGAACTTTTTCTGT
Organism: Certhia americana; assembly: GCA_018697195.1. Lineage (NCBI taxonomy): Eukaryota > Metazoa > Chordata > Aves > Passeriformes > Certhiidae > Certhia > Certhia americana. The sequence goes on along the minus strand of CM031857.1, from coordinate 18,361,796 downwards.
CAAGTGAGAAATGAGTTTGCAAGAAATGTGCTAAGTGCAGCATAACCCATGAACATGGTTCAGTTGAAAGAGGTATATTGTATTAAAGCATACATTTTACTTGGGTATTAATAAATATATTAAGTTAGCAGATAAAATTCCTTTAGTGACCTATTTGTAATAGTTCATCTTCTATATTATTGCTGTTTGTATAATTAGCAGACCATCTGTACACCTGAGCTTATTGCCTCTGTTACACTGAGTGAAAGTCTGCACCAAGCAGCAGCAGGAGTGGGATTGATAACCCGTTCTCTCACTTCTCCTTTTTGGACATTTTCCACTATAAATTGTTAGTTTGGTAAGCACCTCAGATAGAAGTTTTTGACTGCCTTCTGGCCAGTCTATTTACTTTCAAATAAGCCTCCCAGGATCTGTAATCCACATTACATAGACCGTTAATGAATGGAAGATTTCTTTTCAGAAGCAGGAAATGGTAACAGCTGCATAGGAACATATTTTTACTCTGCTAGAGATTCAAAGCATGCTTTTAATGCCCAAGCATGTTTTCCTGTGTGTATTTTGGTTTCTATAATTTATTTATGTGCTTTTGAAATGAGCTTGTGCATTCATGGTTTTCTCCATGAATTGAGCCACCAGGTACTTGGGTCAAACTGCAACCTGCTAGAAACTATTTCATCATAGACACATCATTTTCAGGATAGGTATTTACAATTTTGCAAACAGATATTTAAAATATTTTAAAAACTCTTAACTGCTTTTGAAAAAACTAATCTCTTTAAATGTGAGTTATGATCTTGAATGATAGAGATTGGTAACAGTTATCTACTGAAAATAAGTGTAGCTTATATTTTAAAACATTTATGAATTATATATATGTGGTACTTTAGAAACTGAAAAACTTAAAATATCTGACAGCTGTGGAAATCTTATGGTTTCTTTAATCACATATGTTGGTCAGTATTGCTCTTAAAGATTATAGTCATTGTATACTCATGTTCTAAAAAAATTCATCCGTCTGGCAATGTGGCTTCATGAGAGTCTTGACTTATTTTGAAAGATGCCTGTGGTAAGTTTTCAAGAGAGCCTCAGGTTCCCTGTGCAAGTAGGAGTTAGAAGCCCCCGTTGCATCATTTCTGTTAGGCTGTTTATAGAAAGTCATGGATGGGTGCCACAAGCTAGCAAGTTATAAAACAGTTTTATATGATATACTCCAACTGGGTGCATAAACTTAGATTGGGCCACTTTGACACAGGAAATCACTGATGTGTTTGCAGGATTGACATCTAGAGGTAACAAGAAAATTGGGAACATGTGGTGAGCACAGCTCTAGCGCTTTGCTAGATTGTTCTTGTTAAAGATTAATATGTCAGCATGATTTACAGGGAATTGAGTGTTGCCATTCTCTCCTGGTCATCCAGCGAAACAAAGCATGTGTGACAGAGGTGAGAAGGAAGTTTGCATCCCATACCACCAAACCTAAAGCTGCAACATGGCAAGTAATTTCCGTGCTGAAATCTTTGCTTCTTTTGAGGACTGCATGCTGTTCCAGTGTCATCTTAAGCATAATAGGACCTGGAAACCATAACTGATCCTTTCCTAATAAAAATATCTCTTTGTCTTCTTCTTTGGGAATGTTGTAAGGAAGTATGCTGTGTATAAAAGGACTTCCATATTTTAGCAGGAAGAGAAATACAAGTTTGTATACAAGGATGGAATGAGCTGTAAGCCTTCCTTTTGTCTCTTCCCTCCCTTTGTTTTTCTAACTCTGTAGCTGGCATCAAAATGACAGCAGGAAAAAGTCATATTTCCACGTACTCACAAAAAGAGAATGGGAATTTAAGGCACAGGTGCATGTCCTTTTTATGTTAACAAGAAAAATATCAGGGTAATTTAGAATCTGTGTTCAGTCCTTAGTGCTCTTCACGAAGCTGGTAACAAAGGACTTCTTTTTGTTTTGCTGCAGTATAATTTTTAATGCTGCTGACAGACTTGGTTGCTGAAATTCAACCTCTGGTTATTCACAGAGCACATATAACAGACAGCTGCAGTTGCATTTTCTTGAGAGTGTTCCAGAAGCTGTACTTCTCCCAGACCTTGGGGACCAGTTACCGAGGAATGTGGAGAACTTGGTGTCAGAATTGGCACAATCCTTGGACTATTTTACTAAGGTCATGCAAAATCTCCTGGCTGCATTGTCTTAGCAGCCGCCACTCATTTGAAACTGAACACTGACCACCAATTTTACAAACAGCAGCTTTTTCTTTCAGATTGGAACTAGTGACCTGTGGGTAAAAATGCTTTGTATGTAAGTACTGATGTACTTATCTAAAAGCTAATTTAATTAGAATTAAATAAATAATTTGGTGGTGGCAGTCTAGGGAGGTAATTTCATCCTTAATTTTGACAGTGAAGTTAGGTGCCTATTTCTCCCAAGTAAGGATGGGAGCTGGGCTCATTAAGTTAGTTTTCTGAATTGTAACAAACATGACAAAAATAGATTAATCCTCTTAAATACATACACTGTACAAGTCTCTAGTGCTTGTGAGTGAAGCTACAGCATAAACAAGTCACCAAGTACCTATCTATACCTACATGTCAGCACTTTAACTCCTTTGCTATCAGTAAGTGTGCAGTCACTTTGACTGTAAGCTGCTGAGGACTGGGAGACAATTAAATATTGGTATAGATTCTAGCATATTTTTATACACTTTAGACCTATTTATTCTGCTTATATTTAAGTGCAGGTTCTTAAAATTTGTTCTTAAATAGATAGTGAGCAGGTATTTATGCTTATGGTACTATGCAAATGTTTCACTTACTTAGTAAAAAATGCAATTGAACCCATTTTACCAATATTTACAGATTTAAGAGCTCCTGGGGAGTAATAGGTGAAGAAAGGAGAAATTAGGGTTTTACAGTAATCCTTTTCCTTCTTGAGCCCTTTCATTATCTATATTAGTCTATCATAAGTGTCCTTGTATGTATTCCAGCTCTTAATGACTCATTCTGAACATAAAAAATAAAACTTCCATTTATGTAGACAACTGAGCAATTTCTGAAACACTTAAGGGTTTGGAATTGTCCATCAGTGTGGTTAATTTCCATGTGGTGTATATTTCTATTCCCTTTTTTTTGGTGAATGAGTATGCTTTGGTTCCTCTGTAACATTTACAGGAACAGGAAGCATCAATGCTATTAGTACTCTGAGCCTGGATTTCTGTTTTGTTCCAGGCAGAGTTCCTAGCCTTGTGAGTGAGTATGTCACTTGGCAGTTTGAAAAGCTTTACCTCCTTGAAAAAGTACTTACTTGTAGCACCCTATAAGGAAATAAGTTCTTTCTTGTTGTGCAACAAGTTTTTGCTAACAGGGACTGCTACTCCTATCTCCTGGAATATTCAAGTTTAACAACTTCATGCTTTTTTCAAAGCACTTCGTGTATGTATCCTAATCTGAAAATTTATGGATTAAGCTGCATCTGTAACAGAATAGGAAGAAATCAAACAACAGGAGTATTTTATCATTGCCTCTATAAAATAAAACAGTCAAGCAGAGACGGAGTTTCAAAGGTTCATTTCTAAGCTGTGTTAAGTTTAATTTAGTGAAAGAGCCTAGTGACTTACACTGCCACTTATTTATCAGTAGTTATTCACTAAGTTTGCATAGATACATTTTTTGTTAGACTGCCACTTCAATTCTAATTCACTGTTACAGTTTTTCAAGTTTGACTTTATTTTTAAAACTTGTTTCCACCAATATTGATGACAAAAATGCCTTGAAAATTAAAGTTTTCTGTTGGAATCCATTCCATCAATGTAATAAAAAGATTATAATAAAGGTTTCATTTACTCAAATGCCGTTCCATCCTTTAGTACAGTAGTTTTTTTGAATAACATCCCTGCAACTATATTTCATTCTGGGGAGGTTCTGAAATACTTTTTCTCTCTCCACCCTTGTAATATTTATTCTTTGCCCTAAACTCAAGGGATTTTAAAAAATAGATTTAAAAGATTTTAGAAAAATCCCCCTGAATCATCCTTTGTTGGACAGTGACTCCCTAGTTCTGGTTTTCCCCATTTAAAAATTACTAAGGACCATATCATAATGTCCACTGCAAAGGACAGTACTGCACTTTCAGAAACCACAGCTAATTTGTGTGGTAAGAGGAAGGAAATAGCAACCTATGAAGCATTCTGTCTTACTTAGTAGTAGTCATACCACATTTTGTCAGAGTAGGGAATCCCTTGTGACTTGGGAAAAAAAAAAGTAGATTCTTGCCTATTTATACAAGGAGCAGCATTTTCTCTCCTAATTTTATTACATGTGATTTAATGACCTATGTAGTTACCTGTGCTCTGAGAAGCCAGTTCGTTCTTGAAACTGATTATTAAAAATGTCAGATTAACCAAAACTGTGATAGCTGAGTTGCCTAGGGCTGCCTAGGAATGTCTGTTCTGAAACAAAGAAATTTAATCTAACATAGAGGTTGAAGGGGGGTACTTAGAGACTTCAAGAGTCAGGTGGGTACAGACCCCATATTTCCTAAACAAGGTACTTTACAGGGCAGAAATTCTGTGATGCACATCATATCCTAAGCCACAATCTGGGTCTCAAGCTCGGCTCTCAGCGTGGCTGGCTCACCCTCTTAGAAGCCTGCAGTAACATGCTAATGACAACTTCCATGCTTCATGGCTCTGCGTGTCTAGTTTGCATTACTTTCAAAACAGCTTGCTTTGACAGGAATAGCCTATATGAAGTAGTTTTGTAGTAACTCAATGTATTTTTGGAAGTTACCTTACCCTTCTATCTGCAGCCTCATGCATTCTCTCACTCCCTTTCTCCATTGAAAGGAGATATTATAAAGTTTGTAGATTTTTATTTACTCATTTTTTACATCCTTTCTATTTTGATATGAACAATGTTTTTTCCTCATAGAATGTGATTCAGCAGAGAAGTCAACCATTTCTTTGTCTTTAAAGTTGTTTAAATGAACTCTGGTTGAAAAGAACTCGTTCCCAGCCTGTCCCTAAAAACAACTGCTTCAGGCCAAAACCTGACTTTCATTTCTTGAAGGGGCCCAGGGGAGGGATCCTTTTTTAGCTAGATGTGATACACAGTTATCCAAGGATGCTCATTCTTCTCCCTGCTCAGCTGAGTTCAGTGTTACCTGATCACAAGACTTTTAGTATTCAGTGCTGTACTACAGGCTGTCATGTTTTGAGTGTGGGTGTGTTCCCCTTGAATGATACAGGAATCCCATTTTGTTGTCACAAAATGGGGTGAGTAGTGCCAAGCATTTAAATTGTTGCAGAATATGGGTCCTCAATTTTTCCCTTGATAAATAAAATAAAATGAAAGCCACGCTAATATCATGAACCACTTTGTTTGGTGTTTCTTTTGTAGTCTGGTTGCTACTAAATATAACTAATGTCCTAATAGAACACACTGCTTTTTATTTTAAACTTATTTTTTGTAAATCCACCAGCAATTCTTTTTATGTTGATATGCATATTGGATCAAGCGAATGGCTGCTTGAAGTGGTTGTTAAAGCCTCTATGATATCAGCAAATGACCTAACTGTAACTTTGGGCAGTTTTTTGCATGACTTCCAGGAGCTGGAGGGCAACTGAAGTAATAAGTGATTATGACTCATAAACAATAAAAGGAGTTGAAGTGGGAAATTACGGGAAAGAGCATAAGCTCTGGCTTTTCCCTGCTGTGATTTCAGGGCTATTTTTATTAGAGACAAGGGAACTTTTGCATGCCTACAGAGAAGGCAAAATAAACAGGGACATAGATATCCTCGGAGAAAAATGTAGGTGAACGAAGTAAGAAGGTAAGGCACTAATAATCTCCAAATTCTGATGCAGGAAGAGCCAGGAACTTGCTTTTATTTTTTTTTCCCTTCTCTTTTCCAGTGACAATCCCCCCTGTCCCCCGCAATCCCCTCAGTAATCAAGTGCACTAAGGTTAGGGTGCATCCATACTGTTTTCAGGAGAAACTAAATTCTTCAGAATAGAGCTAGTGAAGGAGTTCAAGCTGTCCTCATCAGGACTGGCCTGTGAAACCTTTTATTTTACACTAACTGGGGTAAAAGATGCAAAATGTTATGAGCAGTGTCTTCCTGAGCCCTGTGTTACTTATAGAAAAATGCTTGCCTATGCAGAAGCTGTCCTTGAAATTGGGATAAAAAAAGACATTACTCTTCTCAACAAAACAAGCATGGTAATAACAAAAGCAAGCTAGATGTAATTTCTCATTAATATAACGTGCCTTCCCTTCAAGTGTCAGCCAGATTTTCAGAAAGCTCTTTTTGAGATAGGCAGAACTCATAGCTGCTGAATTCAAGGTGGATGTTGGTGCTTTTGTATCTGTGGAGGCCTAACAGACAATAAAGATTTGGTCATTTGAAAGACCAAAAAATAAAAATATATTTTAAGGAAACTCACAAGATAAATTTGTACGTTACAAAAGCTCTCTTCCTACTCCTCCCTGTGAATGCAGCAAAAAAGCCTATACATACCTACAGCTGCCCTGTGTGTCGCTTGTGTTAGCATAACTCATCCACACCCACAAAGGCACACAAAGCTATTTTGCTTTGTGCTGGAATAGTGCCATCCAGGAGTAACAGCCAAAAGGGAAAATTCCTTTGGGCAGCATTCATTGCCCTAAGCCAAAGACAAAGCAGAAAGATGCACTTCTCTCTTTCATGCCCTTTCACACCAACACAAACCACGGCTGAGGCTCTGAAATGGTGCACATCCATGTTACTATTTCAAATTCAGTGATGCAACCTGAGTTTACATTAACTAACTTTCTTGTAAATTAAAGCTTTTTAATGTAGTTTAAAACTCTGGGGCAATGGAGCTAGTGAAGGGTCAGGACTACAAGTCCTATGAGGAGCATAGGGAGTTCCTGAGGGAGCTGGGGCTGTTTAGCCTGCAGAGGAGGAGGCTCGCAGGGGACCTTAACACTCTCTAGGACCTCCTAAAAGCATTGTTGCCAGGTGCGGGTTGTTGTCTTATCCCAGGCAACTAGTAACAAGAAAACTGGAAATGTGCTTTAGCTGCGCCAAGAGAAGTTCAGTTTGGACATCAGGAAGAATTTCTTCCCTGAAAGGATTGTCATGCATTGGAAAGGGTTGCCCAGGACAGTGGAGGAGTCACAATCCCTGGTAGTGTTCAAGAAACAACCAGACATTACACTTAGTGCCATGGTTTTGTTGACAAGGTGGTGTTCAGTCAAAGGTTGGACTTGATGATCTTGAAGATCTTTTCCAACCTTATTGATTCCATGATTTCCCATTATGTTCTTGCACTTGTTATAAATTATCATTTCATAACTATGGTATGTTGCAGGCTCAAAGTAGCCTATGCCCCAGGTACTATGCCTTTTTTGATTATTTTCTTGTAAAGCTTTAAAAGGGAAATGAGATTATACTGTATGAAGGAAAACTGCTTATCTCAAGTTATTAGGGTCTGTACTTTTCACTCAAATCAAAGGTAGGAGACTGACTGATTTGAGGAAAGGGGGTTTAATTTACTGATGAAGAAACATGAGAGACATGCATGCCCTTGTATCTGAAGAGCAGGCAAAAGAGCAGCTAATTTGAGGAAAATGAAAATCAGTTGGGACAGAGAATTTTAAACGGTATCTGTACTTGAAGACTGACCACTTTGACTTCTAGATCAAGATAAACAATAGGCGTTTCAGCTGCAGCCTGAGAGTAAGGTGTGCCCAAGCCAGCCGAACTTCACATGGCCTGACAAATCAAAAATGCAAGCACATAGTCAAATAAAAGCCATAACTGTGTTCCAGATTCTTGGCCTGAATAATGGGTGGTTCGGTACCTGGGAGTTCAGTACCATAATTGATATGCAACCTAAATAAATGCTATAGCTGGATGTCATGGAGTCAGATTTTAAAAGGCCCCTGGTACCATGTCAGCTGTGCTTAATAATCTAATTTGGAGAGTAATGCACAGATACCACTGAGGATGTGGACATACATGCTCAACATCACCTTCAAACACCAGCGAGCAAAGATTTAGGGTAGTATAAAGTAGGGGAGTTTGATTTGGAATGCTGATGTACGGCCAAGAGTTATGTATCAGGAAATGCATTGGCAGTCAATAGCACCAAATAATAACAAAAAAATCTAAGCTGACTGCAGAAAGGAATTATAAAATATTTTAAATCATACATTTAGATATGTAAAGTAGAATACTTCACAGTGAGAACTATTAGATGTACCAAACCAGAGCTAGTATGTCTGTGATTTACGTAAGACTCAGTAAAAAAGAAAATTGTTCATGTCCTTGATAAAATCAAAGCTACCTGCTTTTTGTTTGTGAGCTGTTCATTTTTAGGCTATCTGCACTAAAGACAAAAGTCAAGAAAGTTAAAAAAAATATATTTATTCTCCAAGTAGTCACCATGTCACTGAGGAGAATGAAACTGCAGATGCCTTTGTTCATTATTGTGCAAAAAATTTACAAATTTGGTTCAGCTTTAGACCCTTCTACCATTTCTAACTTCCTTGATATTCATCTCTGAAACAAAATAAAATTACCTCTATAGAGTTTTTGTATCACAGAAATCATCCCTGTTGGTTTGATTTCTTGGATAATACTGATCCTGCTTTTTTCCAAGACCTACAGCTGTTAAAAATTCAAGAATTTTGTTTAAAAATTTGTAAAAACCATCCAAAATCCAACTCCAGTGAACACAGCCTCTAAAATCAATAGGTCAGCTGAGGGCCTCTCCTTCTCAAACCAGACAGTATGTCCCATATTACAGAACATTTTTGTACTTACTCTGCCAGCTCGTTACAAGCACCACAGCTTTTCTGACACTGAGAGTTGCCCAGAGGCCATAAAACAGCAGAGGCCACCACTGTAGCTTAAATGATGACTTCCATCTGGGGCCATTGAGGAAGGCAGAGAGTCAGATGCAGTCTTATTCCTCTTTTGCTCTGCATGGCTGTTCTGGAACATTCTAGGCGAGGTACAAAGGCAAACTAATCACTCTCTGAACTGTTTTAGATAATGTAATAGAGTAACAAAGTTATCCTGTGAGTTCCAGCAGGAAAGTAGAGAGGAAGACTTTCAGAGAGAGCAGAACAAAAGAATTCCTTCAAGTCCCTCCTCCATTCTTATTGTTTCTTATATTGAAATAGTAAGAAGCAGTATGAGTGCTTGTCAAACTCATGCAAATATTAATTATTCTCTTGGGAAGAAATCCAAACAGAAGTTCATTGGTGGAGAGCATGCAAGCACATTTGGTTTTAGAGGTGTTTTAGATTACCCCATGGTTCCACCTCTTGCTGATGTTACTCTAATGAAGACATATTCAAACTACTGTCCTTTATGCACTTCAGCAGCTAAGTGAATTTTAGTATGTTTGGTGATATACTCCCCACATCATAAGAACTGCAAAACACTTAAACAGGGCACTATATTTAGGTGAGAGTCAGTCTTTTTTTTTCCACAATTGGCCTAGAATGCACCATGTTTGCAGTAATCTGCCACCTGCTCCTGTTTTCCTCAGCTGAATCTATCCCAAGCTCAGCTTAGAAATCTATAAAAATAGATCAGTATCCTATTTCTACAGACTGGCTATTTGATCTTTCAGATTTTTTTCTTGTTTCTAACTTTAGTGAAATACCTTTCCTACTAACTTCATGTTGTTCCTTCCTGTTTCTTTCATTTTTCTCTAAGTAGATCTCTAGTTCTGCAGTATGTGAATGCCAAGAATACTCCCAGTCCCAGAGGATTGATCTCAGAAAAGCAAATCTAAATGAGAAAAGTGTCAAGAAAAATAATTCCTATTGGTATTTTCTTTTTCTATTATTACTAGACAAATAAAAATCCACGGCTATAATTTTGCTTTGAAGGGCTCTTTTTTACCAGAGACAGAGTTTAGGCTCAAGGCAAATTTTCATTATGAGAATGACTAGCAGAGATATGACTTCTGGGTTCCTTTCTGTAGCTAGTTAATAATGTCAGATTTAACCACTAAGACCCTTTTCAGGGTTACTTATTTTGGTGGCAAAAGTTGATTAGTCAAGCTTGATTACACTGAAGCCAAGCAGAGGAACCTATTCCACAAGGCATCCTGGCCCCACCCTTGTCCAGTGAAATCCTCTGGGGTGGGCTATCTGAGCTTTGACATGTAGGAAGCTGCTTGGGAAATGTGAGAATGTGGGAGTTGTTAACTCCAGTGGAATTCAAGGCTTAAACTGGTTGTATTGTGAGTTTTCTTCCATGGTGAAATGGACTTGGGGTGGTTTATTCTTTCCCCATACTATAGCAAGTGGGGAAAAATGTAGAGCAAATTCAAGTTTACAAAATGCTGAATTTTTGTCACATTCTTTGCAATTTGTTTTCTGAACTCAGTGGATAAGGGACTTTATTATGTCATTGAACTACTCTCCCTGTTGGGTGAAAAATCTTGGTTGTATTTTTGTTTTGTCTGTCTTTCTCTTATTATGTATCTAACAGTTCAGACTTATGAAGCACTGATTTTTTTTTTTTAAATGCCGAGTAGGATTATCACATTTTCATTTTGGTTTTGTCAGTTATAGGAAATTCTTCTTTGGAATGGGAAAGGAAGTTTAGAACATATTGTCAAAAAAAAAAAAAAAAAGTGGCTAGTTGATGTTAGACTTTGAAAAATATGAGAGATATGTAATTTATAAGAATTTTACCTTGAAACACCTTCATTCTTAAAGTATCTAGGATTAAAACGTTGGTTTATCAGATTTCTTGTCTCTTGCTAATTTTGGAATATGCTGATTGGTAGTGATAAATCTCGATTTTTATTTTGAAAGATTTTTTCAAAATTTGAACAGGTATTAATTGTTTTAGGAAATTAAAAACATCATGATCGCTGTTGTTGATGCTGGTGGCATTTTAAATTTTTTAAATAGAATGTGGAAGAGAGAGCATGCTAAAATTTATCCTTATTTTCAAAGTATCAGATAATTGTATGTTTATCAGTGTGAATTTCTTGGACCATGGCAGTTATTTCATTAATAGTCAAACTGGTCTCATTGTCTTTATATTAGCTGTTTTCAAATATTTGGGGTTATAAGTATGCAACATGCTTAAATATCTTCAATGCAAGCAAGAACCCCATCAATTGTGTTTTGAGTCGTGAGTGACAATGCTTCTGGAGCTTTCACATAACTGCTTAGTTCTTAGAGAAGATCCAGCCTTTATTTATATTGCTTTCAGTTTGTATAACATTAAAAAAAAGAGATTATCATTAAAAAAAAAGCTGCCATTAAAAAGCTAACATAAGGGTAGTAACTTCAGTAGCCTAAAAATAACTGATTTCCAAGGGGTTCCAGTGACAAACCCTTTCTTTCATTTATATGAATGATTAGAGACTTGAGGAAAAAGATTGTGGTTTTGTTATATCAGACTATGACAATGAGCATTGGTTAGAGGGAGTTTAATTAACATAATTTAAAGGGCAATAATCTAAATCTTTTATGTTTAGTTTAATCTACTGTGTCAGTGTGTATTCAAGATATTGAAGTGCTTCTTTTTTAAATCCCTTTACTTTGTAGAGTACTCAGCCTCAAGGAGTGCTCATGCATAAAGAATTTGTGGTTAATTTCTAAGGTAGTTCTTAGGAATTAATGTGTGCATGCAAATCCTTGCATGTAGAAATGAATTTGTTGTCGTTTGCAGAGTTTTACTTTCTCTGGGATAAACTTTAGTAACAAGTTTCTGTGCAGCTGTGTGTGTGTGGTCTTAGCGAAGATTTGCAGTTCTCGTTTTGCCCTAAGAGTCGTGTCAGACAGAAGGAAAGGCAGGAGTCTTAGTAGAAAGGTGTCATTTTGCAGAAAAATAAAATTACTTGGTAGTGTCAGTACAAATGAATGCTTCATAAATTACTTGGTAGCAATGTGTCCACAAAGGAAACTCAACTCAGAAGCTTTTCTTGGTTGCCCAAGAGTAATGCTGCTAGAGCAGCACAAGCTCATGCACTGGAATAACTAGGGAAGACTCTGGGACTGTGAGGATTTGTTTCCATTGTTGCCATCTACACAATGAGGTGAGAAAGGTGTCTGATTTCTGTATCTATAATATGGGAATAATCACCCTCCCCACTGGTAATGCACATCTAATGATAAGTAGCTGCTTGTTATGCTGAACATCAGCTGCAACCTATTTTGATTTGTTGGTTTTGTTGTAATTGATCACAGCAGAAGCAGATGTTAGGTCCTAAGCAGAGGGAATAATTTAGGACATGCATCCTTTAAAACATGTTTTGTTAAGCCTGGGAGAACTGACAATAGTATATTCAAGCAGAGTTGCAGACCAATAGCACATACTGGGATATGCTATTCTGGGCTTAGAGCAAATAGGTACATTAGTCCCAGGATATCGCATTTCAAACCATTAAATAGACATAATGAGGTGATGTACTGGTATAATTACAGCTAGTGACAGGAACAGAATTTGGAATCTGTGCCTGGACGCTTACAAGGGCTGTGCCTGAGGCAGCTGAATAGAACCAGCTTCTTAAGACTGTGATAGGTACATCTACTATCCTTAAAAACACCTTCAGTAGCTTCTTCTTCCTACCATTGTTGTTCTGTCAAGAAATGCTACTCTGGTTGAATAGTGGTTCCATATTATTTTGTTCCAACCTGTTAAAATTCAGGTTTAATGGTTTTTGCTTTTGAAACTGGTAGTGGTCCTAGTGTGTAGAGTTAAATTTTTGATCAAAACCCATGCTTTCAGTCTTTTAAATATCAGTCAATGAGATGTCTCTGTAGTAAGCCTTTTTTGTTTGTTTTCTTTTTTTAAGAGAAGGAAATAAGTCCCAAACAACAAAACAAAAAACCACACCCAAATACAGAACTTAGCAGCACAGCTAAGTCTTGTCCATTATATGACAATAATGAATATCAAAAATACAGTTGCATACTTGCTCGTGACATGTGACTTTTCCACTGCCAGGCCTGTAAAACTGTTCACTGCATTTTGTCTTTGGTGCTGAGCACATACTTTCAGTCTCAGTGATAAACTATATATTGACAAGAGGGCTCAAAGTGTACAGAGCTGATGGTAAAATACCAGGTGAAACCATAATTTCTAGAGTAATTAGATGTAATTTCCAATCATTCTGTTTTGGTTTCTCATTCCCACAGTAGTTTTAAACCTGGAAGGTGAACTTTCTTTAAAACTAATGACTGATTTGTAGGGATTTTGTGAATGTCTATTTGGAGATTATTCTCACATAGGAAATTCCCTCATCCTCTTTAAAATTGAACTGTTACTTAGCACTAAATACACGTGTGTGGGTTTAGTATAAAACTCAAGCGGACATTATTTTTGGATGTTTGCATATATGTATGTGTGTATTCATGTTGCAGAAGGACTGGGGGGGTTATTATTCGTACTACTATTGTTTCTGCTGGCTTCCACAAAAGAGCAGCTGGTCCTACTAATGAATGTTTAAGGTGCCCATTTTTTCTCTGCAGTCTCATCTGTGCTGCAGGGAAATATATTCTGATGGGAACATTTCATGACACCATTATTCATGAAATGACAGTGTAGTTCCCAAAGTATAGTAACTGCTTTATTTTCTTACAGAAGTCCCACTGTTTCCTTCTGTAGTCAGCCTCATGAAATAGAGGGATGAGCAATTATAGGAATCAAAACACCTTGAACATTGGACAGATTCACATCTGAATAGGAATAGTGTGGTTTTCTGAATGCAGAGAGGGGTTTGTAAAGACCACTGGGATTCCTCTTAGCTTTCCACTAGGAAAGTCAGTGGTAAAACTAGACTTTAAGGAAAACCTGGCTATGCCAACTTTTAACCTTAGTCACTCAAGGTTTGAAATTACTTGCGTAATTCGTGTAATTCAAACTTGTGTAAGCAAATAAGTCTCCATCCATGTTAGCCACATTTTCTTGGTCAGTGTATGCTGTTGAAATGTAACTGTTTCTAAAAGCAGTTTGACTGGCCTATGCATTAAAAAATGAAACTAATTTCTTTAAAGATATCTTCTTGAAACTGTAACTTCTAGTAATTTAGAGGCCTTTGATTTGTATCCTGTGAAAAGAACAGTTGCTTACAAATGGTACATTATAAATGGTACATTCATACAAAATTTCACTTACTTTAATAAAAAAACCCACGAAAGGTCCAATGCAATAACTATAAAGAATAGATCACGGCTTTAAACTCTGAAGTAATTATAACTTTACAAGCTCACAAAATCTAGCTTAAGAAATAAATAGTCCAATCTATATCCAGATTGGAAAAACTATGGGTTTTGTGTGTCTTTTCTTTATTATATTCATGGTTTCAAGCTTTTCTCCAGAGAACATCTATTTCCTTCTACTTTATAGCTATACAAGAATATTCAGTTTTGTGAATTTTTGCTGAATATTACATTACTTCTAATAAAGGTTAGAAAATCCAGTGCGCCCTGATATTTATTCCTTACATTACAAATTCATTCAGTATCTTTTGAACTTTTATCCTGCTTGCTCTTATGAGTCATGTTATGGTAGCACCTATAGAATATCAAGTGCTGTATTAGGACAGTGTACTCTAGGAGAACACCCTCTCTAAACCTGCCTGCCAATTACAGTGTAAATTTACCTACTGCAAGGAAGGTTAGTCATTATTTTCTTCTCCTCTCTCTTTCAGCTGCCACCAAAAGCAAAGGATATATTTATTTTTTACTTACCTTTGGCATTAAAAGACGCCCCCCCAAAACAAAAAAAACCCCCCCCCCCCCCCCCACACAAAAAAAAAAAAAAAAAAAAAAAAAGTATAGGCAGCATACAGCATACAAGGTCAGTGAATCAGACACAGATTACCTGTAAGGAGGTACTGGTACTTCATCTGGTGGCATGCATCCCTCAATAAATCATGGCTGAATGCAATGACACCTTAGCCATCCAAAAAAAAAAAAAAGGTATAGGCAGCATTACCAGCAGACAAAAGGTCAGTGAATCGACAAGATTACCTGAAGGAGGTATGGACTTTATTGGTGGCATGGACATCCCTCAATAAATCATGGCTGAATGCAATGACACCTTAGCCATCCATTTCTTGGGTATATCTGGTGGTGATTCAAACTTTGAAACCTCCACTACTGAACTGATAAGCTCCAAAGAAAAGCCCCTGAAAAATTGCAGGTGGCACAAATAATGCTTTTTGTTTGAATGAATTCCCATGTGCTTTTCAGGTATTTTTGGGTCATCTTTAATTGTCTGCAGCCCTTTTCCATTTTGCTCATTTTTGACAGCCTTGGTAAAACCAAGAGAGCTAGAGGATCTAGTTTCAATGTCTATCCTGGAGTCTGTGCACCAATAAGTGACAATAGGTGTTGAAGCTGCTTAGCATTATCCATGTCTTAACAGTTGAACACACTTTCATCTTTTTGAAGAATATAGTTTCAAAACAGGTACCCTTTAAGATAATAACACTGGTGGGATAGAATAATACACATATTTTTCATGACCCCTACTCTCTACATGAAATGATGTAAGAGGAGACCATGGGCTTCTATTACCTGTAATAAACCTGCAGGATCTTTAGGCAGCTGTATACTGCATTTATGAGCACATGTGCAATCACAAACTGAAATTAGAGAGAGTTAGTAACAATGGGCTGCACAAACACCTCTCTCCTTTATCATTTTCAGAGCACTGTAAAAAACTCCATGTAGCTGTAATGATCAGTGGTAATTTTACCTAGCCCTTTATTTTGCAGTTTGAACATGCATGAAATAGGTAAATACCTATTTTATCTATCCATAAACTGAAGCTAAAAGTGGGAAAAAGCCCAAGCCAGCTCCTCTAATGCAAATGGGGAGGTTCTGCACTGCTTTTAGAGCAAATTGGATATTGTGAGCATCTTGCCTGAGGCCATGTAATAAATAGCTTATACAGGTAGGGGTGGAACAAAGACACCATACTATTCTACATTAATGCTCTAACTGCTCAAAATCAAAAGCAGAGCATTAAATGTATCATTTGTTAATGTCATTTTAGCAACACTACCAAATGTGCATTTTTTCATGAAGCAAGCCATATTTAATTTTTTATTTTGGCTTTCTAATATTTCAGAGATTCTTAAAGATATACGGTCAAATTTCATCTTTTGTACAACTGGAAATTAGGTGTATCTGTAGATGTAGTAACATATCATGCATTTTCACTGGTGTATCAGAGAACAAAATTTGGCCTATTGATTTCAACCCCCCCCTAACTGCTCTTAACTGAATAAAATTTAATGATCATCTCTTTATTAGTGCTTTTAATGCTAAACTATAGATTCAGATTAAAGAGTAAATTATTCCCGATTTCCATAGTGCCATAAAGTAGATATTTAATTACAAAAAGAAAGTGAAAACAACACACCCCCAAATTTTTTTATCTTTCTTTTCTCAGCTGTCTGCAATTTTTACAGAAAAGGACTTCAGGTGGTAAGGTGGATTTTGTCTATGTTTTTGACAGCCAAAGTGGGTTGAGCTTTCCGTTCCATCTTTAGGCGCTAGTGAGGTGCCTCAGGCAGCATGAGTAGAAGACGGAAAAAGAATCTTTTCAAAAAGATTCAGAAATCATTTTGATAACTCTGTATTTCTTTGCTTGACTTGACAGCTTTATTTCTCTGTAGAGCCACTGGCTATTGCTGTCTTTGATTTTTCTAACTCAACATACTGCAGTAAAGAATTTAATACCTTTCAGAATCTGAAGTTGTTTTTACTAAGGCAAAGCAGGGGGGTGGGGGAGTGGGCAGCAAGGAGCAACAAATATGATGAATTTAGTAACAGCCACAAGTAGCTCATTACAGAGCTTTGAGTTTGGTTCCTGTTGGATCCCAGTGGAAATTCAGCTTTAGGCAACGCAAGTCTAGAGAGGTGGTGACACGAAAGCCTCAAGGAGGAACAGGGAAACGAGCTGAAGCAGGTTGAGCGGGAAGAAAGTATACATGAAGCAAAAAAAAAGAAGTGTAATAATCCTTGTCAACATCAATATACTCATTGAGTGTTTTGTTTTTTCTTTTTTTTTCCCAATGACACGCATAATTATTTCAGATACATTTTCTGGCTTCTGACACCATGTGTCCTATTGGAGCTGCTCTTTTTCTGGTTGCACATTAGTGTGGGAAGTGTGTCAGAGTTGCCAGACTATGTCTCTCTTTAAAAGTAGGTGGGAAGTATGTGGATAGTCCTGGTTCGTGCAGAGGAGACAGAATGGGAAAAACCCTTCACTTGCATCATTATCTTCAGGATCCATATCTTCTGAAATCCTTCTTGTAAAACAAACTAACAGTCCTACCCCCCTCCAAAAAGAAAAAAAAGCCCAAACCAAAAAAGCAGTCACATATTAAAAAAACAAGCAAACAAAACAAAGAGCATAATCCCTCCAAAACAATCACTTGGAAGTCTTATGGTTATGGTAGCCATGAATTTTATCATAAACAAAAATAGTGCTCTCTCACAGAGTAACTATTTGTGCCTGCAATTATTGTTCTCCATATTAATAGAGGGTTACCCTCCTAAATGGAGGTAATGAACATAATTTTTTGGTTTTTTCTGGACTCTCATTGTAATTTATGTATGGGAAAGTTTGATGGAAGAGAAATGGGCCCACTAGACTTTGGGATTTTAAATAATCAAGAGTGAAATTTCATTTTTTTTTCTTCTATCAGCATTGTATTGTTCAAGAGATCAGGAAAATGAGTATGTGCACCAAGCTGTCTTTGGACAGAATGGTGGCACTACTGGCTGTATGGGTATTGCTCACATGCAACTTAAATTTGGACATCAGCAGTTTTGACAATGATAACTGAAATGGGAAAGGTCCTCATGCCACACTGTGTTGGTGGAATGGTATCACTGACACAGTTGACAAAGAGTTGCAGAACCAGACTATTCTTATTTTCTTAATCTATGTGGTAAGAAATACTGGATATGTCCAAAGCTTTCTGAGGAGTTGTTCCTGTTTCAGACCCTGTTCTCTCATTTGCATAGTGCTTTAAGAGCTCTGGCAGAGCTCTTAACAAGGCTTATGACAGGACGGGAGAGAAAAGAAAATTAAATTCTTGCAACAGCAGAACAAGCAGAGGGAGAAAGCCTGGGGGGAAGAAGGAAGATGAATATGCCATTTGGGGATTTTGGACACAAATTGCCCTCCAAGGGAAGTGGTACTCAACATGCTTTGCTCAATTACTCAAAACTGAGAGCTCTTTTGGAACTACAAACCTAAGTCATATGCCTGTGTGTACAACATGCCTGCCCTGCTGCATTTGCATCTACTTAGGAGATCACTGCCCCTACGTCATCTAACCAAAACATAAAAATATTGCAATGAGTCACCACTGCCAAATAACTGTAAGTTTTGAAATCAGCCCATATCTGCTCTATAGATTATTCTGCTTTAACTCAGACCTCACACACCCCACAAAGACACGGCAACACTTCTCTTGGCTTAAAGGCAGTTGTCCATTAGGTAGATCTAGCTATGGATTTAAATCTAAGCTTACAGTACTGGGGTAGGAAATAGCTCTGGATTTCTCTATGTCTTGATAAATTTTTAATTTGTTTGAGGGGTTTTTTTTCCTCCTCTGTAATGCAGGAGTTTGGACTTGTAAGTATGCTAGAAATCAAGATGACATGCTTCTGGTTGATTCCTGTTATGTTTCACAAATTCTCTTGGTTATATCCACAGGCTCTTCTGCCAAGATCCTGACAATTACAAGCTTCTGAGACTATAAAAAATGGAATCCCTATAGTTAGTCCCCAAGTCATCAGGTACCCTAAATGCATGCAATAGCCAAACTTTAGATATCAGAGCAATTAAATTCTTGGTATTTTTATTTATTGCTTTCACTGTGTACATATGTGACACAGGGTATTGCAGAAGCTAGCACAAGATAATGAATTCTGAAAAGTGCTAGAATAACACTCTGGGTGCTTCCCTGGTATTTTAGAGCAAGCGTAACTTTTCTTTTAGACTAGATCTTTGGTCTCAGCAGTAAGAGAGAATACATAAATTATTTAAAAGCCCAGGGGCTTAAAAATCAGTTTTGGTACAACAGATTTGTAAGTGGTGGGGTGTGGTTGGGGGGAGAATTCTGCCTTTGTTCCTTTCCTCTTTCAGAGTTATAACTTTGGAAGATGAAAAAAACAATCTCTTTGCTGTAATACTTTCGACATTGGCACTGTTTGGCAAGAGCAATCTTCACTTACCAACTTCATGCACCAGTGAAGTTCGTCTTGGCAGTGTGTATGCATAATTAAATAATACTTCTGAAATGTTTAGTGTCCACTGCTGGGACACAGAGGAGAACTTGTGAGCTTAAAAAGTGCAACAAAGAGTAGAACCCTACTACATTAATTAGAGATTTTGACATTCAAATCAAAGGTAAAAAGCAGGCAGCAGAAGTGTGAAAAGTTTTTCCTCTGAGACATCAGAGTAAATTAATCTTAATTTGAATCCCTTGATTGAAGTAATGATTTTTAGATTATATTCAGCCTTCTGCGCTGTGCAAGGTTTGATAACCAAGTTTGGTTTTGAAGAGGTCTTGTATTAAGGGTCCTGCCCACAGCAAACTGTTGGAACAAGAAGGCTTGAGGTACTCAGACGTAATGATTGTCCTGCAGTCTGTCCTGGCAAAGGAAGATCAACAGAGTGAAAAGAAAGTGAATGCTTTGTGGCTTAGAGCAGGGGGAAGTAGAGAAAGAAGCAATAGAAAGAGATTAATACTGAAGTTTGAGGAGATGTTGATGCAACCTCTGTTAGAAGTACTTATTTTTAATGCTGAAACCTTGGAAGGCAAGGGGGAACTAAGAAAGAGTGGGTGGAGGAAAGAGGACTTGCTGGGTTTTGTGGACAATGGATCAATCCTTATTCCTCATGACCTTCACACTTCCTTGTCCTGTCATATCTTTTCAGACAAAAATATTAAATTACAGTTACCCAACTGCTTCAGGAGTGAAATACTGCTAAAGCTGGGAAAGCAAGAGTGGTGGTGACACACTCACATCTATTCATCTGGCAGGAGACTGTGACAGCCACTCTTTCAGCCGCTCCAAAGCAAGGAGTGTCTTGGGGTGCTCATGAAGAGTGACTAATACAAATTTTCCAAAAACCCATGAGTATGTCTGTGCTCATAATTCAACTTAAAGATTCATTATGAGAGATCTGGTATATTCTTTGTTCAGATATTTTCCCCCACCCACAGTGTTACAGCCCCTGCTGCTTAGAAAGTGAAAATGAGAGTGGCAGGTGAAATGGAAGAGCCATTTCATATACCTGACACCTAGTTCATTTTTCACATCCGAAAGTCACATTTATTTTTTGAGTATTGTGTTCTTTGAAAGGTAATCCCTCAGCTAGGCTATTTTAATAACTGCTTCCCACTAAGTATCCACCTCCATGTTTTGTACATATACTTGGAGGTAAATAGTTACACTCTGTGCTCTGTTTGAAGTGTGAGTAGTAATACTTGGAAATGTCTGCTTCGCATAAGGTATGGAGAGTGTTGTGTTAACCACAGATAAAAGGTCCTGAAGATGTAAAGCAAAGAACCTTTTCAGTACTGAATAACAAATACCCTGTTTGCCTGTCAATGAAAATGTTTGCATTTTTTATCTGGACAAGCAGTCTAAAAGTAGGAAGAAGTAACAGAGGAGGCCTTCTTCATACCACTGAAATAAGCCCCACATTCCAGGCCTTGATCTTCATAGGAACTTGTATCTGCTGAGCCTGGTGTTTGCTGAGAGGTGAATGAAGAAAGGCACAAGCAGCTGAGAAGATTTCTGCAGTGCATTCATGGTAACTTCCTGCTGCAGCTGCTGAGAGCCCTGATACAGGGTCGCTCTTTGTTGAGCCTGACACTTAACATAGAGGAAGTACTTGCAAAAACTATGAAGGTAGGGGCAACCTTGCAACCTTGGCTGCACTGAGCACAAGATGCCAGCATTCATGGTCCTCAGAAAATGAAACAAGGCATATAGCAGGATTAAAATCTCTGGACTTTAGAAGAGCAGATTTTGGCCTCTTTAGGAGTCTCTTTGGAAGAATGCTGTAGGGTACAGTCCCGGAAAGCTGCTTGGGTGGTTTGTTATTGTTTTTCTCTTAAGGGTTGCATCCTTCAAGTCCAAAAGTAGTTCAACCCATCATACAGGAAATTGAAGCAAAGGTGGTAAGAATCTTGTGTAGATGAGCAATGATCTTCTGATGAAATTACAGATAAAAAAGAAGCATACACAGGGTTCAAAAGGTCAAGTCACCTAGGAGGAGTATAACCAAATGTGCAGGGACAGGATTAGGAATGCCAGAACCAATGCAGCATTCAATCTAGCAAGGAATTTAAAAGCAACCAGAGTTTCCTACGGGTCTATCAAGAGCACAGGAAAGACCAAGAAAAACTTGGGCTCAGTGCTGCATGGGGAAGGGGACTAGATGACAAATGGTGTGGAAAAGACTGACATGCTCAATGCATTCTTTTCTTTGATCTTTACTAGTAAGACTTGTCTTGAGACCAGTGGGAAAGTCTACAAGAAGGAAGACAGCTTAGGGGATGAGAATCAAGCTAGGGAATTTTAAATGACCCCTGTCAAGCACCAATCCATGTCTGGATGGGATACACCCATGTATGCTGAGGAAATTTGCTGATGTCATCATATGGCCACTTTGGACCTTTGGAAGGTTGGGCTGATAGGGGAAGGTTCCTGAGGACTGTAAACAACTATATGTTGTGCCTGTCTTCAAGAAGAGAATGAAGAAAGAACTAGGAAACTACAGGCCAGTCAACTTTACCTTGATCCCTGGAAAGGTATGGAGCGAATAATTCTGGAAACCATTTCTAAACACAGCAAGAATAAGTGGAGGATTGGATTAGTCAGCATCGATTTATGAAGGGAAGATTATCCCTGAACTGTATTATAGCTTTCTGTATGAAATGAGTGATTGTGGTTGGTGAGGGTGTGATGCCAGTAGATGATCAGTGAATGCTTATCTTCACTTTAGTAATGCTTTCAACACTGTCTTACAAAACATCCTCATAGACAAACTGATGAAGGATGAACCAGATAAGTAAGTGAATAGGGAGATAAATTGAAATCTGCTTGAATTGTAAGGCTCAAAAGCTTGTGGTCAAAGGCATGTGGTCAAAGTTCCAGCTGGAGATCAGTCACTAGTTGCGTACTCTAAAGGTCAATACTGTTTAATATCTTCATTAATCGTGTGGATGATGGGGCAGAGTGTATGCTCAGGAAGTCGCAGATCACACAAAACTGGGAAGAATTGTTGATAATAGTATTTCTTTTCAGAGGGATCTTGACAGGTTGAGCAAGGCAAACAGCATTGTGGGTTGCAAACAGCATTAGGAAGTATCACAAGCAGGTTCAAGGAGGTGATCCTCTCCCTCTACTCAGCCCTTGTGAGACCCCATCTGCACTGCTGCGTCCATTTCTGTATTCCTAGTAAAAGAGAGACATGGACATACAGTAGTGAGTCTCCTGAAGGTTCCCTATGCTGATTAAGGGATTAGGGCACTGGTCAAGTAAGGAGAAGATGCAAAAAGTTAGGATTATTTAATCTTATGTGTATCTTATCACTGTGCTTTAGTATTTCTTGGAGGGAGTAAAGGAGATAGAGGCAGATTCTTCACAGTGGTGTCCTGTGAAAGGCCAAGGGTGTGAACTGTAATACAGGTGATTCTATTTGAGCCCAATAACAAAAACCCAGCTTGTCTTCTGACAGAGTGACTTTCCACTGGCTTAGTTCCCAGCAGTTTGTGGTGTCTGCATCCTTGTCCTGCATCCAGTTAGACTTCATCTTGAGCAAACTTTACTGAGTTTACTCTGCTTTAGCCAAGGAGATTGGACTAGAAAATTTCTAGATGAACTTCAATTTTTTTTTTTTTTTTTTTTTTTGCGGAAGTCTATGAAACTAAAATATGACCAGTGTCGGAACCAGAATCCCACTGGAGTCTCATGGAAATGATACTAAATTATAGCATTTGAGGATAAAATATAACAAAGCAATATGTTTTCCTTACTTTTAATAATGAACAGGTGTCCTGATTTTTCTTTCAATAGCTGAGCCCCAATGTGTGCCTGTGAATGGACTGAATAGTTTACAGAGTTGGTAGCACTGCAAACACTGACACCAAGACATAAAAAATCCCACCCCATCAGGGCCATCCAATGTATGTTGGGATTTTTTCTGGTCTAGCTTGTGGCTACAAGGTAAAAATTCTTATTATGAGCTCTTTCAAGATAGTAAGAGAAGTTTTTAAAGAAGGTTAAACAATGTATAGCACAGCAGGCAAACTTTTTAAATGTCAAACACTGGATTTTTTTATGTGCATGTCATAGACTGAGAACAGTTTGAAATACACATGAAACTGTAAATTTCAACTGTCATGCTAACAATCAGTCTTCATGGTCAAACTGGTAAAAGGTGCTTGTTTTGGGTCTGGTCCTTGGGACTCTTTTTTGCATAGTTTCCCTTATAGTAGATAGGAAATGGTTACTTGGGCAGCTAGCCCATCCTGCTGGGTTTTAAATGCTCAGCCACATGTAGACAGAGATATTTCTGCATCTATGGAGGCTGAGATAGGGAAAGGAAATAGTGTTGGAGCCAAACCTCCTCTGTATGTCTCCATGAAAACATTGACTGCAAAGAGAAGCATCAAAATGTGACTCTTTTATTGTTTAGTTCCTTTTAATGTGGAACTCTTCTCTGTGTGTGCAGGCAGGGCTCACTGGGCTTTTCTTTTATTTTATAGCATCTGGAAATAGTAATGGTAATATCTGTGTTTTGGAACAGGCTCTGGATGGGTGAGAGTACGCACTAACAATTTTAGGGCACTCACATTTGGTTCCTTCTTCTGCTGCAGAATTTCAGCTTTGCATTTTCCACCTCTCACAAAGAAGGTCTCTTTTTACATTCCCTACCTGTACCTTGTCATAATTTGGAACCTCCTATAGGTGTAAGGTAAAATGGGGAAACTGAATAGTGGATACCTCAGGTTGTGGAAAAAGTTCATGTCTCCAGCACTGTCCCCAGTGCTTTGACTCTAAGAAATTTCATCCCCACATCGAGTATAAAAATTAATGCAAAGTTAGTTTTGCTTGTTACCAGCTCATCTGGTATTGATTGTTTTGCTTGTTACCAGCTCCTCTATTATTTGTTTGATTCTTTCTGTTTTTTGTTCTGGTGAGTCTGCTCAGCTGGAATGACAAGACACGTCTTCAAGTCTGAGAGGAGCACCTATCCTCTCCACATCCTCTTTTAGGGAACTACTACGTAAGAGTCAACTTATATATTTAGTAACACTGTTTGAGTGACTAATGCATGGTTACGTGTAGGAAATTCCCAGTTATCCAAAACTCCATTTATGAACAATCTCTGTAATTCCATCTTCTCTTGACTGCTGATCATTTGACCTCAACTTTATCCAAATACCCTGGAAAAACCAAATGTGGTTTGGCAGCCAGGCTTCTGTTATATTTAAGCTTGATTCATAACGTGGCAAGAGTCCGGTAATGACACATATCCACTTTTCCATAAGGTACTCAAAAACCCATGGATAAAACTTGAGTGCATAAATGCTTGGACTGTTTTGCTTCAAATTACAGTGGTAAGAGAAAAGAAAGTATTTTTAAGATCACACAAAAACACATTTTCAGATTACTCAGTTACAAAGGGCTGTGAGGAAGGGAGATGTCTGCCCTAGTGTTCAGCAAGCCTCATTGGCACAGAAATGCCCCTTTCAGGCACGAGAAGAAAGCCAAGGAAGGAAAGATATTTCTGTGTTGTACAAAGGTGTAGGTACCCAGATCAGATCAGGTGTCCTCAGGAGCAGGGAGGCTGGTGGAAGAAAAGTAAGAGGAGTAAAAACCAAGCCTCAGAGATGGGAAAAAAAAATAAAAATCAGAGTCCCCAAGAGGACTTTACAGCACAAAACCCCCAAAGAACTGATGGCTAGAAAGGGAACATTCCTGAAAACAGGGATCCTTCCTACTAGCAGACAGGCCTATTTGGTTACAGTATGTCTATACTGAGATTTTTTACATATATTTATTTCATGTTTTGAGTGTATTGTTCCATTGAAGCCTAGTCTCCATGTTTCAAAACACTTGTGGTGTATTTTGATAAGTTCAACTTGTGGGAGAGGTTCAGCAAGATTCACTGGAGTTCTCAGTGATGGTAGCAATTTTGAAGTAGGTCTGCAAAAATTCCTTTCCAAGGAAAATTTTGAAATAGGTTTGTCAAAATTCCTTTCCAAAGAAGATATAATTTTTAAAGTTTGTTGGAATTTTTGTTTGATTTAGAATTGATTTGTCTCTTATCTGAAGCAGAGATACAAAATTCTGTGAGTATTTGAATACTTTCAGACTAAAACCATTGTGGAACCTCATCTGTAGCCTAGATTAAATTTCCACAAACAAGTAAATGATTGAGAACTTACAGGAAGTACCATTTTTCCATGGAATGTTGCCACCGTGTCAGTTAATGAGAAGATCCTGCCTTTCTAAAAGTTTTATTGGCTTACTGGACTTTTTCTTCCTGACTGCTAAAGAAATTCTGCTGATGACAAATTGTCTTTGTATGAAGTGTGAACCAGAACCCTCTGACCAGTTGTGGTTACCAAAGTTCCCACACTATTTTTGCAGTACCAGTGTTTGCCAGAAAATTCAGTCCAAAAGTCTATATTAACATTAGGTATGTCTTGCCTAACAAACCTACTCTCCTAGTTCCCCCATATTCTCAATTCAATTTTTAATGGAATCTAATATAATTCCTTTTCAAACTTAGAGCTTTTTAATTTTCTTTTTTTCATGTAAAACACAGATTAAGAAAGCTCGGACTCAGACTACATGTTCACTTCATGACTTCATAGGTGTGACAGTTCACATCATTTAATTCTATAGGGCCTTAAGTGTTTCTTAATTTGGTGATACCAAATGTATGATTTGGATAATTGAAATAGATGGACCTTCAGATCTAAGATTTCTAAGACTAGAAATCTTTTTCTAGTCCTGCAGTTGAGAATGAGTACTTTGGTTGGGGTTTAATGTCAAAATTTCTGAAGAATCCCAGAGAAAATGCATTAATACCTAAAATTGACTGTTGGATCTTTGGTCTGTCGAAGATGTGGTTGGAGAAGTCTCTCATTGTCTTACTCAGTTAGTGCGTTACCTTCAGTAAGTCCTTCCATTTCTTTTTTCTCCACTTTCAGTCTGTAAAGGGTGATAATGGTTACAGAATCCCTTAGCTTCATTGTGAAAATAAATGGGTTAATAATTTTAAAACCCCTAGCTCATCAAAAGATAGTTCAGATTACTTTTCCCCTCTCTTATTAATGATCTAAGAGAAGTTTGAGCTAATGAGTAAGAGGTGAAAATACATCTCCCATTATTATTTCCAAGAAACATCCACAGCTTCTATATCATAAAAAAGAAGCACGGATTTTTTGACAAGGTTTCCAACACTGACTATGAATGATTCTTACTGAAATTGCTGAATCATTCTGCACAATATTTTACATATTTTAAAAACCCACATGTTCAGTAAATCACCCTAAAACTCCAATCTTTCTCAAATGAACAAATGAGTTTTATCAGACTATTAATTTAGGCTTTTAAAAATTTTATACAGACTCTTCAAAGAATTCAATATGCTTGGTCATCCAGCATTGATTTTGAAATTCAAAAGTAACAGCCTGAGCTTTAACAGCACCTCATTGATTTGAACCTCCTTTAGCATAAAGGCTTTAATTTGCTTTAACTGATACATGTTTAGGAAGGAAAATTTACAGTCTCAAGGAAAAATGGTAAAATGGTACCTCTGGGAAAGGTAACAGAATCGTACAATGGCTTAGGAAACAAAGTATGTGGATAAAGGAAGATAAAGTGGATTTGGACACAGTTCAGTTGGAAGAGACACTGATCAAAAGAAACAAGTATATATGAGGCTCCCCAAAGCCTCAGGTGGTATGAATATCTTGGTGTCATTTGTGCCTTTGGCAGTCTAAAGCCTTGGTTCTTCTCTTGAATTCAATAGCAAATATCTTGATTACTTTGTTGGAGAAAAATCAAGCTTTAATCATTTCAGTTCCTCTGATATCTTGGTCAGAAAGCCCATCCTTCACAGTGGTGGGCTGATGCCTTACAGACTAATGTTGTTAATGTTCCTAGAGTTGATTGCTTATGTCATTTTAGGGCAGATACCTGTAGAGTTTTCTTTTAGAGAACTGCTGGTTTTGGAGAATAAGTGGTCTTTTTTTCTGGCTCAAAGTACAAGTTAAAACTTGCAGCTTCTTTCAGATATTTCACAATCTCTTTAAAGTATACCTGCTTAGCAAATTTGTATAATTTGCTCTTTAAATCCCTCTGGAATTTACATGTTCCAGGACTAAACTGCACTTTCCACTATCTACTTTTACCTTTGTGGAAGCAGTAATATTTAGTATACTCATAGTAGCCTGGTTTGTCACTATACTGGTAAAGAATAGCATGGCCAAAGAAATGGTACAGTATGGTTGAATCTTGAAACAAAGCCTTTCATTGAATTTTGTTGTTCATATAAATCACTGTTATCTTTTGTTGGTTGAAAAGAGAGTGATCTCCTCCTAGCTGGAGACTCTATTGCATACAATGAAATGCTGTACTAAGAGCTCTGGAGGAATTAACTCTCATTGCTGTCTTCTTTTCTGTGTGTGAGATTATACAATGCTGAATTTCTGCACAAACACTTGCATAGAATCTGTTTCTTGCTTTGTTAGCATCCTGTTCTGACCAAAGGAATTAAATGTTTGTGAAATCTGATGCGTTTTGCAATCAAAGAAGAGATGGGAATCTGATCCTAAATCATCATAGACATAATGGTGGGTCATTAGAAGCTGCATTCTAAGAACAGGTGGCCTAATTGCCTCTTTCACAGTGCTCATAAAGAAAGCTGACAGTGGTTGCTGCCACTGTCATCTTTCACTTACAAGGAAAATTCTGGGATCATACTCATATATGCTAATGCCTCACCCTTACTCTCTGGGAAATCAGATGCAATTTCTAAATCTTTTTTCTGTTTTATGGTGTCATTCTAGTGAATAATTTGATAAATACACTTAATTATGTTTTGGTGTTTTTTAATACAAGGCTTGTTCAGGCCAGCACTTGAACCATCTGAAATCCCCCCTTCTTACTTACCCTGCAACTGGACATTGCAGAATCACAGAATCAGCTTGGCTGGAAAAGACCTTTGAGACTATCGAGTCTAGCCCACGACCAAACACCACCTTGTCAACTACACCATGGAACTGAGTGCCACGTCCAGTCTTTACTTAAACATCATTTTTCTCCATACTTACCCAAGTAAATTTCCAACCTTTCAAAACCTTCACATTTTTAACATTTGTTCCCCTTATTTGGACAAAGACTATCATTTAGGGTTGTTCTTGCTACAATAACTGGCACGTAAAATCAAATTTCACACTAATAATAATAAAACATCACTTTGTGTCATAGTTTTCATCTGTCAATATTTGTAGACTTTTTCATAAATGTGAAAATCATTCCTGTGCAGGCAAACTGTGCAGTCTTCTAGTGAACTATTATGTTTAATTAACAGGGTGGGAGTGGTGGGAGGGGACATAGTTTAAGAAACTCAGTAGCTGTACGATGGCTCTAAGGGGAAAAGAAATGCTTTGGTGGTTTTTTTTTTAAGTGAATGTTCCTCTTGAGCTTTCTACACATCTCACTCTAAATAACACTCTGATTTGTGGTAGGTGCTGAGTAAAGTTTCGCCTACAGATATACCATGGACTGGTTTTAAATGGCATTTGCAGGAAACACCATGGCAATAGACTGTCATGCTTTTCACTTCTGAGGTCTGGTGACCTGTGGCCTTTAGGTCAAGGTCTCCTGCTGCCAGACTGCACTGCAGCTGTTGAATTTGTGGGCAGATTCTCAGGTGACCTGTGCTAGGATGCTGTTTTCTGCCTGTTGGACTGCAACAGTGCTTTGTGTGGAGGTCTGCGATGCTGGAGATTCAGTAAATTCAACTTGCTTCCCAAGAGGACTTTGGGAGGGTCAAAGAGTATCTCCAGTACTTTGTCTTATTCAAATGTCTCTACAGAAAATCATTAAAGATAAATCTTCCTAAGGTCTTGGAATCCTGACCCCTTTTATTAGCAGAGTGTGAACAAAAACTTCAAAGTGTTGAAGATAGAAAGAAATTGGATTTGTGCCTGGATAGAACTAGGCTAGCTTACAAGAGGCAATGGGAATGTACCTGCCAGGAGGAAAAAGGTCATTTGTTCAGAGGTAGAATTCCTGTGATGTACTTAACTGGGTGAAAGTTTTTTTTCTTTGAATTGCCTTTCATATTCAGGGTACTGCAGACTGCTGTGCAATAATGAATTAGAGCTGCAGCACCTATGAAAGCAACTGTAGCTAAAATTGTGCATTTGGCAAAAACTTGCATCCTGTCTACAACAAGTTGAAAGTATTATGAAACACAGAGATGTTTGATTTTGGACTAGAATGTATTGCCCTCCAAAACTGACATGTAGACTTAAATATCTGGAACCAGTGGCAAGCATCTAACCTTTCCTGAACATGTGCCTTTATTAGATAAAAGTTTATTATATAATGCCAAATTTAGTGTAATAAAATATTCCAGACAAATCTGAACCCACAGCAGCCCACCACTTTATGTTTCCTATGTATTATTCCAAAAACATTAATAATATAATATGAACTCTTAAGTAAGATGGCTTCACAAACTTATGCAAAATTGTCAAGAGAATATTACTTACATTGGATTATAAGTAAATAGGTGTTGTAGGGAAAAGCAAAATTTAGTCAATTAACTATTCACATGCTGATGACGATTTCCCTCAAATTTGTCAGCCAGAGTTTTTTAAAACAAAAATCTTCCAACCTACTCCTTGAGTAGGGTTAGCCAAGTC
Source organism: Certhia americana (assembly GCA_018697195.1). Taxonomy (NCBI): domain Eukaryota; kingdom Metazoa; phylum Chordata; class Aves; order Passeriformes; family Certhiidae; genus Certhia; species Certhia americana. Next base: position 18,331,826 of record CM031857.1, on the reverse strand, counting down.
TATTTTTTTTACACCAGCATAAACAGATACTACATAATTTCTGTGGCTCTGTCCTTGACACATGGTACCCTATTAACGACTCTACTGAAATGAGTTAGTGATGTGTGTCGAGAAAGAAATCTGAGGAGAAGTATGGCTGGGTTTTATCCATTGGTTATGACCTCCCTCCCCTCTGGCTGGTAGAGCCAAATGCAGAGTGGGGCCATATTTTTTCTTATCTTTGAGAAGTAAAATGCAATTTTGTCTATAATGTGGTCAAAAGCTTGCACTAGTCCTAACCTTATCTATTAGCATGGAAAAGGGCTCTTCCCAAACCATTGTAATAACAGCAAAAACTGAATGCATTAGCTCACCTGTTACTGTTGAACACTTCAGAGAAATGCATTGGTTAATTACTGACTATTATTACTGCCAGCTGGTACCTGGTTAAGTTTGCAGTTTATTTTACTGCAGCCTGCTGTGGAATAATTGTTCTGTTCCATGGCACACAGAGGTTTTCCTTAAATCTGAGAAACTCTGTATAGAGGTAAACACACTGGTTGTTTTTAAACGGAAGTTGTTTTGTGAGCCCTTATTTCTCAGCTATATTTCCCATCTACCCTGTTACCTCCCCATTCTCCCACTGCCTGTGAACTTAGTGCTACACCTGCCTTCCAGTACCTACAGACTGCAGGAAAAAGGCAAGAGGAGTTACCTCATACTCTTGCAGAGGCAGCCCCTGTAGGAACATCTCCATGCTAATGCAGCACATTAATTAATTAATAAATAAATAAATAAATAAATTCATTCATTCATTCTTGCAGCACTCAATGCTGAAAATGCAAAACCTGATTCTTAGCTATACCTCTATCATACAGAGGCTCTGCTTTACCTATTTCAGTAACCATAACAACATCCATGACATCCATCTGAAGGATATCAGTGTGATAACAAGCTGGTATGTTTTGTTGTTTCAAGCTAAAATGTTTTGTTGTTTCTCTTAGATTACATAAGAATAGTTTTTTTCTTAATTAGAAATTTTATTTGCATTTTTAAAGCACAATGTTTTGATTTATAATTTTTTTTTTTTCTGATGGAATTCTCTGTGGGAATTCTTGTGGTAAACTTCAAATAGATATCTTCAAATGACACTTTTCCTTATTTCTACAATATATGATAAAAGCATTTGCTCGGTTTTATTATGCTGTCCTATTGCAAGTATTTATACAATCATCATCCTTGCTGTATTTATGAACTAGTTAGAAATTACTTGGACCCAACAGCAACTGCATTCTACAAAATGGATGCAATGCAAATGGGTCCTCTCTCAATTTAAGAACTGCTTTTGGCCTTTCTGGTGAGAATCTCAGAGAAGTAAAGTTGTCATACCACATCATCTCTTAACCTTAGAGAAATTTATGCAGCTTATATTTAACTAGTATTAAATTGTTCTGTAATGCAGCAGTTGCTAAATAAATTCTTTTAATGATAAAACACATCCATAATGACAATTTTTTAAAAAAGTGTAAATATATTTCATAAAAAAGTTCAGAGAAAGGTGAGGGGAAATGGCAAAATAAAGCCACAAGAGTTTTTAGAATGAGGTAGCAGAGATTTTTACTTCCAATTTTATGTGAAGTATAAAAAAGCAGAAACAAGAACGTTTCTTAGTATCTCACTCCCTTCTCTGCCTCCCCCCACTTTGCAAACCTCAAAGCATTGATTTGTTTCTAGTTTTAGATAAATAAAGTTCTGATGGACTACACAGTGGCAAGTAGAACAGGGAATACAGTGAAGCATTAGCTTCAAAAAAAAGACCCAACCAAGCAAATCTTATCTCTATGGCTTTAAAGTTTAGTGTGTGTGTGCATATGTGTGTGTTTTGGGATTCTGTGTTGCTATTGGATTGCTAAATTGTTCATAATTGAGCATTTATGAACACTTGGTATAAACAGAGTTTTTGATTTATGAAATGGACCCAGTGGTCAAAAGATATATGATTCGTTTCAGTAATATATTTGTCTGGTGGCACCTGATCTATTAATCAAGAGAGTGATTTTCCAGTCAGGCAAGTGCTTTGCAAGTAAGACTGATTTATAAGTATAGAAAATAATGGATAGTTCATGTGCCTGATTTATAAGTAGCATTACTGTCATACAGATGGTTTGAAACTCAATACTTTATATGTTGGATGTAAATATCTATTTTATTAATAAAGATTGACTGATTTATGTGACTGATTTGTAAATCCTTATTCTAGATTTTAGCAGAAGTCATGCTCTGATATGCATTATTCCTCAAACAAGCTATTTTCCAAGGTCCAAATTTTGTAATCACAGTTTAGCTTATTGAAACTTACTTTACATTCTTCTCACTTCATGTTCTTACCAAGATGAATTACATTCTTTGTCCTTTTCAGAGTACTGCCTTGATGAATGTTGTAAGTGGGTGATTTTCTATCATTTCACACCTTCTCTCCTAGTGATGCTTTTTGCACAGCCTTCATATTTACCAATAATTTCTGACCTCTGTTTACGTCTGGATGCCACTTCAAGAACATCTAGTGCTTTTTCTTAGTAGCTGCATACAAATTACCACAGCAAACAAATTAATGAATGAATAGAAACTGTAGCCAAGGGTTGCTAATACTTCACAAATCTGTTAGTGACTTGGAAATTTGGGATATAAACCAAGTACTTTGAGATAGTAAGCTTTCAATTGCATAATTAAATTGAATAAATTTGTTCCATCTGAGATCAAAAGGAAAAGGTGCCTGTAAGGTGGATCTTTCTGCAGTTTTTAATCAACATTGGATTATATCTAAAATGTATTTGTAGTATTTAACCTTTTTTTTTCCCATTTTCATACTACTCCTCTGTTGAGGACCTTCACACATCTTTTACTGAAGTCTGTGCTCCCCAACATATCCTTTTCATTAGTGGAATTCTTGAACAAAGACCAAAAATGTTGAGCTTTTTATTAAAAAAAAAAAAAAAAGCTTTTAACTGAAAATGATACAGTAGATTTGAGTCCGTTTTTGGGATAGCTTCAAAAATATTAGTAATTTGGAAGCCTACAAGCAGTACTTTATACAAACAGTGTCTGATTGAGCTATTCATAGTGTGAATTCAGATCCTTATTGAAATGCTTACTATTGGTCATCTGGCTTTGTTTGCTGTTTAATGGTTTAATCTTCACACAGTCTCAACAAACATCTACTTAAATGAGTTATGATTACAGTCACACAAACATATGTAGGAACCACAATTCAAGCTTTTTAGTTTGTGGGGGAATACTGTCAGGAAGATGGGGGTGAGTGAGAGTTTGGATCAGCATTGGATCACTGGATATGTAGCACTGCAGCAGGAGCTTGAGGCCCTGACTTAGCCTGTCCCTCACTTTGCAAGACAACTGTCAAGGAGAAAAAGGAGCAGTTTGAGGATATGAATAATCCAGAACACTGGATTTATAAAACACTAGTTTATAAAAAAATATTTTGCGTGTCTCTGCCAGCCGGCTGTTTTCTTGACCCCGAGAATGTACAATATTGTTTTCCTCAGCCAGAGATCTTGAAAAGGAAAAGCCGTGAGTTGTGTCTTCTTATGTTTTCTTCATGGTTTATTATTTCTTATCATTACATTCTGTTCCTGACCTGCAGAGCTTGTCACTGTAGGTCAGTCCACAGCACAAACCCCCAAATCCCCCGAATACCAAATTCCAAATTCCAAATACCAAATACTCCTGCCCTCAGGGTGGCATGGATATTTATACTACAATCCACATAATCAATATTTATAATACTTCTCCAATAACTACTATCCATGTTAGAAGGTTTAACTCTATTCTAAGCCAACTATATCATGCCACCTCACTGCAGAACATGGAGGAGATGAGGAAGAAGGAGGAAGCCCAGAAGCCACATGGACTTCTCCATCTTGTCTTCATCTGCTTACCATCCTAAAACCCCCATATATCTAAAATTCTCACCCTGTAATAAAAGTACACACTATTCTACTATCTAATACATACTCTTGAAAACTCTGCTTTATTCCAGAGCCTAAAAGCCCCTTTTCCATGAACAAAGGTTAAAAACACTGTTTGTCAGAGATCTTAAAATCTCTTAAACATGCAAAGAAATATTTCTCATAATTACAGACTCCAACACACTTTCATGTTAAAGTTAGGAACAAAGCTCATTATACTATACATGGAGATGCAGCATGCCATGGGAGAGAAAACTGGAGCTATGACCCCTTCAGTCAATGGATGAATTCTTGGCTGTTTGAACAGACATCCCAGTTAGTACACAGCTAACTGGGAATTTATAGCGCAACGAAGGTGGGGCAAGATCAAGCAAGATTGTCATGGAGTAAAGCCAAATGGAAAGGGTCAGGAATACACGACCTTGTAGGGGCTGTCATATATAATCATGTCATGACTGTTCATCATATCCCTGACCTGTAGAGTTTCAGTGGATAAGATAAATGGATGTGGATGGAGAAGAATTCTGGAAGTCCACAGCAATGCAGAGATTTGGCCAAAACCAGAGAGAGTGAGAATGAAAAACAAATATCTCAGTTCTGTGATAAGAGGACATTCAAAGATTTGTGATTAAAACTTCATGTTCATGTTCCCTTTTCTAGTCTTCAGTTGCTGCATTTCAAACAACATGAACCACAATAAACTGTAGTGGGTTTTGCGTGGCAGAAATTTTAAGCAGATCTTATGTTAACTAAAATAAACTAGAGTAGCTTCAGATCCTGTAAAGAGCATTACTTTTATGATCAAATTCATGTTGAAGAGATTCACTAACAGCATATTAACTCACTGTAAAAGATCTGATAAGGTGTAGATGAGCTACACAATTGACTATATTTCTTGGAACATTAGTTATAATTTAAACTTTAATATGCTTACAACTGTTACTTTGAGAATAAAAGGGACAATTTAAAATTACAAAAATTTAGGTTTTTATGGATTGTGCTTCATTTACACTACCATATTTTTAAGTTATTGTGGAATTAGATACTGTAAATTCAATTTATAGTTAGCTGGAAAATTTCTGAGAGTTTTTGTATACTGAAAATTTGCAGCTGGAGAAAACCTTTAGCAATCATTTTCTCAAAATCAGTCTTTAAGAAACTCACTCTGCACTATGAAAGCTGGAGAGAAATATTTTGGTCTGACTGAAATCTGAACATGTGTTTCGCAAATCACAGCCAAGTGGAGTTTGGTACCAAACTGGTCTCCAGTGTTGTACTGGAGACACATAGAAAGGGTTCTGTTGTCTTGAAAGTCCTGGTAAGGTCATGGTTTGGGCTTTCTCTCTGAGCTGCAATATTCATGACACTTTGTTTTCTACCTTGGTCTTGGCCTTATCTGTCCTTTCACATATATGCAGAAGTCCTATCTACTGACTCAGGCAGAAGGAATGGGCAAATAACATTAACTATGATTTTCAGACCTAGTGCAGTAGATTCACTGAAGAGAATTTGTGTCCAGTTAGCTCAAATCATATCTTTTCTGTTTGATTTTAAGAAACTATTTTAGTCAATTTTGAAATGTTAGAATATTTTTGTGTGTTTCCAGACATATTCTATATTTTTACCTTTTCTCTTAAGAGTAACACCTTTTCTCTTTCAAGTTTCTGTTCTAATTCATAAATAGAAGCCCTCAGAATTTCTCACAGGACAAGAGCAATGATTGACAATGAGTTTCACCTCCAGCTGTTTCACAAATGTTTGAGTAGGCAAAAGGCTTTGAATTCACACATCAAGTTACAGCTGTAGTGCCTATACAGTTACCCTTACGGGTCTTCATTGGTACCTGCAGTAAGGTTTTTTGGATCCTGAATCTGAAAGGACAACATTTTGGATTCTTGGCTAATGTAAACCATTGCTGACTGGAGTCTCCCAGCATTTACACCAGTTCTTTGTTAATTTCACTGATGTTGCCTTCTCATTCACCCTTCACATACACAAGCACTTTAATGGTATTATATAATTCCCTAGCACTTCTGTCAATTTCTCACTTTTTATTTTTAATATTTCTAGAAATATATACGGACGCAGGACATGACTGTCCTGTCTTCCTTCCCATTTCTTAAAAGAGTTTTTTTACTTCCCATTGTCACCTTGTGAATATAGCCTATGAATTTATCATGAGTACCAGAATGTTCCTCACAGCTGTAACTCTTCCATTCTGCTCCAGTACTATTTGTCATGAGCCTTTTTAAAGACGAAATTAATGAAAAACATTACTGGAAGAATTACTCAGTTCTGAGTGTGTGTGTGTGTGTGTGTGTGTGTGTGTGTGTGCATCTAGGACTTGGGAGGAGAGTCCTTTTGGAAATATCTACTGTTGGCAAGCCATAAAATTCCTACTAACATGAGGAATCTTACAAATGTGACTAACAAGTGAGCATAATGTTTGTACAGTGTGTCACTAAGAGATACACACGCATTTTTTGTGAGCTTGCTTCCTCTGCTGTACAAACATAATCCCTATATTATTAACTCTTTTACTGATGACTAGAACTTTGTGTTTAGGCACTCTTCTTGAAGTAAAGTACTGCAGTAAAAGCTTTAGTTGTGATCTCTTGGAATATTAAGGTAGATATTGCAGCTCTGTGGTAACAAACATACGGGCATTGGTAAAGAGCACGGAACCATGGGAAAGAAACAAAGCTGGCAGAGTGGTATCCAGGATATAATTCCATATGTGTCCTCTCATTTGAAGCCTTCAATTCCTTCCTGCCCTTGAATCAGCAGGTACAGAGAGCCATCAAAGTAAACCATGAATGCTGGGACTGAACATAGCAATAAAATTGCAGTTGAAGCTCCAGGGTTTGGTTGGTATCTAAGGCCAAACACAGAACCGTGCCTTGTTTCTCTATTTTACCCAAGCTGTTTGCCCATTTTTCCTCTATGCATTTCCTTGTATCTTGAACATCAAGCTGAGTGCATTAGCAGCAGGACACATTGCATTATTAAACTGCATCACAGTTACTGTGATCCAAGCCCTAAGCTTTCCAGTGATCACCTAGGAATTGCACATTGCTGAAAGAGCATAATGACCAATGGAGTTTAAATAACATGCCTGTTGGAGTACATTGTATGCAATTGCAAATTCACTTCTGGCAAAACTGAACCCCAAACAGTGTTGAAATACTGAACTCATAGTCCACTGTGTTGAGCTGCAATGGAAGTCACATGTTTAAATATTCAAAGAAATATTAGGAGGTTTTGGAAAAATCATGACTATAGTAGTTAAACTCTGCTGTGAATCATAAAATATGTGACATATTAGAGCAATACTTGCCATTTGAAAGATTATGATGTACAAAATTGTGAACTGTTACTGCAGCTGAAGTTGCTTTAGAGCTTTAATGCAGGTTTGGTGTAGGATCCTGGAAGAGGTCACTGGGAAGCTTTAGCTTCAGGTGCTTACCCTAGCCCTCTGCTGGAGATTGCCAACCCCACACTCTGCTCAGCACAATGTTCTCATGTACAACTCAGACAACTTAAAAATAAGGAGTTCAACCTCAGACGCCAAAGCATGAAATAATACCATTAAGATACATTCATTTATTTCTTCCTGTTCCCAAGGATGTCTGCTGGGTAAAATAATGTTATAAATTGCAACAGCATGATTTCCTAGAGCTCAGTTCTTAAATCCATCCTTAGTTTCATTTTGGTTACAACTCCTTGGCTTTCTTTATAACATAGTCTGAAGAACAGAGATGCTCAATCTGTGAGATCACACACTGGGGAAGAGCTTGAATAAGGTGGTTTCTTTAAGTAGGCTATATTTTCTAGGTTGTATTTGTAGATGCACTTTTTTTCTATAAAAAAAGCTGAATTTTTATTTTGGTTGTGTCATAAAGTATAAAAACGATGGCTGACTTGTTAGCACAACATCTGGAAAACATTTAGGTCTTTGAGTGACCTCAGACCCATGTTTGGGTGACTAAGAGCCACATTGCTATGAATTTACTGTAGATGCACATAGACTGGTGTAAACTACCAGAATACATCTGATTAGAGGCAAATTTTATCATTTTTGGACAGCTGAAAGTCCAACTTATGTTCTATTTGCATGTGCGAGTCAGCAAAATAAGGAGAGTGTCCATTTACCAGCAGACCTACTTGGGTCCAAACCTTGAGCCTGCAGCATCCTTTGTTAAAATTGTGCTAGGGAATTGAAAGAGAGGAAGGGCCGGGACCATTACTTAAAGAATTTCTGGTGATGTCTGTTAAGTCATTTTTTGAGAAAGCAGGTTTTCCCCCTCTACTTTGTAGTATTAGAATTGGTAGAAGTCAAATAGCTGGCTTGCATCATACCATTCTCTATTTGACTAGGCTGTTATCTGTAATAAAATTCATCTTCAAGCATGACTCATGGTTTGTAGAAGAATGATGAACTTTAGTAACCACCATAATAAAGCCTCCTGCTTTTCATGCCCACAGGTGTACATATATAGGTCAGACTTCCTGTCCCTTGGACAGGAACCTGAGCTTGGGTCAATATTGTATGGCTGCTGTGGCTCTGAAAAGATTTATGTGTTTGCTCACTTTTACTTTCATGATTTTGCTGAATACATTTAGAAAGACGGGCTCTTCATTTAAGGAAATGAAGCAGCAGCTGTTGCTTGGAATGAAAATTTTGTTCAGCTGAAACAAGCAACATCCTAAATAGTGGAATACCTTCAACTTTTACTACAACAGTAACTTTTCAAAGCTGAAAACACAGTTTTGTGATTCCCAGTGAATTCTAGTGTTACACATTTTTTGCTGTACCTAAACCTGAGAGCAGACACTCTGGATCACTGATGCTGGCAGAAAATGGTGAGTGGTTGACTGGTGCCAAAATAAAACATCTGTGGGATAAAAACCCACCACTGAAATCTGTGCTTTTGGGGAGTAATTTGCTTAAACAGCTCATATTTTTGTCAATAAAACCCTCAAGAATGTTTATACTTAATTGCAACAACATAAATGTTGATAATCAAGGACTTCAGGAAAAATTTACAGAAATGACAGTGTTCTCTAACTAAATTATTAAACATCACATTACTTTCACATATGAATCCCAATGAGCTCCTGTACTTAAGTGCCTAGGAATTACTTGTCACTGATTACAGGAAAAATAATTTTTTGTGAGAAAGTGACAAGTGCGATTTTGAAATCTAGACTTCTGAAAAAATAGTGGCTTTATTTCCTGGCATTTGCTTAAGGGGAAAAAGAGTGTTACTGAAGAAATTTTACATTAGAATGAATTGAAAGTAAAGAGAGCAGGATAGCACTATGGCACTAATGGGGGAGGAGGATGGGTCTGGACCTGAGCTGGGGACATCCTAGCCTTCTTCACTACATGAGCCAGATTGTGCTCTGCTGGAGGGTGTGCCATAGGGTCTCCTTGTAAATCCCTGGCAGCTGTAAAAAAAAGGGGAGAGAGAATTAAAACGTCTACTGATTAATGCTTAATATTTTACCAGCTCATCTTTCCAAGAACAAGATTTAGGACAAGCATGTGGTTTCTGAGCTGCTTTTCTGGGAGTAAGGGGGGAGAGAGGGAGGGGTTAAGTTAGTCCTTTGTGTGTTATGTGGTGCTGAGGTATGGAAGAAGGGAAGAGAGATGACATCTGGTGCTGATCTCAAACACCCACGCAATGAGGCGAATAGATCATCACTCCATCCTTAATTCCTGTTTACTAGGAATCCCAGTTCTTTTCTGGAATTGTGTCACCATGCAGAATAAATCAGTATGCAAGCCAGGTTGCTTTACTTATGCTATTTTTGTTTTTTCAGTACAAAGAGGCAAGAAGCAAAAATCATAGTATTTTTAATATAATTTAAACATAGTTGAAAGAAAATAAAAGTTAAAACCTTTGTCCTTGAGTGACACCTCATCTTTTTATCTTTATGCTTAGCTCTCTCCGTAGATTAAGACCCAGAAAAGAATTTGTCTCTGCTGTCCACTGTTTCTTTATTTCTAGTGCAAAACTTGGAATTTTCTTTATGGCAGATCTGTGGGGATTAGCTATTAAGTGTTCTTTGAAGTCTTGGTCTCTAGGTGAATGTTTTTGAAAATGGCAGGCTTTCCAGTATATTTCTAAGGAAAACAAGAATAACTATATTTCAATCTCTGAATCTTTTACAACCAAAGATTGTAACTTGAGGCATTTCACTTGCCTGATCTTGTTGACAACCTAATGTTTTCAAGTGAAATTGAGCAGGTAGGAATGACTACAGATCTACCTTGCATTGCTTGCTAGAGGTTTAGTTTGCTTCAGCCAGTTTAGGGCATTATGGGAGAGGGTGTTAGGCGTTCTGAGCCATCTGGAGATGGAGATGCTCTTCTTTTGCTCAGAAATTTAGACCAGTGCCCTTTTACCCCATTTATTCTCACTGGGCATTTGTCTAGTTGTTTTTCTTTGCCTCAGCATGCTAACCTGCATTTTACCAGTTGAATTTCATTCCCCTTTTTTCAGACTTCTTTTTCTTTTTTTTCACGATTGTTTTGAATTCTATTTGTGTCCTCCAGCACACTGGCAATCTCTCCCAGCTTAGTGTACCTGCAAAATTAATAATCTTACTGTCTTTTCATCAGCCAGTTTATTAAGTAAAGCATCAAATAGTCCTGTACTTAGGATAGACCCCTGTGGATTCTTGTGGCAGGTATGCCAAAGATGGTTTCAGAATCAGTTCCCATAATGAACTATACATATTGGCTAATAAACCTTTTAAAATTACTTTTTATATTGCTTTGGGAGCTCTAATGTGTAGTTTCCTCATAAATTTTGTGGCATAGTGTATTACCTTAACAATTAGTTCTTGAGTTTGTTTGACAGAAGTTTACTTCTTATTTCTTCTAAGAACACAACAAGCTGTAAGAGCGATTGCAAGGCCCTTTTGGTCACAGGGCACTGTAAGTGAAAGGAAGGCTTGAAGAAGCATGCTTCTAGATGCAAGAGTGACAAGGAAATCAGAAAATCCCCTAATATCTGCAATTATACATGCCGCATTCCAGATTAGGCTGATCTGTGCTCACCTAGTTCCACAGTCTGGTCATGATATAAATCTTCCTGACCCTTCTTGGATAGCTTGTATGTGGTCTGAACTTGGAGTAGCTGATAAACAGAGGGACCTTCCTCTTACCTTAGCAGGGGTTTGATACTAATAGCTTTTCTTCAGTAAGTTCCAGTAGTTGTTATGGATAGAAATAGATGCTATTTTCTATTTTTTTATTGCTGTGCTTAGAGAATTCAAGGGAATGTGTTATCAGGGGCCTCAGAGACATGAAAATGGTCACCTTGCAGAAATCATGCAAGGGGCCAAGTTATTGACCATCAGAAGTCATGCAGATGCTTTAAAGGAGGCAGAGCATATTCTTAAAGATGGAGAACATCTGATGTAGTAAGTTAACTCAGTACTGTGCCATATAGCGTCCCTGGTTAAAGCCTAAAAGAGCACTGAAAATCTATTAAGCTGGGTGCCATGTGACTGTCAATACCTAGACATAGGCTGGTTGTTTCCAACCTAGTGCTTTATTCATTTTTCCATTTCTTGGGTTTCCAGAGCAGTCCACACTAATCCAGTTTGTCAGTAATCAGTCGTACACCCTTGTTCATACATGCTGACACTGTTGCATCACTTCAGGCGAACTTCAAGGTTTACTTGCTGCTAGCATTTTGCTTCTTAACTGACAGCTGATATTTTGGCACACTCAGAAGTTTGATACCCTGGGGGTTGTCTTAAGTACAAATCTGAAGAGATGCTAGGAAAGTAAAGATTTTGTTTTGTCTTTATTTTTGAGTGTGGCGTCAGGGTGCAGAATGAGCTCTGTGTGTGGATTCAATCAGTCTCGGCCTCAAAACATACAAAAGAGTGCTAATTCTGCATTTTACTAAAAGTCCTGTAACCCCTGTTAATGAAAACTGGTATCTGCTGTCTATCAGCTAATGGTGTCCTTAAGAAAAAGTGAGGTTCTTATCATCTCATCCAAGCTGGTAGGACTTTGTGAGAAGCCTTGCATTGGTTTGGATGGATTGAGAGAAAGAGTTGTGATGTCCTTTAAGCAAACAGCAAACCTTTTGATCATATGAAGTCACGCAGCCCACAACAGCTGTGCTCACAGGCTGAGGTATTTTACACTTCATGGATCATTGTCCTTAGTGGGCTCTAAGTCCTGCTCACCCAGACTCAGTTGACTTTGCAGGCCTTCTCTTGACAGTGAAACTCCCTGTTGCCACTAGACTCTAAAGAGGATTTAGTTGCCAAAATCACTACAGGATATCAAACAAGCAACACCCTCTTACGATTGCATGCTCTTTTTTTTTTTTTTTTTTTTTGACCTGTATCTCTATTACATTTGTATTTAATAAGTGCCTTAATAAATAAGTATTTGATAAGAAGATCTTTCTGACAAGAAGCATCTGTGGCCTCAACAGTGGAAATCCACCAGTACAGGCATAATGATACATTCCTGCATTTGAAAAATGTCCTTCTGTGTGCAGTTTAAGACTGGCACTTAGTCAAGGCAGTTTTCATAGCTGTAGACCACCATGGCTATAAGAGAAATTTAATGCCTCTAATTAGAGAAAATACTGCCTTTCTCTGCAAGCCTGTCCTTAGTAATTGAAGAATAATGTGTTAAACCATTACAGTCATTATATATATGAAGAGGAGGGTACACTTATTTCAGTTTGCCTTTTAAAAAATGGCTCATTAATAATTTAAAACCCTTTGCTTCAGGGTTTTTTAAACACCTAACTAAAAATTAGACTCCTAATTACATGTTAATAGTACAGTGGCAAAATGTGAGGGAAGAAGAGAATCATAATTACTCATTCTCCCTGGCCTTATTTCAGCAAGTCATTTAAACACGTGGTTTTTAAAACCTTTAGCAGTCAGAGAAGAAAAGGACTACAGGCACTCAGTAGCATAAAGACAGCAGCCACAGGAAAAATTAAACTGCAGTGTGCAAATACTCTTCTATAGAGCTTGCTGTCAGAAATGTCTGAAGGGTAGAGGCTCTGTTTCAAGAGAGAGTTTGAATTTGGAATGAAACCAAAATTGGAGAGAATTCTCTTTTCCAAAGCAAAATAGAAATAGGCATACTATTCTGTATGAGTACAGAGATTCATTGTCAACAAGAGTCACAATAGTTCATTTTGAGAGGTGGCAGGAGAAGGCTGGCTGGTGCCATGGCCTACTTCCATCATAGATATCCATATGTGCTCTTTGGAAAAGCTTGTGTTCCTGAGATTTGGTTGTGGATTAATGTAATGAATTGCCTAAGATGTAGTGATTGACAGGTACTAGTGGAAAGGATTCTTGTTTTTTAAGTAGGTTTCCTAATGCACTATTCTTTTCTATGAAAGAGTGTCAGCTTTTGCTGTTATGTTTCTAATGAATGATGTATGTGCTGAGTACTGGTGAAGCAGTTTACTACTTTGACTCACTCCTGGTGGCAAAAATATAGCATTTTAGCAGCTTGTAAAGAGCTAGAGAAACTTTTAAATGGGCTTTGACTAGCTGGCATCACCAACATTTCTTCTGTCATTAGTGCTCGTATTTCTGCTCAGTTTTCCTCATTGTGTCCAGATGGCCAGAAGGGGGAAAAAAAAAAAAAATCAAAGATTAAAGATAGTAGAACATAAGAGCACACCCTATTTCAACTCCTCCTCTGACATGTTGTTTTTCTATTTGTATAAGTACCAGATCAGTGATGCTTTAGCACAGAGTGAAGAATAATACAGACCTGTGATGTGTCTGCATATTGCTGGTCCCTTGATGACTCTTAACTGACAGTTCACCTTAGAGCTGCTGAAAAATATTGCAGGTTTTACAGACATTAGAAGTTGAATGAATGAATCTGTGATTTAATCAGGGTCTCTACTCTTTCATTTGTTTCAGAAACCAGCAAGTCTCAGCTCTCTACTTTGAGATATCTTTTCTTAGTATTTTTCCTGAACCCTAGATGGATTGATTGACTTCTTTCACTAGTTTCAGGGAGCCAAATCTTTAGCTTTTTCATCCCAGAAGCAAAATGAAAATATGTTTTATATCATCTTATGGCAACAAAACATTTGTAGGCCTGTACTTTTTTTCATATGAAAGAGAGAACCTGTCATCAGATTCTTCATTTGCTTGATTCCTTTTGTAAGGCTACCTATTTTGGTCTCCAAAGAGTTGAAAATTCTCCCTGGCTTGTGCAGTTTGTGATGATCTTGTAACATGTTTACGGCATGTTCTGCTTTCAACAACATTAAAAGCAGAATACCATCATCTTCTGTAATTCACAAAGGTGCTGGCAGATTAAAGCTTTCAGCTATACAAGACATTCCTTATTTTACTGCCACAAAGATAAAGCTCCTCTTGCAATAGAAGACATTGCAAGAAAGAACTAGAAGAGGTGGAACAGAGCACAAAACTTGCTTCTCTTCCCTTGAGGGTGGTATAGTGAAGCTGTTAAATGGTGCTGGAGGGAGAAGTACTTATTACACCAGCAGTTTACATTGCCTCATGCACAGAGACTCTTCTTGGTGGGACAGCACCCACAAGTTTGGTGTTTTATATAAGAAAAGACCATGGTAGCATGACCATGTCTCAGTCTACAACAATTTATGAACCTGGGCCACAGCTTATTTCATCAATTCGAGGGCTGATCTTCCTTGTAAACTAAGTGAATGCTTCTATCACTAGGAATGTTGGGACCGAGGCAGTAACTAAAATCAAGAGCCTTTCTCTTTGTCTTCATGTGTTGGGTTTGGTTTTGGTGGGGTTTTTTGTTTTGTTTTGGGTTTGTTGTTTGGTTTAGTTTACTTAGTTATTTTCCCCTAGTCTTCCAAAAGATACTGTTGTTGTTTCACAGAGCTCAGCTCTGTGGACAGTGACTTCCATGTGTTTGGGCCTACATCAGCCATGGTGTGGGGCTGAAATGGGGCCAAAGGCCCCATCAGAACTGTCAGTAATGTACAGTAATCATCTTTGCCAGCTGTTTCCTCTGTGCTGCAGGTCTGAGTGAGCAGGGATGTGCCACATGCTCCCCTTGAGGACAAGGCATGCTGATGATGCTGTGTGCCTTCTGGGGCCGCTTCATCTTCCCCACAGTATAGCAGTAAGGCAGTGTCTGAAAAGCAATTGCAAAGTAATTCAGAGAGCCACAAAGCAACTGGACTGGATCCCAAGACTTACTTAGTGAATATGCAGCAAAACTGCTCAAAGGATTTCTAGACAGTGCATGTGCTTAATCATGATGTGCTCTTTTAAGGTTCTTCCTGTTTAAAGTAAATAAAATGAAAAATGCTTTTCTGGGGGAAGCAAAGTAGTCTTATATCCATATTGAATTCAGTCAAATAGCTGCAGATCCTGCTTTTTAATATCTTGAAAGAAGCAATAATTTTCTCTTTGATAGTGATGAGGGAGAGGACCAGTGGGGAGTACTTACCTTTACTGGCATCAAGATATCAGAAGTAAACTTAAGCCAAAAATAAGAAAATCTTTTTTCTTGGGATTCAAGGAGCTTTGATTGTGACTTTCACTAAAATCATAGAGGTACCTGATTATTTTTCCCCCTGTTGTTTCTAGAGTATGTTCTTACCTCTACAGGTTTGAAAGCACTGTATGAAAATAAATATGAATAAATGGAGTAGTCTTAAAGATAGGGGAAAGCAGGAACACATAGACGAGTTACTGCATGTCCCACCTTAGCCTGTCAAGAGCAGAGCAGAGAAGACAACCCAGGTGTCTTGATTTCACCTTGGAGTGTATCTGGTGAAACCCTTAAGCCCATCTTAAGGAGACTTTGGTGACTTCAGGTGGCTTTGTCAAGAGAATAAATAGCTCCTTCCCTAGTGTTTACCCTTCTGTAAATGACCTAGGTAATAGGGAATTCTTGCCATGAAGAATTTAAAGATAGACAGAATTATGGGTAGAGACCCAGGTACTGGATATAACTCTTAACTTTGAGGATATGGAAATTTGGAAAGTTTTTATAGAAATTAGAACTGTAGTACACGTGTATTTGCAATGGTATTTACAGTCATTTCAAAGAATCTGTAGAAGTGATATGGAGAACTGTGAGTTAAAACTGAAGACAATCAGCAACATTTTCTCCTTTCAATCCTTACATTACTACTGGAAGTAGAGATGCAGACAACCTATTTTCAAACAGTTCTGATTATTGATATATCTCTGATTAACTATATACGTACTATAACATGTATTTATGTATTCAGAATTTTATGATTGCACCAAAAAAGTTAAGTGATTAACAATGATATACAATTAAATTATAGTCCTGTAGTTTCTGTAGTGCAACCCAACTTCTCCATCCTGTGTTGGTTGTGCAATGGGGTTATGAGCCTGGTAAATCTCTGAAGAGCCCACTCCAGAAAAAAGAAGCTATCTAATGTTTTATGGCAGGCTGTAGGCAAGCCATAGCTGAAAAACAGATGAGGGTGCTACAGCACCCAACAGTCTGCTCTAGGAGAGACTGGGTTGGAATGGAAGTGCTTCCAGTCAAATGAATGCATGTAGGAACTTCTGCTGACCACAGCTCCCCCAGCTCTGCTAAGACTAACATGTATGTCCGTGATATGCTAAGGGGATATACAGGAAGAAACAGACTTTATCTAGTACATGAAATAGAAAGGGAGGGAGGCAATTCAGAAAAATGCTAAGCTGTGTTCTCTTTTCTACCAGAGGATGAAATGTGATGCACTGGCTTCAATTCTTACAGCAGCAAAATTAGAGATATCCACAGTTTTTTATTTATTTATCTCTTCTGCTTCCGAAGTAGCTTAAAACTAAATAAAAACCCACCCAAAAATTAAGTCTGTCTTGAGCATAGAAGTGTCTTTGCACACTTCATGAATGTGTCCTTGTGGAAGTTACCAGTGACTCTGCTGAATGCTAACATAGGTTTTGTTAAGTACCATTAGATATGTGAAGCAGCAATATTGTCTGGTCTTTGGACTTTTGTCACGGTTTGAATGAAGCCTCAGGTCTCTAAACTGTTGTAATAATCTGATAATCTTTTCCATTTTTGAGAAACTGGTATTCCAGTCCACAGGTGAACTGGAGACGGACGTTTCTCCCATTCTCCAGCATTCAAAAGCTAAAAGGAAAATAAGAATGTGAAAGTCATGATTTAAAACTCCAGTGGACTAACTTGAGTGTTTGAGTTTTGGCAATATTGAAAGTCTTACAGCAAGATGACTGATTACATCTGAATACAGGGAATTCTTCCTTCTACTTTCTGCAAGGCTCCTTGTTGAGGGTTGTGTTAAAGAGCATCCATACATTTTGTGTGCTACAAGGATGGGCTGTGCCTTGTCTGGAAGGGGTCTGGTGTAATGAACAATATGCTTGTACACAGTTGGAAGTGGAGGCTGTGTTCTGTTTGACTTCTTGCGTTGTGAACAGTCAAGCTGATTTTAATCTTGATTTACTGGAATATCCTTGAGAGAAATCTCAGGGAGTGGAAAGAGCCGTTAGTCTTGCAGTTTGCATATTGTTGCTGTGGATTATTTTTATTTTTCCTGAGGATAACACCTGCTTTCAGATCTGCCCAGGTAGAAAATAACCATTTCCAGAGACTGATTGCTCTGACAACAAGCAGTAGTTTACTTGAAAAGAAGGAAAAAAATAGACCTTCTGCTTCCTAAATATTGCAATTTACAGCTGGCTTCACTGTCCTTTTCATGAGAAGAGAGTCCTCTGATAGTCCTCTGAATTTAGTAGGATCAAGGTTGTCTGCAAGATTTCTTCAGGCTGCAGACAGTTAAAGTGAAAATTGCTGAGGTCTCCTTTTATAGCTGAACAGAGAAACCAGCTTCACTTTTGCCTCAGGCAGTAGGTAATAAGTCTGCACAGGAAAGAAAGTATAATCTATTTTTCTGATATTTAGTGGTGAAAATGGCCAGGGAAAAGGACTTTACTGTGCTGGGCATGGTTAAGTTAATCTCTGCCCTGCACAGCCCCCGTTCATAAAGATACAACAGGTGTTAGTACAGAGCTATAAGTACAGAAAAGCTGAGTTCACCTCTGCATAAATTAATATCACAGTGATCTTAACTGGCACATGGGAGGCACCAATCTAACCAGTGCCAAGAGACACTAATCCATCAGCATCAAGGCAGCTGTGGATGTGTGAGACTCTGGTTCAGCTGTGGTAGGGTGCACACACATCAGCATTACATTCTGCCAGTGCAGAACTACAGAAGAGTTGTTGCTGTCCCAGACTCCCTTTTCTCCTCTCTTCCTCCCCTCTTCCTCTCTTTCTCTTCTCTTTCTCTTACATATGTAGTCCTCTGCCACTTTTTTCTGCTTGGACAGAAAGGCTTGAGGCAGAGAACTGGATCTCTTAGAGATGGAAAATTCCTGTTGGTGTGTGGCTGAGGGAGGGGTCAAGGCCAGCTGGCTCACTTTTAACCTTTCCTACCTGTCTCTTCAGGCACACTGAGGAGACAGGGAGGAAACACTCTGCACAGGCAGCTTCCCAAAGCCATCAGACCCCATCAGGACACTTGCTCTAGTGATCTAAATTAACCTTGCCCTTTAAGTTCACTGAATTGCAGGCGAACTAACCAGCTCCTTATGTCTTCTCAGATTGCCCAGAGGGACTTTGATGTGGCTGAGAACTTTCCACTTCTCCAGACATTTCCCTGTTTTCTTCCACTGCTCTGCTCTGCTTTATTCTGCCTCACTACAATCCATGTTTCTGCGTTTTCAGGGAGAGAGTTTTCAAATAGGATGTTTGTATCCTTTTGCTGAGTTGGAGAGGCGCCTGACAAAGCAGTAAGTTTGACATAGTTACAGCCTGAAGTCCAGTTGCTGGCGAAACTTTCAAGCTGTATCAGCTTTCCGTGGACTGGCTCTCCTGAGTGAGTGTGGGGAAATATTTGTTTGCCCAGCACTTAAAGTAAGAGATTCTAATTCTAATACCAAGATGTTGGCGTAGTAATATATATAGAAAAAAATATTTTCTTTTTTGAGGGTGTGTGGAGAGAAGGAATGAGAGACAGGTGGATGCTGGGGGCATGCAACCAGGCAGACAAGAAAGGGTAATGGCTTGTGAGGAAGGGATTTTGAAACAATAAAAGAGCATTGATCAAAACCAGGTTCACTTAAAAATGTTCACTGCAGAACTGCCTTCTGCTAAAATCTAGTTTCAGGCATTGCTGCATTCAGGAGAAAGCTGAAGTCACTGTGGAGTTTCGGTGTTTCACTAGCCCATTCTTGAGAGGAAGACCAGGGCTGGGTATTGCTCTGATGAGTTTAATGCCTGCTTGGTCTAAGACATTTTCAAATATTTAAGGCAGCAAAACCCCACTTTCTTCCCTTCAACAAGGTTGGGGGGTTTTGTTTGGTTTTTGGGATTTGTTTGTTTCTTTGTTTGTTTGTTTGTTTGGGGGTTTTGTTTTGTTTAATTTTGATTTTTTTTTTTAAAATTTTCTAACTGCAAACTATACCTATCAACCTGAAAATGAGGAGAACTTGCTTAATAGTTTAAGTTCTTAAAGTTTGCAAGTTGTGAAACCATTTCCTCCCTCTTACTGGTTTCATGGCCTCCATTCCCTCACCTCCTTCAAACACTTGTGAAAACTGTTGATGGGGAAGGTAGGAATTGATTTGAGCCCACTGGTGTAGAAAGTCAAATTTATCCATCTTGATTTTTCTCCTGCTTTGGCCAGCTGGTGGAAAATTGCTTTTTGCTCCTAGCAAAGACTAAGAACTACACCATCTGGGAAAAAAGAAAAAATAGTATGAGTTCATGCTTATTGGAGATACCATAGAGCTGACAGTTATTTGGTTGCTGTAACTTTTATTTGTAGGTTTTACTTCAAAGCTTTATACTTGGGGGTTTGAAGGATTCCTCCACTCAGAAGCACTGGAATTGAATTGATTCATAGACTTGATTGCTAATGTAAGTTTTTTGTGTGTGCCGTGGATAGGAATTTTCCATGTCCTCTTACAGGATTCTTGTGATCTCTCTGAGCAAAACTGCAAGGCCTGTTCTTAGGTAGTTTTATACCATTGCACTTAAAACACTGGGCAGAAGTGACAGAGGTTCTTCAAAGCTGAGGTGAAACTATTTGCCTATTTTCTCTATATTCTTCACAGGGAGCTTAAATCTTAGGTTGTTACCTGTTACAATAGTTTTCTTATCATGAGGTAGTGGCCAAACCCGGTGACCCAACCGAGTGTGTGCGTGCATCTTGCCGACTGAGAGAGTAGTCTTCTAGTGCCATCTCATTCCAAGGTACTGCTTCTCATCATTTTCTCTGCTGTGTTATAATGTTTTTTTTGAGGGCTTAAGTACCTACTGCTTACCAGAAGGAGGGCTGAATTTCACCGGTGCCTTGACAATATAGCCACAGGACACAGAGGGAAACGAGAATTTTTGATCTGTGCGTGTCAGTGGGTTGAGTGTGAGATGTTGGCCTGCGATGAGCACCCTGCTGAAGGACTAGAGAGGTTGAAGAGCCAGGATATAGGGAACACAAGACAAAATTAAATTAGGTGCTGTGGTGAAGGGTGCAAATATAAAATGCAAGTGAATCAGACTTGTCTGGGGACTACCCTGAAAGAAAAGAAAGGGGACTACTACTCTTTAAACCGAATGAATTTGCAGTTCAGTAACACTGAATACTGACTGTACTGTAGGGTAGAGATACAAAGAAATTCTTTCATGGAAAGGAGGTTATTTTTGCACTTTTCACTCTACTGAAGATACCATATCAAATTTTGTATGTTCATTTTGGGTCTCCATTTTCTGAAAAGAAATTTCAGATGACATGGAGTTTGGGCTAAAAGGAGAGTTCTAGTTCATCTAGAAGAGTATGTTCCAAGAGTATGACCCAGGAAAGGCTTCATCCCCACTGTTCTCTAGGGTTTAATGAGTTAAAAAAATGATATTTCAAAAAAAAAAAAAACCCACCAGGGAAACAGAATAAGTTGCTGATTGGCACTCATGGTGGCAAGTTGTATAGAGTATAGAGATAATGGGAAGAATTAACAGAGCTTTTCCAGAGTAAAAGTGAGTTACATTTATAAAGGAATAGTGTTTAGTTTGCCATATGTATGAAGATATGTTACACCTGTCATTGGAAAAATGAAAATGCACTTTCTTGTGTGCATCAGCTAGACAATTTTAGAAAAGAAAGCATGTATTTTTTCTCTAATCCCTATAAACTTAGCTACCTCTCTTAAAGCTTAGGAACAGAGAGAAGCAGCACATTTGAAAAAGTTTCCATAATAATTTTTAAGAGAGGTTTTGTAAATAAACAAGAATTGGAGCTGACATCTATCTATATTCAGGGGAAGCTGAACCTTAATTATTTTCAGCTTTGTATAAACTACCACATCAGCCAAAAGTCATTAGAAGATACACACATATTCTTCTGAGGGTCTGTCAGCTGTCTTGGGAAAAAATAAGAAAGTAAGCATATGAATTTATAATCCCTTGTTTTCTGAGTTTTCTGTGAAATCAAAATACAGCTGTATGTTTATGTGTGCATACTAAAGATGAGTAGGTGTATGATGCAGATTTGAGGATTTTTTTCTGCCCAGATGCAAGCATGAGAAGAGGAATAGTGCTATGGGCAGACTTTGCATGCAAATCTCAGTTCCAGAACTCAGTAATCACATCTGTTTTGCAGCTGTCCTCTACTTTTTAGGACGCTCTCACTTGGTTTGAGAAACCAGATATGGAAATGAACTGAACACTCACATTTGAGAGCATGACTGGAAGTGTTTTGGAATGTCACTCTTCATTTGTGAGTTCCTAAACTCCTGAGATTTCAGGAATACCATCCTTTGTGTCCCCTCAGAGCTGCTGTAAGCAGTGGTGTCACCTAGGCTTACGTACCTGTGCATTGGTGTAAGTGAGGCCTAGAGGTGCATTTTCGAGTTTGTTTCAAAGTTCTTGAAATCAGCTGGTCTTGTTTTATGTCTTCTAAACACACAGTATCTGTAGATAATTAACTCGTTGTTAAAGGACACTTGTTATGAAAAAGCTAGAAGGCACATTCCTCCCTCAGGCTGGGTCTGACATGAGGTCTGCTGAAGTCGCATTGGGCCATCACGTAATTTATTTTTAATTTACTGAATATGTTGCCTTGGAGTCACATTATTGATAGAAAACCTGAGGTGATTTATGTCATGTTTGTCCAATTTCCACACACAAACTTGCTGCAGACACCCTGCAAAGTCAGGACCATCAGTAAGGAAAAGGGAGACCCCTCATAAGACAGAGTGTCTCTCAGGCTTCCTCTGCTGAGTGATGAATTACAGGAACACAGAAGAATTGAAGATTCTCTTACAGTAATTTGTAGAGTTTGGCCCTTCAAAGTCATCTCCTGAAATGTCAGGCAGTAAAACTTGCCTTCCAGGAGTGCTGGCAATTTTCCTCAAGCCTGGGGGTCTTAGCCTGTGGATGCAGGTGTTAACTTTAAACAGGGGGCACAGATGACACAACCAAGGACGCTGAACACCCTTGGTGGAGCTCTGCCTGACGGAAGCAAGGAAACACCACCCAGCCCAGAACAAGGCTCAAGATTCAATGACTCATGTCTCAGTTACAGGATACCCTGTGAATCCAAGTGTTGCAGGCTGTCCTGGAATGACTGCCCCTCCTTTATTTCAGCGTTAGGCTTTAAAAAGAATCAAAATCAGGACAAACAAACAAACACCCTTAACAAAACGAAAGGAAACAGTCTTAAAAATCGCTTGTGTGTGTTTAAGTAGAAGGAAGAATCTTGGGAATTATGAATTTGCAGAAGGCAAGTACAGGTGTAGGGCAGCACAGCAGGTATGAAGATCCTTTTGGATCAGAAAAGCCTCAGTGACCAAATAAGCTTGTGTTAATCAAAGACCATACTGCAGTGCGGAGAGTTTGGGTAAGTTGGGAGAAACAGAGAACTTGTAACTAATTTTCTATCAGAAAGACATTTCTGTGTAGAAATGAGGACAGATGTGAAGCTGAAGTTCCCTAATTTCACATTCAGTAGTTGCATTTATCAGAAACATTCTTCCCCTTCCTTCTTTCACTGATTCATCTATTTTGTACCTTTTGACAAAAGCAAAATGGTCCTCAATGGTAGCAGTCAGCCAACTACCCTCTCTCATCTTTTATTCATTTGCCAGATTTCAAAATACCATAACCAGACCATAAATAATGATAACTCTTCCTGGAACATCCTGAGGGGTCAGCAAACAAATACTGTAAAGTTCTAGGGGATTCCTAATGAATGCAAGGACTTCCTGATTGCTTTCCTTGGAAAGGTGAACATGACAAGGCAAGTGGCTTGTGTATAGTTCTAATTGCATTAAAGGCCTTCAGAAAATATCTTGAAGTAACCTCTTTTGAGTTGCATTTTTGAAGGTTTCACCTTCCTCATCTGTAGCAAAACTCATTCAATTGGGGAGTTATGACAGGAAGAAGTGTTTAATGCTCACATCTGTATTTTCTCAGCATCACTCTGACACTCAGTCTGTAAAAGGAATACCTGCTTTACAAGGATCTAGAGGCATAATGGCCCACAAATCTAGTTTTTCAGTCTCAAAAAACACACACAGAGAACTCAAAAGCCAAAATGTTCATATTTCAAAGGTTTTTGCGTGTAAGGAGGACAAGAAAATAGCCAGAAAATAATTTTAGTATTGACAAAACCCAGCAGATGGGTACATTACTCCTATTATGTTCTTCCGTCAGACTTTCATGGTAATAGTTCTCAGTGTACAGATAATAGCAGTGTATAGATAATAGCAGGGTCACCGCACGACTGTGTTTCTGTGAAATAATGGCACCTGTGATGTATTGGCTTGAAACCTGCTTTATTAAGTTTATTCTCCTGAGTCAGATCCTCAGATGCTGAAAATAATTGTATCCTTTGCAGAGCATCTAACCCTTGTTACAAATTTTTTAAGTCAGAAAAAAAAAAAGTATCAAAGCTAGTTGGGCTGTCATATGTGTATTCCTTGATCTAAATTACTGATTTGTGCACTCTTCTGCTTTCACTTTACCCCTTTGGACAACTGATACAACGATTTCCAACCATACTTGACTAGATAACAATCAATTATGGCCCATTCTGGGTACGAAACCACGTGCAAAATGATATTACTATAGCCAGCTAACAGTGCAAAAATAAATCATTTCAGCAAGTTACCACTATTATAGTCTACCTGGCTGGGAATTTATAATCTTGTTGTCACAGAAACTCAAAGTGAAAAGAACACACCTGTGACAAAAGATTAACTTAGCTATTGCTAAGGGTTCTAAGTGGGAGCTGTGTCAGGGAAATGGGCTAATGGCACCCATGCTGGTATAGATTATTGTCTTTTCTACCCAGCTGAAATAATTGTATTTGATTCTGCCAAGTTATTAGCAGTTTGTACTCTGTGCTCCAGTTTAAAGGTGTTACGTGGTGATCAAAAGTACCAATGTCTGTGTGTGAAAGATGAAGTGTGCAGGCCTGGCCCACGAAGGCAATGGTGAGTTCTGAAGGGTGCTGGCAGTGACAGGATATTAAATGAATAAGTGAGCAACAGGCTGAGAAGTTTGGACTAGAGCCCAGGGTGCTTCACTCCCCTGAGGCTTCCTGTTTGCAGAGTTTGCTTCTTACCAAGGGCTCAGATCCCAAATGCCTCAGCTGAAGTGTGTGTTTCAGTAGGCAAATTTTCAAGTGGGCCAAGTACCATGACCTAGACTGTTGTTTATCTGTGCTTCAGAGTGATCAAAAGGATGAGTAGGAGGGGATGCAGATAATGTGCTGGGTGACCTTCACTGAGGGACTTAACGTCATTGCAGCTCTATTTCCAGTAACTGGAAATGAAGATTGCTACACACATCACTAAAACTGCTGTTTATGTTTCTGGATATGATCCATTATTTAAACGTAGATGATAACTCTTAATACTTCTGACGTTTTGAGATGGTCTGTCAGATTTACACTGCACACCTAGTTTGGGGAAAGGGAGTCAAAACATGCTTAATGGTCACCCTGATCTGATGCTAAGTAAGAAATTTCATTCAAAATTGATAGGACTTTTAAATTTCCTACTCTTAGAACTGGTTGAACAACTCTTTGCAACTCCATACTTAAAAGAGCTAAATGGAGTTGTGCAGTTTTGTGTATAATGACCTACAATAGTTTATTCACAGTACTGAGAGTGGAAAATATATATATCTCATCTTCTTCTTCTTCTGCATGATGTGAGATACAAAATTATGCGACCAAGAATGTTTAAATCTTTCTCACCCTTCAACTGCCTTCCTCAAGCATGTCTTGGTCAAAGTGTTGACTTTATGCTTTTAATGAGATGAAGCATGTCCTAATGGTAGATAGTGCTGTAGGAAGGGAAAATAGCTTGGTCAGTGATCCAGTACAGGTATAGACTCCAAACTCTACCATCTCTTGGTTTGCTTTGCTTTTGAATTCCGTTTACCACTTGAGAAGCAGATGGTGGATTGTAAGCCAACAACAAAACAGCCATGATTATGGAAACATAATCCATGAAATGAACCTCAGAACTATGGCAGACCTGTTGTCTGCAAATCTTTGCAAACTGGTGGCTTTTAAGTACCTATCTTAGCAGAACAAGATATATTTGGTTATACTGCAGCACTTTTATGTTGGGATATTGCTTATTATGAGGATTAAATGTTTTCTGCTCCTTTTCCTCTTTACAGCTTTTGTTTAATTCTACATGAAGTGTCATTTAGACTTGCAGGAGGTCTATGTCTAGATCTGAACTCTGTTGATCTGGGTGCTGCATTTTTGTACAAAAGCTGTGCTATCTCTGAGAGAGCTTGTGGGTTAAATTATTAGTAGGAGGTAGGAGTATCTTAATTTTCTGCAGCCTTGTATACTTGTTGATGGGTACACAGAGAAGATAGAAAATGCCAACAGATTTCAATTAATTGGCAAATTCTGAGATTTTAGTGAGATTTTCCCCCGCTTCATGGAAGTATGAAGGACATGCAGGGCAGTGGGAGCAATGTTTCATATTCGAAGTGCAGGGTAAGATTTTAGTTTTGCAGCACAGGAAAACTAGAAATGCAAGGATGTGATCATACCATGTTATCCCTCTATTCAGTTACTTAGTGCCATTGCAGTATTACTACTGCAGTCTGTGATTTTTTGTCAGCTGTTAAACTGTTAACTTCATCTGTTTTGGATGAGGGGTCACCCAGGGAAACTCATAGAGGAGACAGTAATGAGCCACTGATAGGAAATGTTCATCTCTTTCAGGACTGAAAACTTGGTGACCCTTGTGACAAAAGGCTGTTTTAACACAAATCGTGGCATCTGGCCATGGCATGTGAGCTGTGTGAGCTCTGACTGCAGAGGTGGGCATCTGTGTGCATGAAGAGAGCAGGCAGGGTTCTCTCAGCTCTGCTGCTTGTATTCCCAACAGTCTGCTGGGTATTCTGGAGGAAGGCAAATCCCTTCTCATACAATGTGCTTTCCATTACACCCAGGACCATTATGGTAAAGCCAGGGCTGGCTGCTACAGGTTTCACATAACTTCACTGTTGTCTTTTCTCCTACCCTTATAAAGGAATTTTCCATCTGCTGCTTATGCCAATAGGACAGACACTTGTCAAGTAAACATTAGCCTCCAGCAGAACCACAGGTGATGAAAGTAGTTCTGCAATTGGGGTTTCCCATTAGATAAAACTCCCTTATCACTAGCCAAAAGCTTCACCCTAATAGAGTGGCATTTACTGCCCCTGGTGAAACTACTCTGTGCCTTTGAAACATTGAGGCCCAAAGCCCAATGGAAATGAAGAATAGGCAAAAGATGATGGCCAAAAGCTGTGTTTCTTGATTTTCAAATAATTAGGGTAGAGAGGTAGGCCTTTTACTGTTTTTCATTGAAAGTCTTTGTGTGCAGCTGTGTTCTATTCTGATTTTCAGCATAAAATGGAAAACATTTTTCAGGAGCTGGCCCTGTGCAAATGGCCAACATGGGACGGAGTGATCCCTTAGGTAGTATTAGTTTGCATGCTCTTGCTTTTCCAGTGTGTACTCAGATTGTGCCAAGTCAAAGTCATTGCTTGTACTTGGGTTACCAGGTATTTATCAGGTGTCCTATTTTTCTTCATACAGCTTTATCTCAGGCTGTTTTTTCAGAGGATACAACAAAATTGTCAAGGTTCATTTTTATCAGGGTTGAACTCATTTATGTGAAGGTGTAATCTGTGGGGCACTCATTCATTATACAAAATTCTCACACTATCCTAATAAATTTGGCTTTAAGAGTGAGCGTAGTTAAAAAGAATCTGAACATAAGCTGAAAAAAATTAAATTTTGGCCATTCCTTCCTAATGGACTGTGAACATATTCATTGTTGCTATAGGTTGTGTTTGCTGTTCATGGTCTGGTAAAAGTGTCCATTAAATATAAGACCTGAAAGATCATTTTTTAGATTTTAATAGTCAACTTTGTCTTGTACAGTCTGTTGCAGCATTTTTCTTAATGGCAGAATTTTCCCTGGGCTATGGGGGATTGTCTATCAGCCCGTGCAATTCTTCCCTATTCATAGCCTGTTCACAGGGATAGAAATGGATGTCTGAAGAAATAAGAGTGAAAAGGCTAGGGCAGACTTTGGGAATGGCCTATGTTGCAGACATGTGCCTGCTGTGTGCAGACTTTTTAAAAGTATATTTGAGAGACATTAACTTTTGAGAAGAAAAGCAATGTAGTGTCTGTTATGTACATTCTGTACTAACACACTAAATCAGAGTGACAAAACAATGCATCCAGTTTCTAATTGAAGCAGCCTCAAAGTTTGCCTGGCGGCAGGAGGTCAGCTGTTGGGTTATAGGGTTGGTCAGCTTAGATGACAGATAAAATCCATATGCCTACCAAAGGGGGCAAGAGGATAAAGCACAACTATTTAGTTTCCTAAGCAGTAAGTATCCAGAAAGTTCATTTCCCACTCTGTCAGTGGTTCAGCACATGTTCTCAGTGCAGTCATAAGGTTAAATCTTCAAAGAATGTCCATTCGTTTTGAAGGTCTCAACATCTGAAAAATCCCTTTCTTTTTTCTTGGAAGTGCTGTGAACTTTTAAAACTGCTATTGGAACAAATGGTATCAAAACAGCTTGTACTTTACCTATGGAGAGATTTGCAGTTAGAATACTCCATGATTTTCAAAATTAATAGCCATTTTTGGGAATGTTGTCTTTGTCTTCTGTGGGTTTGGTTTCATCCTGTGCAATGGACATAGTCATACCTTATACTTTACACAGGTATTGCAGTGTATGATTAGTGTGCAGAAATGCTTCATGATCTTTGAATGATGAAATTTCCAGATAAAATTCAAGGCTTTTGCGCTATCAATAGTTTTGATGCACTTGTTCTTCAAAGATTGCTCTAGTCTCCATTCACAAAATAATCATGCAGCAGATTTTTCTCAAGGAAGGTGTATGCATTAGTGATGCTTAGACCAAGACAGTACGCCTGGCTCATACTCATCATCCCTACTCATCATGTAGGGATGCACTGGAAGCTGGGGGGGGGGTCACAGGGTCACATTGTGAACAGAGGCACCTTGTTCTGCCCTGACACCAAGTATAGCTTTAAGTCCTCCTAATGCTGGGGCAATACTGTGAACTCCTGTTTCCTGTGTGCTTCATGGAAGGTGTTTGCTTCTGGTGGATGAAGCTATTTGCTGTTGGATCATAATCTGCTCCTAGTGTGATGTCATACATGTTGGTATTCCAAATCCAGAGCTGAAAAGGAGAAAAGTAATTATTTTAGCTTTGTTTTTCAATCTGTTTCAATGAAATTTCTCCAATTTGACCTATCAATGGTGAATGTATTTTACAGAAATGTATTAATAATAAAAGCTTATATTGTTTACATTGTAAAAGATATTTTTTAAATCTTGTTCCTTTGCTTGTAACCTTAGGCATAGCCTTGAGTACCTGGCTAGCTGTTAATTTTTCAAATCGGTGGCATAAGCCAGAGGACTTAGGAGCCAGAGTCTGTCTGGACATCTTTTTCTTCTTTTGCAGTAAAGCTAACTCACTGCATTTGGTTATTCTCTTATACCAATTTTCATAAGAATAAAATCAAACCTGAAGTTCTGAAGTTTATTCTCCCCAGGATAAGGCTTGTGACTAGAATCTGACTTTTGCCAAAGGAGGATATTTGTGTGAGCAGAAACCCAAATACAACTGGAAATACTTCGTGGAAATGGAAAAAACAGAAAGGCCAGTGTTACTTTTAGCAAATGCTTGTGTCTGCTAGGGTGTTAGTTTTCTTACAAGTTGAAATTATTTTCTGCTGCAATTTTTTTTTTTCTTAAGCTCTTGTGGAAAAAAGTGGTGTCTTGAGTCATTCTACTGTTTATCACCATCCAAATCAAAGGGCACAGAATGAGGTTTGTGTTTTCACAGAGAAGATTGATGCTGACACACAGTTGTCCTTTTCTCCACCTCCTCTTCAGCACATCAAGAATGAATGTTTTGCAGATTGTAAGCTTGGTCCTGGTGAGGAGTCTGATATAAAACTTCTATTGTCACAAGTGTTTTGGTGTTTGCTCTAAAGAAATCATCAACCTTGGCTGTTTATTTTTCTTCTGCAAAAAAGGAGGAGGATTGGGAATTGGATTGATCCATCCATCTGTTTACAATCTTAGTTTTAAAGGTCTAAAAGTAAACAGGCACCACAGTCCACCCAAAAACTGTGTTCATTGGCAGTCTAGAACCAGGGACAATAAATACCTCAGAATCAGTTTATCTCAAATATTGCACAGACTGGAAAAAAAATCAGTCATGGTGTTTGCAACTTTAAAGCAAAAAAATGTATTTTTAGACATCTGCACCAACACAATTACTTCTAACAAGACCAGAACACTACCATTTAAATTCCTCTTTGTAACCCACTCTTTCTTTCATCTCTTGTTCCTATCCTTCAGTGGATAGTGTTGGATATGAGGAACCACTGAAATACTGCTGTGCTGATATGAAAGGATAAAGAAGCTTATCTCAGAGACAGGGTGTGTGATCAGATTTTTTGCACACAAGACAAATTTAGCTTAAAGCATGACAAACCTTTTACAGGGCAACCCAATGAGCTGCGGTATGTATATTACTTGAGTTAAGGCTTGAACCATGGTGTCTACAATGAAATATTGATGGTTTAGGGACAGTGATAGAGATGGCTTCAGAAAAGACTGGATGTTGTGCTATTCATGGCCCTGAAACTACTGCTAACAGACAATGTTGCTATTGTGATTTATGTAATGATAGAGCTACAGCAGAGACCTGTAATGGAGTGTTTATATGTCTGTGTCTGTGTCTGTGTCTATGTCTGTGTCTGTGTCTGTGTCTGTGTCTGTGTCCCCCCCCTTAAATTTCCAAGGAGTTTATTTTATTTCTCTTGTGTGTAGACATATTTGCACAACTGCAAAGAAAGGCAGTATAAAGAGCTGAGGAGAGAGGTGTAGCACATGAACAGACACTTGTTGGAATGTATTTATATGCATGCAGGTACATAAACCAAACAAAAATTGACATTGTACTCATAATTAAATTGGAGAGAAATTCAGTGTTAAGATTCCCACAGCATGTTCATAGGCATAAAAAAGCTCATTTTCTCTGCAACTTCTCATCTCCTTTTTTCTCTTGACTTGCTCCTTGGTTTTAGTTGATTTGAAGCTTCCTAGTGCAGGAGAATCAAAGCCTAAAAAAGCAGGATTGCCTAACTGGAAAAGCCATAGATAGCATTGTTATGATTAATTTGGCTTCAGCAGAAAAGCTACCCACATAGTATTGCTACCTTTAGTTGACTTGATTTCTGTGGATGGGGATGGAATCCCTGATTAAAGTATGCAGCTTACAGAGGCTCTTCATTCTTCTGTGTTATGATGCCACTGTGGCACTCTCATGTAGAGAGTACTGGTGCCCCATCATCTCTGAAGACAGAAGCTGTTTAGTTGGGGAAAGCAGTAAGAGGCCTGCACAAAGAAAGAGAGAACTTTAAACTCTGGAGGGGAAGGTGGGCTCCAGAGGAAATCCCCTGTGTGGACTCAATAGGCTGTCTTTATTACATTTCATTCTTTGTAGTTCTCTCATGAGTCTCACTGGATTGGTTGCTCTCTGCTAAAATTCCTGCCACACATTTCAGTCTGTTCTTTCTTAATTTCCTCAAGCAGGCTGGTGCATTTTCTTGTTTACTTAAATCTTTATCTCTCCATCTCAGGGTAGTTTTATCCTCTCTGTAGCTGTTAAGTTACGCACGAGGTCAGATGATTACTCAGAACTTCCTGGAAAGCCTCTTGTTTGTTTTAGACAAAAGTACTCAGGAAGTTCCTCAGCTCTTCCAGCAGAGCAGTACTCGCAGCAGCTTGCCAATCCTCCAACTGCACTTACTGCATTTTTTGGAAGATGTGCTAAAATAACTTCTAATACAGCACTAAACTAAGGGTATGTCAGCATTGTCCCATGTATTTCAAATGCTGAGACTATTTTCAAGATCTCCTGCACCTCAGTTAATAGAAATATGTCTCATCACTCACTGTGATGGCAGTGTGACAGTCACGCTTTTAGGTGTTCCCCACCAGCCTGAGATCCCCAAATTAGAATGTTCCACTCCAGGCACAAACTTGATGCCTTTACAGCTCATCTTCTCCTTCTATACACAGGCTTTCAGTCTTACTCAGTTGGTGAGGCCTCACCCTGCTTCAGACACTTCTTGCACGGACGGCACAGACTCAAGGAGCTAAATATAAGTAGATTAAAGAAGATAGAAGGAGTGGAAAAATAAAACCAAACACAAACTCAAATGGCTTGGGATACAGATTCTCTTTAGGCTCACAGCCCCTGGTGGCTTATTTGAAAGCACTTGAATCTGTCCAATTAGATGGGCTATTTCCTGTGATGTTGGGTGATGGAGCAATCATTTTAATGTATTTATATCTTGACACTATATATGCTTTTCTTACAGCCCTCTCTGAGGAGGGACATAGCAATACAAGTAAGGGAGCACTGACGGGCTGTTGTCTGTATTTCTGTGTAAAGATTTAACTCTCCAAAGAGCCATCACACTGTGGAAGAATTAAAGACAGACGGCAACTCCTTCCTGATTCTGACCTCTGAGTTCTCCACACCTACACCATGAGATGTTCGTAGGAAGGAGGTCTACAAGCTGTTGAATTCAGCTGTTACCTTGGAAATGATAAGTCTGTAAGTAAGGCCAGTCACTTCCAATATGATAGTGCTACCGATGCAACTAAATTAGTTTAGAAACTACTGATGCATGACAGTACTTGCAATACTGTTTTTAATCATATGTTCTGCTGGCATCTTAGTTTCAGCTACCATCCATTGTGCAATACTTTAAAAATTGATTCTGAGAGCTCCACAGAAGGGGCCTGTACTGACTTGGTCTCATCAAATACTGCTGCTGTAGACTAAATCATTTTGCAATCAACTCTAGTTTGCAGCATGTATCTGCATTCCCTCTCCAGGAAAAAAAAGGCAGGAGGACTGGAAGCTGTTAGTGCTGCGACCTGTGCTCAGCAACAGCAGGATTCAGAGATCAGGATGACTTTGAGCTGTTACCTTTCTGGCAGCTCTGAACCTCACTGGGGCTTATGCATCTGAAGGAGAAGGGTGAATCTCAAAATAGACTAATAATATTCATTTAAAAAGTTTAAATTAAAATAAACCCACAAAACTCAAAACCACTGTGGAGTACCCATGCCTGTGCTATGTGAACCACTGTTCTTCAGCCAGGTGAGTCTTGCTAGTAAACAACATTTTGTGGAACTTAATCCAAATCCTTTGGGTCTGAATTGCCTTCCAAATTACCAAGACTTTCTATTTTGGCTTTTTTGGCAAGTTCACAGGTGTATATTCTATAGATACACCACTGATTTTTTTTGGTCTTTTCCTTCACAGAAAGAAGGGTAGTGCCATAAGACAGAGCAATGAAACATAACTTTTTGTTGAGTTCAATGAATTCAGTTCAGCTGGTACTGGAAGAGTGAGGTTTTTCTGGTTTTCCTCTTGACATCCCAAGAAGGCCTTTGCAGTAAGGACTAGGCAACATGTAAGTGTAATTTATCATTGCTGTTGTTTTATTGTATCAGGAAGCTGGGAAACTTAGTTTTGTAAGTGACCGTTGCTAATTCTAGATCCCCGTCTTTTCTCATTTGGAAGGAGGTTTTGGACATTTGTTCCCAAGTGTCATGAAATACTGAGTTATAGTGAAGCTGTGGTTTGCTTCCTCTGACAAAGTATTAGTCAAGGCTGAAATGATGAGAACTGGTAGCACTTAGTGTGCTCTGCTCTTTAGTGCTCCAAGGTCATCAAAACTGGGTCACAACTGGTGCTCATGTACAGCTTCCCTGGATCACAGCACATGAAGTCAAATTCTGACCCAACTTGGGAAGCGTCTTTAATGTTCCAACTGCAACATTTAGATTTTAGTTGCCATTTAAATAAAATAATTTTGCATGATTATTGCAGAAAAAAAATTGTATGTATCATCTGTCTCTATGAAAAATTGATGCCAAATTATAGTGATTTTGAAACTAGATCCAAGACCCACAAATATGTTCACAAAGTTTATCCAGTTAACACTTTATTTACATGAGAGAAAAACTTCAACTTTTTAGTGCAAAATTTTAATATTCTTTTTGTTGGAAAAGTTCTAAGAATTTCTAATGTTAGACATTATAATATTTTTTCATTTTTTTCATGTGGAAGAGCATAACATCTTTCTCTAGTTCAGCTTTTTGGCCTTATTGTTTTCAAAACAGAGAGATTAAAATTATTTTGGATCCTTAATCAGAACCTTGCCAGACACTAACATTCAAAATATGACAGCAATTCTGTAACAACAATAAAATTATGGTTGGATCAGGCAATTATACTCTGTAGAAAGGAGCAGATTACATCCTTGAGGAAAATAGACAACAGTTGTGGATGCTTATATTTTGCTGTGCTAATTCTAACTGTTGCATCCATGGTTTCTAGGAGGTCAGGAGTCAGTGATGTAAAGGCATTCACAGGCTTTGGCATTTACTAGGACAGAAAGAAGTCTGCCAGCTGATTTCCCATGGACCAGTTCACAGTCAGATGCTGGACGTTTACAACTTCATGTCTACTAATATGGATTGGTTTCAAACCAGCAGACCAGAGAAAAAGGTGATTTGCTTTCCTTTGCTAGGTCCCTTAATTCTTTCAACCCCTGCATTCTCTCTTTCCTAGACTTGATTATGTCTGTCATGTAACGCATTGGTGGCTGAATGAATATGCATGAAGTGTGCACCACTTGTTTAGCAACTGAGCAATTGGTTATGAAAATTGCCTGCTGGAAACATTGTCTACCTAGGTGGCCCTGCTTATGCTGTGTTTTGTTGTTTTTAATTTGCATCCCCTCCCCAATTTAATTCTAAGTAAGTGCTCCTACTAATAGGTATGCACTCAATTTGTAAAAGCAATTTGTTTATTTTACCTGCAAATCAATAAGGATGGATTGTTTGTTCAATAAATCTTGTAGTCATCCACTGTGTAGTTTAACCTAACAAACACTACTAGCAGTTTGCCTAACGCTAGACTGAGTCTCTTCCTTACCTGTATGGATGTGTGTTTTTTGAGATTGTTAACATATTGCCTTCCTTAGGCACAACTTCTTTCTGCACACAGGCTGTGAACATTCCTACAAATAACAGAAGCTCAGTGTTTCCATGCAGAGTAACCACTCATCTTCAGTTCCTGGAAAAATAGCAAGAGGGGAATGAAGGAGGCCAGAACAAATTACAACAGGGAATGCATGACTATATCTGTGGATATTATTTTCCTGCTATTCTGCTATTCCTTGTGTTTCATACAGTCTTATGCTTTTTAAGATAGGGAAAAACTCAATGAGACAGAAGGATAATGGTAAATGCCTAACAGCTTTGGTGATAAGAGCATGATATTCTTTAATTCAGATTTCAAGTGATTTGTTTGGCTTATATTTGAACCATCATTTAATTTACTTCTTTAGAAGACTAAGGTTATGAAAGAGGTATTGCTGAATGTTGGGGGTTTTTTCTGGGTTTTTTTTTTGTAATGTATAGCCTAAATCTTCCCAGAAAGTCTTGGAAGCACAGAAGTTCACTACTAATTGTGACAACCATGTGTTTTATGATCTTTCGTAGGCAGTACATCAATCTAGGGTGAAAAGAATTCATTACAAGTATCTCAATCAATGGCCATCCAAGTCTCACTTTTCCAGCAGAGGCTTGGTAGTATTTACTTAATAGCAATTCACCTCAGGAGACTCCATTTTGTAGATTTGAAGTTAGGGCTTTCTTTATCAATAACCTTCAGGGTAAGCACAGAAAAACATTTCTCTTACTGCTCTTTTTTGCTTCTGGTGGGGAAGCTCTGCCAGTAATGCAGAAGGGCAGGTAGGACCCATGATTCAGATGGCTCAGCTAACGAGCACCATTTGTGATGTCAATGTCAGGCCTCTAAACACTAAACAAAGTTATTTTATACTCACTGTGAAAGCCTGTCTCAGAAAAGGATCGTTTTGAATTTACCACCAGTCAGGACTGAAATGTTGATTAAAAAGTGTAAGGTTTTGTATGCCATAAACTCATATTAAAAAAAGGAATGTGGCACTTCAAAGCAGGGAGAGTGCTAGCCTTACTTGTGATAAATTATGTGAAAGTTTCAAAAAACCTCAATACTGAACTTTGTTTGGAGAGGCAGGCAAGCAGAGGTATGTGCCTAATTCTAACATTTAAGCTCACTTTGCTTCCAGATTTGTAGTCTTTGTGCTTTACTCTGTCAAGTAATATGTAAGGACTAGATTTTTCAAAACTGTACATGAGCTACAAGGGATGGACTCTGCAGTGCTTTTCTGTGTGATGCAGAGTTTTGGGAGTCTAGCAGTTGCTGAATACTTCCTGAAATAATTATTGATAGAATGATGACTTACAGCTTCCTGTAGTTATTCATCTTTGTCTTCATTTTTGTACTGTGAATCTTCAGATGTCAAGGAGGTGTAGCTGAAGTCAATTCTTTATTCTTGGGTTATTCTGGCGCAGATACTATGTTGTCAAACAGCTGGTTTCATTGGTAGAGGGAAAGAGAAGCTCTAAATTTACTGTGTGGGCTTTTTAACAGAGACTTGCCAGCCTCATCTTAAAGTGAAATTAAGACATCTCATTAATTCTGCCACACAGTGGAACTGCCTTACTGCCTTACCTTTACTTTGTTTGACATTTAACATTTAGTCGAATTTGCCCAAAAGGATGGGGAAGAGGGGATAGGGGATAGGGGAAACTGAAATCTACTTTCCTGCTAAATTCAAACAAAATTTATCAGAAACAAGTCATCATCAAGATGCAGCAGCCACTATTACTTGCACTAGGAAGAAGAGCAAGCAGCAGGTATCATTCACGTAAAGCAAGAGTGGTCTGCAGCCCTTGCTGGGCTCATTGAAGATAGACAAATCCAGAGCAGGCCTGAAATGGCATTTGTTTTAGTGCTGCTGCCCTGGAGAGTCATTGGGCATGACAAGAGCAAGGCACCCATGCTGAGCTGAGCTGAGATCCTCGCAGCAAAGCTGCCTCTCAGCCAGAGGGGCTGATGCACAGTCTGCTGGGCTGCTGCCTTCCAAACACTACCTCAGCCACAGTATTGTTTGTTCATGTGCAAGTGTCTCTGACCAACCCTGTTTCAAGAGGGCTTTTTGAGGCTGGTTTGTTATCAGAGATGTTTTCTTGTTAGCCCTCTCTTGGTAAGGAGATAAGGAATTTTATAGCCCTTTTCCATCTGGATGGCAGTTGTTTGAAACACCAGTTGTTACCTACCCTTTGGAAGAACCTCTTTTATTGTTTCCATGACCCAGACTTGAAGCTTAGTTCTATTTGACATACCTACAATTATTACCAAGGAGTTTTATCGCAGAATAAGAAAGAGAAACTTGGTATTTCTACAAGAAGCCATTTCCTGTGTGTTTGATTCAACATCCAGTATCTGCAGTTGTATGAGCAAAGTACAAAACTATCAATTTGTGAATTATATTTTCCATCAAAACACATTGTATCTGCTTTTGAGTAAAGCCCTAACTTTTGTTTTTCTGCTTTTTAAAAAAAAAAAAAAAAAAGTTAAAATTCTCAGGATTTTAAAAATTTATTATCAAAAAAACCTGTGGCAGATCTACATGACAGTACTGCTTGTGGGGTTTTATTTGTCCAGCCAAAGGTAGAAGATTAAAGTAGAAAAAGAAGCAACATTATTTGTTCACTATTTTAAGAAATGTAATCTAAACTTCAAGAATAACAGCATCAGTGGTGACTTTCCTACTTGTAGACTCTGTTTGTATTCCCCTCCATACCCAATCTGACACCACAGGTGACACTATTTCTTGAGAAAATATGAATATTAAAATAACTGAATTATTTGTTTATAGATCCTAAGAACAAGGAGTACCATCCTTAGAGGAAGTATAATCTGTCAGTAAGCCAACATGCCTTAGAACAAAGTCTTCTGGAGGGTTGGGCAGTGTCCCAAGAGACCTCAGTAATTTTTTATAAGGTATTATACCAACACTACCACCTACAGGAGTTCAGCAAAAGGGATACAGCGTTTTGCAATCATTCAAAACAGAACAGAAATCAAGGTTCTTTGAGTATGGTCTGACCTTCCTCAATATGCAGGATTTTGGGGAAAATCCTCAACTGTATCAGGAACTATTAAGACACAAGTCTTGCCTCATGAATCCAAGCATTTCTATGGAGAACTATACTGTGTGAAAGGCAGTTCTTGTTGAACCCACTGTGCTAGAAATTTAAATCTCCTGTTCTTCAGGTGTTAAATATGAGCATGTATAATTAAAATTTAAACCCCACAAACATCCATAGATCAGAGGCCATTCTGCACAAAAGCTTGGCTTGGTTTAATGTGTACATTTCTATTTTTGGTTTATGCATAGGTATACCAGAAGTACCTGTATTTTAGCCTGTGTGGAAGTTTTATTGCTTGCACAGATGTTGTGTATATTTCATTGCTTTTTAGTAAACTGGCATTTGGCCAGCATGAACAGAACTGTCTGAAAATAGATGGAGGCTATTGAAAAGAAAATACATCAAAACTTGTGGTATCTTTCAATCTACTGGACTTTGAGGGATTCTGTTTCCAGTCATCTACTATAATTGCTTACAGTATTTCAAATTATTTACCCAAGGAAGGGAAATTGTGAAGCTGTAGCTTTGTAAAGTATTTACACTGAATAAATGCAAGTTACATTTCCTCATTTTATCACTTTCTTGTCAGTCATTTCCAAGCTGAGAGAGATGATCCATAAATAGCAGACAAGTTTAAATTTGCATCTATAAAAGAAAGGAGTCCTAAACATTCTTGTCCTGGGTAGTAAGGCACTTAAAATTGTGCTCTAGCTCAGTGGGTTTCAGTGAAACTTAGGTACAGAAAAGCAATAGGCATAGTTGCTTAGCACCCGGTGGAACACACTTTTCATTAAAATGCACCAAAATGCCAATTACATGATGACTATCTAGTTTATCAGTGAGATATAAGTGTATTAAGAGTTGCCATGGCTTATATTCCACGTTCTCTCATATTCTTATTGGCATTTTAATTTCCTCTGACAGGTAGAAAAAGCTGAAGTTTTTGAGGTGTTGCCTATGAGATTTGTTTCAAATGCCCTGTGTCCCTGAATTTATAGCCCCTAAACTTGCTAGGAGTTTCATTCTTGCTTTAACAAGCATATTTCAAGCTTAGGCCATTAGGAGTGTGATCTCTGGAAGCAGTCAGAGCATATCTGCATCCCTGACTTTCAAGTGTTTGGCCAGAGTAAGAGAATATTTAGAGCAAGGTTCCTGGTTGGAATGTACTACGGAGTGCAGAGGCCAGCCTCAGGAGCTTTACTTGCAGCTCCTGCAAGTTACCTGGCTGTTGTAGGTAGTAGTTGGTTGCACTTCCCAGGTGGCAGAATGGGTTTTCAGTGCAATCACTGCTCAGAAAGAACATTCTTTTTATAAAAAGGAGGTTGGAGGCACCTGGGAAAACAGGTCAAGAAAGCAACTGATTTCAATAGTTAATCCATAACTTCACTGCTCTCTTTTCTTTAGCTTTTCTAGGTTAACTATGATGCTTTCAGATGTGCTTTCTAGTTAAGGAGATAAAATCAGAACTTTTTAAATATATGTGAGCTGTGGAAGAAGGCAACAAAAATCTCAGGGGGAGTCAGGTAGCAAGACTCGGGGGCTAAGCTTAGATGCATAGGCAAAACTCATAATAAAACATTAAGATAGAGAAGTAAAACTGACTTGCCCTGACTGTTGAACAATATTTCCTGTCAGCTCTGAGAAAGGCACTGACACTATGCAATAGAATATAAGGTTACTGATGGTCATCATATCTATAAAGGAGTCTTGAATAACTGCAGCTGACTGTAGGACACTGTAGAAACAAGTTTTCAGTCTACACATAAAGCTATTGCTGTGAGATATCAAAGGAGTTCTTGGGAGTCTCTGCACCAAACTCCAAGAAATAGGGCTTGGGGAGCTTGTCTTAATTAAAATTTCAGACAGAAGCAGACAAAAAAAAAACCCAAACCCCAAACAACCAAAACCCAAAGGCACGAAAGAGAAAGAAAACCACTGAAACAATTTTGTCTGCAAAGTCAGACATCCAAAAGGTCACAGTTCCTGGTTCTTCTCCAAGGTCCCTCGGGTGTTTAAACCTAGTATGCTCACAATCTTAATCTCTATATTAAAACTTGTAAACTGCTTAAGAAACTTAAAATTAACAGTGCCAGTGTCGATTCATCTATCCTTGGTGTTAGATGTTAAGCTTTGGGTTGACACATATTACTTCACATTAAAACCTGGATTGATAAGTTCTGATATGAAAAAGATAAAAATTAATAGGTTTACTCAAAATAATTAAAAATGAGCAGTAGAATAGTAACAAATATAACCTTGGAGACTCATAATTAAAGTTTACCAATGTCTGAAAATTATCTCTTCCTTTGCTTTTCCCATGATAGGGAAAGAATAGCTTTTTAGGCAAGGGGATAACTAGCTCATTCTCTTGGTATTTTGGCCAAATAATGTATGAATCTGAAATACCCACATGCTGACATCACACACTGCATGATGGTACTGAAAAAAATTTTATACCTTTTTCTTGAGAGTAGTTGACTTAAACAAGTTTTTCTATAGGTGCGTTTCAGGTTTGCAAAGCACACAAGGACCCTGGCCTTTGTGGCAGTACTTAACAGAAGTGGCATGTTTTTCTTTGGGGAAGCCAGTTGACACATTCTGCATCTGGTCAGATGTTTGCAGGATCAGGGCTGAGTAGGTTTTTGTTTTTTCCTGCGTATTACCATAATTAGAGTAGGTGGAAGGATGGAATAGTAGCTCTGTGCATGCTTTGCCTTTTCATAAATAAAGGAAATTTTCTTTTTCTTTTCAGTTTTCAGTCCTTCTCAATCTACCTCTATTTAAATTCTAAGAATGATTTAATCAAATATACTGTTTCACTAAGATGTCTAAAACTGGCATTAAAACTGAGTATCAAACACCAACCTTTCTAAATGCATTGTGTGATATTTAGTCTATTTGCAAATCTAAAAGCACTATATTTAGTTTGTTGAGTTCTACACTTGCACCAAACTTTGTAGGTGGGGCCTTACAAAGTATGACTTTCTTTCTGTGCTGATGGAAACCTGATCTGTTGGTCAGCCTTAGTGCCTCAGCATGATTTTTGCAGCTGAACCTCAGCTACCAGCCAGGGACTTCAAAAGAACCAAGAGTAGAACTGACTGTCTGCCTGAGGGATGCCCAGTGCCCCTCTTACAACTCCACTTCCTTATACTGAAGTGTCCTAAACATGACTTCCTCAGTATAGCGCTTTGTCTGTTTGTTAAGCAATGACAAAACCCTGACTTGGCTTCCTAATGATGGACAAAACCAGTAAGAGAGAGTCTGAGTGATAGCAATGTATTTTTTGTATGTATATTAAGGAAGTGTTCCTGGAAAAGGAGTGATCACAAAAAAATGAAAACACTTTTTCAGAAACATGAGCTCCAAGTTGTTCATAAGAAGTGAGTCTGGTTCAAGAACTGACTCAAAACTGTGAATTTAGAGAGCAATCTACTTCTTGAGCAGCTTGCACACCTTCATCTCCAAGATCCACTGTTTCTGTGTAAAGCTTCAAGTAATATAGGTGAGCAGCAAAACAGCAGCTTTTCCTAAGTTTCCCCAGCAAGGACACCCTTCATACCAACAGCTGGCATTGATATAAGTTAAGCACTGTGACACGTGACTTGGTGGGCACAGGGTAAGACTTTGTAGTAGATGTAGTAGATGTGCATCATCTACTCCACAGAAACAATCTCTGCATGCCCTGGTTCCCAACAAGCAACTGAAAGAAAGCTGGGGCAGTCTAGCCCTACCTGGGCAGAAGCTGGGGGACCCTTGACTTATTACAACTAAAGGCTTCTGTGATCAGATGAAAACCATGCTGCTGGTACATGGTACCTCACACACATGGCAGAAATCAAATGAATCTGTAGCCCAAATTTTATGTGTGGCAATGCAAAAGGCTTAAGTGCCTAATTAAAGACTTACAAGTTCACAACCACTCTGATTGGTTTAACAAAATTACTGAGTTTTGATAGCTTCATTTTTAAATTGACATTAACTGGTGGTATAGGTTTCCATCTCTGTGAGGCCAATTACCTCTACGTGGCTAGGTCAAATTCCAGTTTACACAAGAATAAAGTCAGAATCAGGTAGTGTCTGTGAGTTAAATGGTGTATGTAGTGACTATTTGATATTTTTAAGTCATATGAGTCATATGTATACACTGACTGTGGTGCTCTACGTGGCAATTAAGAGATCTTTAGCACTGTTTATCTGTTGATGCTAAGAGAATGCAGAAAGAATTAAAAGGTAGTTTGAAATGACACTAATTTGCTTGCTCCTCATTATTGCAGCTCATAAAGAGGTTGATTTGCATACTGGATATATTCCTGGTTTGTATTTTAAGGTTATTTCATTTCCTGTTATGTTTTCAATGCAAATTAGCTTTGTATAGGGAAGAATACTCTGCCCTCTGAAAAAAGGCTAGAAGATATTATTTTGGAAGGGCAGGCTGCAGGTAATATTTTACACTAGCTGTGTTTTTTCTGTTCTCATTTTTTATTGTCAGTGAAAGTGAAAGATCTTCTTAAACCGTAAGCGTAGTTCTCTGCTGCACCCACCACAGCAAACTCTTCCAACAGCAGCTGAATTCTTTTAAGTCTTCTGCAAGACCAGAACCAAGCAGACAGCAGGGGGAAAATACATTAAATCAGTCTCATGAAAGTGGACTTCATAGAGGAAAGAGGGTAGGATCAGACTAGGTAGAGTTATGAGTGTTTGGGGAAAAAAATATTATTCCCCCAAACTGGGAATGAAACTATGCAGGCAATCTTAGTTGTAATTATTACTCTGCTCTTAACTATAATGATGTTGGGATTTATGTAGCACTTTTCATATGTAAATTGCTCATCAGATTGCTAATTGTCTCATAACATAGACAGTTTCTTGTCTGAATGTGGCTGCAAAAGCGTTCAAGAATCTTTCAACAATGTCACATACAGACAGCTATTACAATTTCTGTTTTGTGTTCTAAAGAGATTATGCTTTTACACCATACAGCTCTATCTGTGTGCCTGCTGAATAATGTCAGAGCACTTGCAGCCAAATATGACAGAGCACTAGAGGTCCAAAAGATTCAAATTTCTCAAATATTTTAGGGAAATGGAAGACTAAACTCAGGAAAGAGACTCAATTACTATTTCCACTGAGGGAAAACCTGCAATGTTTCCAGTTTTCCATGGGACACCAGGGAGTTTTTCTCTCTGTACATGCTACAGATAGCTAAGCATCAGGAAGCTCTTCAGTCAGTTTTCACCTCCTTACACATGACAAAATCCAATCACAAGACAAAGACTGATAGGAAACCAGATTTCATTGCTTGAGGTATGGTGGAGTAAGAGTTAATTCTGGCTTTTAAAAACACAGTAATTTTGAAAAATGTCCCCTCCTGTGAAAAAGCAGAGAAAGGCAAGGAGACAGAATTCATCCTCCACTATTTCAAGCGTGCAGTAAATTACTTTCCTTGTCATCCAAAATGTGTTCATGAAAGCAAGTGAGGCTCTGGAAAAATTAGCTGAAAAGACATTTTCCTGTTGGAACATGCTATTTAACTGAAACACATGCCATTTTCAGTGCATTTGGATGTATAGAAATTGTAAAGCAAATGTCAGTAATGTGCTTTGTTTGCTTCAACATTTTTCTTTTGTTTCCAATATATTTCACATTGTATTATACAGTAAGAAAAACATATAGGAAAAACTTCTAAGTTTATTCAAAGCAGAACTTTTTGAAAAGCTCAAAGGGGCTTAAGTTAGATTTCAAGAAAAAATGAGGTTTTCTTTCAGATTCAAAAGAAAAACAAAATTCAGAAAGCTCTAATTTTCTGTAGACTACAATTTTAGCTCTAATTGCAACCACCATTATGACTCTAAGGAGCCTTCTTTCTGAGCACTCTACCAAGAAACATGTCTAATTCTTTCTAAATAATTTATATCTTATGTTCAATGAATTTAATGATGCAGGTCTAGCAAACTTTCTAGTCTAAAGTCTAATGTGATTGTTTTTTATCTCTATACTTGTGTGTTTTCTCATGCCACTGGACATGAGTTGAAAAGGCTGTTTCCATAGCTAAAAAGTATATGCTAAGGGGGACAGAAATGTGTATAAGAGTACAATTGCTAAATACTGGGAATGCAGCCATAGACCCAAGTATAGGATGACTAGTCAATTCAAAAAGAAAAAATTCTTGGTTTGTCTTCTGAATTAAACATATGCTTTGTTCAATGTATTTAGCACTGAAGGAAGAAAATGTGCTGTTACGGGGAAATAATCCTATATTTGCCAAAATTTAATGTAAGAAAA
This sequence comes from Certhia americana, assembly GCA_018697195.1. NCBI lineage: Eukaryota > Metazoa > Chordata > Aves > Passeriformes > Certhiidae > Certhia > Certhia americana. Next base: position 18,287,841 of record CM031857.1, on the reverse strand, counting down.
CATGCTAAAACCAAGAGGAAACTTATTGTTTTATGAACTTATCATTAAGGATTTTCTTCATCTGGGAGAAAGTGTGAAAATGGAATGAGAAAAATAGTAACCTGTGAAAGTGTGAAGTGTCCTAGGGATTTCATTCTCCCAGTCACCACATTAGTTCTAGAGGCTCTGATTTTTTTCCTTTCTGTTTCACTAGGCCATTCCTGTCAGCATCTCTGGGTTGCCCAGTTTTGGGGGAGAAATCAAGCTAAAATGAAGCAAGAAGGTGCTGAGACTAGGCAGTAATTCTGTACACTTAACTGTAGTTACTTAGAAATTACCGAGTCAGTGGCATGAGTGTAGTCTGGTAAAGTTCAGCAGAAGTCACTGTCACAGGAGAGCTAGTTTGTGCTGTGGGTATGAAAGGAGTCTGTTCACTTTTTCCACCTGTGAGCTGTGGAGAGCTGCGTGGGATGCTGCCACTCTGGTCTGACCTGAGTAACAATACCTGGAAACTGTGAGATCTGATCTGGTAGAAGCCCCACACTTGCCTGCACTGTCACTTCATTACTTTATTAGTCACCAAGGGGTGGATTGCTCATGGGAGCCTTGTGCAGTGGTAGATTGGAGGTGCTTCATGGTGCATGGTGACTTGATCCTGAAAGGAATTGAGTGCCGTGGCCTTAATTTAGCCTAAGACATCGTTGTATGTATGAGTTTAAATGAGTTTAAATGAGTATGTATGAGTATTGTATGAGTTTAAATTTTGAACTCCGCTCACTGCTGGAGGGGAAAGTTAAGGACCTTGTACCCTACATAAAACTTCAGTAGACCCATAAATATAGAGGAAAAGTGGAATTTTGCTAGTTAAACATCTTAGTAGAGCTAGACTTCTAGATGTCTTTCTGAACCAAAAAGCTAGACTAATAAAATATTTTGCACCTGCGTATTTACTGTCTTGACCTTTACTGTTGCCATCTAGCTTTTCTCACCTCCCCTGGTATTTTTCATCAAAGAAGGAATATTATTAGTCTGCTGCAACTTCCTACCCTACCCAGAAGCGTGAAGGAAGTGTGAGTTTTACATGTGAACACATACTGCACTGATGGCAGGACAAATGTCAGTGGTGATGTGAGAGAGGTGAGTTAAAGTGGCTCATTGCATGGCTGCAGAGGTGGACAGCTTGTGAGTTGGAGATTCATTACCTGACTCCCAGCATTGGGCAGCATGCTCTCTGCAAATCCCTGGCCATAAATAATTATTAATAGTAATCCACCGTAGCTACAGAGTTCAGATGTCAATATTAATGAAGTGAAACTACCAGCGGCTTTTGCTGTGAATTAAGTGTTGACCATGGCAGTTGATGTAAATCAGTTGTGAATAGCAGTGAGATCAGATGCATGCAAATGAAGATCGTTCTCAGCTATTGCCTATGGCTTTTTTTGCCAGCTATTTCATTTCTTTCTAATGTTTACCTTTTGTCACCATCCAGTTGGTAGGTAGAGTGGTACAGATGGGTCTGAGTAAGAGCTCATGTGCCAAAAATTGCTGCTCCTGCTTGCTTTTGGAAAAGGATCAGTATCATCAAGTGTGTGCTCTGCAGTGAGGCAAGAGTGCTGGGTGGCATATTGGTGAGACAGAAATTGCATATAAATTAGTTGAAGTGGGTTATTTTCTGGGAAGTTTGAATGTGTGAAAATGTAGATCTCTGTGAATATACAGTTCAAGAAGCATAGGGAATTCCTGTAATAAAAAGAGAAATTATCTAACTCATTTTTACTAGGCAGTTTCTCAAAACCCACAGCAATCTGGGGTAAAATGAAAGATTAATGTTAGAATCAGGCATTTCCTTGCATGTAATCCCACTTACTTACAATGAATATTCATGGTGGCCTTGTTCATAATTCAATCTTATTTTCTAGGCAGCCCTTATCAGAGAGCATTTTGTTTTTTTCTCCTGATAAGATTTCCTTGGGGCCACATTTCCTTAGAGTGCTGGCTATCTCCTAAGGGCCAAAGAGAGTCATGGTTTGGATCAGACTGTGCTGCTGCTGCAGTAGAAGTAATGGTGGGGATTGAGAAATGGGTACAGGAGCTGCATCTTTCTTACTCCATCATGTAAATCATGTAATACACTATGGCTTTCTGCTGCCTTGTTCTCTGCTTCTTTGGTGATTTCCTGTTTCACTTTCTGCCTTTTTATGATTATGTACATCTTTGTCTCAGGGAGTAGTAGACCTTACAGATTTTGTGTTGTGGCTACATGAACACCATGGGATCAGTCTTAAATGGGAGGTGAGACTCTTGGGGAGCTTTGTTACAACCTGTTCTGTGGGATAGCAGGCTCAACAAGGTCTGTTCACCCAGAGAAAGCAGATGCAACAAAAAACAGAAGGGAAAAAAAAGATATTGAGAAACCTGTCTAATAGATCATTTAATCAAATGAGAGGGTGATTTTCCCAGGTTAACTGTTGGTGAGTGTGTGCCTGTACGATTTGAAAAACTGCTGGTGTCAGCTAAGGCTTCAGGGATCTGGAAAATTGTATTTTGTGTCCTTCAACTTGCTCACTTTCCAAGGGCACAGTGGAGCTCTCTGACCTGCTATTATTGCAAACATATGGTTTTGTCTTTGACACATGTATTTCCATCCCCAGTTGCTGGCACTATCTCAGTTTTCTGATTGCAGGTGTGTTCAACTAATATAAAATTAATTCCTTCTAGATATGTTGCACTGTACAGCAACTTGATTTTTATATATTGATGTATTGTATATTGGTTTGTTGCTTTTTTTCGTGATGAGATTCTAGAAGGAAAGGCAGGTGAAACACACTACTACCTACACAAGTTCCTTACTGAAATTTGGGTGAAATCCTCATTCTCAGCAATTCTCTTTCCCAGAATCTCTTCTATTCACCCTCTGTGGTGAGCCTGACAAGCTGTAAGGAAGACTGTCTGGCTTGTCGCCCTTTGGGCAAGTGGGTTCCAAAGAAAACGATGCCATTTTTCCTCAAGGGTTTTGCTCTCTTTTGTGCGTGTCTGTGTGTTTGTATGTGTGTGTGTGTGTGTGTGTTTGTGTTTTTGTGCTTACAGAAGGAAAAGGTGCTCTTTCACGGCTGTCCCTGTAACAGAAGGCAATACTGCTCACTGTGGACAGAAGCCTTCAATCAGGCTACACCTGGAAACAAGACTACCTCAATGTTTTTTTAAAAGCTCTGTATTTTGAAGAACTTGCCACACCAACCAGAGAGTGCACTGGGAGGAGAAGAACCAGGGGGCTGCCTATTGTTCTTAGAGTATTTATTTTTAAGTGGTTGTATTCTGTCCTCAGCCATAAGGTAGGACCGTCTGTTGTGCTTGAGGCTCACAGAAGCCAACTTTGGCAAGGTTTCTTTGTTAAATAGTGTCAGAAATGCCTATTCAAGTCTGTAAGATTTCCCTTTCCTCAGGGAAAAAATCAAACATAGCTGCCATCTCCTTAATAATCCTTGCTATTGATCTTTAGAGCACGGCTTTGAATGCCACCATCAGAGGCAGCACAGACCAAAGCAATTTCTCATTTTCTCATAAAGGAGATCTTTTTAGGCTCTATGATACAAAAAGTTATGTCTAAAAGAAATATTTAAAGATACTGCCATTTCATTTGAATTTGTTCAGTTATGGCAAAAGGTTCTTCATTTTATGAGACTATAATTTCTATTTTAAGGATCAATTGAGCTTTTGAGACTTTGGCCCTTGAAGAAAGCATCCCCACAGGAAACATTGTTCAAGGCTACTTACCTTACAAAAGCTTTGGTATCCCTACTACTGCAAATCACCAATCCACCTTAAGTGACACTATTACTGCTAAATTGATGATTTCCCAATTTTAGCACAGTCAGATACATCAGGACAAACCTGCATGTTGGTCTGGAATGTCTCACACAGACCTCACAGGATCACAGAGTCATTTAGGTCAGACAAAACTTTGGAGATAATTGAGTCCAGCCTATGACCTAACACCACCTTATCAACAAAACCATGGCATTGACTGCCACATCCAGTCTTCAACATCTCCAGGGATAGTGTCCACCACCTCCCTGGGCAGCCCATTCCAATGCTCAATCGCTCTTTATGTAAAATAATATTTTCTAATATCTAGCCTAAACTTCCCATGATGCAGCTTAAGATTTGAAGCCAAATCCCATGGTTTATGAAGCACAATATATGAGCCAGTGTGGTACACAGGAGGGGTTGTCTTTTTGTTCTCCTCTTCCTGGGACAGTATAGAAATTGCACCAGTTCTTGGCATATTTTCGAGCATCCAAGAAGTTTTGCTTATCTCACATCAGCTGGAACTGATGCCTGTGCTCTGTTCTCAAACACTCCATGTTCAAACTCTTCTCCATCTCCTACCACAGCCAGTGCAGCTGTTCTTAGATAGGAACTTTATTATTTTTATGCTGCTTGAGGATACTTTTGTGGCAGGAAAACCCTTCCCTTGTGATAGGACACAGCAATAGTACAGAGGAAAAGAGAGTGGGGTAAGGGTATGACTTTTCAAATATGGTTATAAGCTGTAGTTCTTTGAGTAGATGTCTCAACCTTTATGGGGTGCATTGAAATCAATGATGTATGTAAATTTAGACTTCTGCCCCTCTTCCTAAAGTTTAGTTTGTTCTTCATTTGATTATTATGACTTTATAGATTTTTTTTCCATTAAAAGAATGATAATCAAACCAGAAAAATGGCTGTGCTTTGAGAGTTTGCTTGATGACTGCCATGATGCTTTGGCTATGCATAAAGTGTCTTTTTCCAAGGTCTTTGTATTGGATTGTTTACTAGTGGTTGTAAATACTCAGTATTCAGGCAATTGGTTCCCGCTGCCTTTACCTTGTTTCTGAATGTTTCAATTAATGTTTGTCTGAACCATTTTTTCATTGTGAATTGTTTCAAATGATTTTGTAGAGACCCACAACCTCGGAAATCATTTTCATTTAGAACCACAACGTTTTAAGGGCTTGCCCAGAGAGGGCAAGAGCAAATAAGGGGAGAGACCCTTTCCTTCAGAACTTTCCCAGGTTGAGTTGAGTGTTAGCTGTCAAAGCATGTAATTTTAAGAACCTACAGAAACAATCAAAGCCTAGTTTAACTATACAGTTAGATCCCAACCTTGCTAACAGCACACACAGGCATGAATGCCACATGTTGTTATGCTAAAGAATATGCTCAGGAGCTGCATTTCTATTCACTGACCCCTAAAAAATTCACTAGAGATCCCATCTGCTTCCTGCTGTGACAACATTACACTGTCAGAGGGAGCGAGAAGGTGAGCTTGCCAGCACTTGAAAGTTGTCAGAGGGGACGTGGAGAGATATTCAGGTCACATCTTGCAGTTCCATTCTCCAACAAAAGATCAAGAAAGACCTTTATGTATGGAGAAATAGTCTGAAACACCCCTCCACAATAAATTATTAACTGAGATTTCCTATTGATGGTACCTAATAGAGTTCTGCATGATGTCCATGGATGTGTAATTAAACTAGAAATGGTGTGCTCTCCAGTCTTCTTTAAGGACTATTTGTTTGGGAACAATTAAGGCTAGTACAGAATATGTCAAAACTATCCTAATAAGTTTGGAAGCAGTGTAGACCTATTTACAATAGCTTTCTGTTGTTCAATGCAGCAGCATGGAATACTGCACAGGATAATTGAACTGGGGTTTTAGACCCGTGGCTCACTCTTCTATGGCTATAGTGGTAAGATCCTGAGCTAATTACTGTAAAGTTAGCAAAATTGTGTTACTGCAGCCACTGAAGTGCAGGCTCACCTTGAGAAAAGCTTGGCCAGAGGATATGTAATAAAGAATCTATTAAGCAAGTTTTCATCCATCTGGCTACAAACTCTAATAGCTGTGATGTGGAGGAATAAGGCTCATTACAAGATGATTTCATTTATGATACAAGTAAGTGGGAGCTCTGAGGTCTTACAGTTCCAAGACAACATGTTCCTGTGAAGGCAGAAACATAATCATCTGTTGTGCTCTGTTTTGCTCCTTTTAAGCTCTCAAACTCATAAAGAAAAGGGACTTTTAAAATCATATGAAGTATAATTTATAAGCATTTCAATATGTTTTATTAATAGAAAAGATTTTAAAATGTTCCTATGCATGAGATGTATACTTGTCCTAGTCTCACCTTAGCTATGTAAATGTATGTAAATGTAGCTACATTTTTTCATTACCATAGCCATGCTGGTAATTCTGTGACCAGGAGTCTTGGTCTGTTGTGAAGTGCTTTGCATGCTGACAAACTGCTCTAATTAATTGGCAAACTCTAATTTTGTTTCTTTCCATGAAAAAGACAAATTGCAAAAAGAACCCTTTAATAAACAAAGTCCTCTTTCTTCTCTAGACTTCTGTCACAGGAGATAACAAGCTTTTTTCCACACGGACCTCTAGAGAGAGCACAGAGCCAGAGGCTGATTGACATTGTGCGGGAATAATGACCCCAAAGCGTAAAATGTGAACATGACTTACCAAAATTTGCCAGTAGCACTGTGATCCACAAACTACTTGCCAGGGTGGAAGAGGAGGAGCTAGGAGGATTTCCTTTCCTGGTCACAGTGGACCTTCAGAAGATGCAGTGGTAGGTGTATAAACTGTTTGGTTTTGCTGGGCTTTTTCTTGTCATGCAAACACTGTCAACCCAAAATTCCATATGGTGCCTGGGACGTAAAAGTATTTATACCGGGTTGAAAGCCACTTCATTGACCACAAATCTCTTCTACTTCTGGATCTTGCTGACTGTTCGAGAGCCCACACTGTGTTTTTAAGTGCAACTACCAACTAAAGGACTGACAGCTTTTTTATAATCCAAGCATTTTAACTTCAGGTATTCTTTCAGCCACAGGAGCAGATGATTTCATTCAAGAAAAACCTTGGAGTTTTTCATGAAAGCAAAGAAAAAGAGAGAAACTCAAGAAAAATACAGTAGAACTGTAATTGTTCTAAACCAGAATACTTTCCAAGAGACATCAGTGTCTTTTGAGGCATACTCAATCTTAGCAGAACCCTTTGGAATGTGCTTCATTGTAGGATTGCAGTTTATTGAGGTCGTTGTCCAAAAATTAAGATAAGCCAGAACACGTTTTTCCTTTAGTTTCCTTTAGATTATTTTCCAGTATTCTTCACCCAGAGTGCTTCATTGGGCAGGTTATTTTGTCATAAGCACTCACCTCTGAAGGATTTTGGTAGCAAAGTAACTGAAACAAAGAGGGAAAGTAAGTGAAATAAATGGTTTTTCTTACTTGTATATATCCTTCTTTTCTATAACAAAGGGAGCAATTCAGAAGTATAAGTTTAAGACATCACTTGAAACAGAAACAACCAGCATCTGCACCTCATTAAAAAAAAATACTATTTTGAAACTTCCTAGCTAGACACTCACTTGTGTAATTTGTGCATCAAATTATTATGGTATGTTAGTTTCCAAAAGGAGGAAGCATACAGCAGTCACCTGATATGACTCTACTGGAGACAAGGAGTGAAGAAGTGTTTCTGATGAGTGCCATGGGAAGGTGAGGGTGCACAATTACCCCACTGCTACTCTAGAAGATTGCAATTATATGTGGAGACATCCTGGAGCAGGGGAGATCAGAAATGCACTTGCTAGAGGTCCGACGGAAACACATGCAGAGAAAATTGTTCACTCTCAAAGTTGCCAACTGATGTGAGCTGGGAAGAGTGGCGGGTTTTTTCTCCTCAGGGTCACTCTAGCCTATTGGAGGCACACTGTATGCCCAAATATGCAAGAATGTCCAGTTATCTTGTGGTTCTCCTCTGTCTTTCATTTGAAATTACCAAGGCAGCTGTCAGTGCCACTCCAGGCTGTGAACCACTTTGAACATGGCTCATCTCCCCAGGGTAGTGTGTTGATGGTTTAATGCATTCCTGGCGGCTGCCTTGCTGGAGAGACACAGGGTGTTCTCCTCCTAGCTGGAGTTTCTCAAGGACTGTGGCTTCGTGCCAGGTCACTGTGCTGGAGTTTTGATAAGAAGAGAGAAAACCAGATCAGCATTTGTCCAGATGGGATTGAGTCTCTTGCCAACTGGAGATCATAGAAAGTGATATTCATGGATGCTGCCAAGATAAAACTTACTGTTTTCAGAAGAATCCAGGACTACTTCTAAGCTATAGATTGATCTGGTATTGCTGTGTTCATGCTGTAGGGCTCTAAAAACTCAAGCTTTTTTCATATTGTAGAGCTACTGCTTTCTTACATGTAATCCAAGTCAAGCAGTAACATAGCTAAGCTTAGTCACTGGGATACAAAGATGCCAAATCTAAAGGGCTGAACAAGTCTAAAAGCTGTGTCTTTGATTTTATTTTGAAAACTGAATTACTGATAAGCACATGAAATCTGTAGATAAGAGGGGGTTCTGATACTGTCTTTACTGAAAAAAAATACACAGACAATTCAACCATGTCAATAGAGGCTTTATATTCCCATGTGGGAGAGTCTTGCTGATTGTTCCAGTAATTTGTTAATTTTGTTGACAATTGTGCTAGCTAGCTAGAGAGGTGTTTAACTAAAACATTTCCAACTGTCAGACACCCAACAACTGATACTTTTCAACATCTTTTCTTCTTGGAGAAATGATCCATGAAGATGACTTGAAAGAGTGGAATAACTCAGCCTAGAGAATGAAGTGCTGCATCAGAAAGGATGGGGGCAAAGCAACTTTTCATATATGCTGCTGTAAAGAGAAAAGGAATATTTTTCTCACACCGTCTAGCCTAGGTAGAGCAGGAAAAAATGTGCTTCAACTGCAGTATGAGAAACTAATTTAGCTGTTGAGAAAAAAACTTCTAATAACAACTGAATCACCAGAATAGATCAGCTTCCAAGGTTATGGAGTCTCTGTTAGAAATTTTTAAAAACAAGTCAGATAAAAATCAGAAAAAAAGTGAAGTTAAGGTGAATTTGGGACTGATTAGTTGTCTTCAAATCACTTTCAGCACTTTTTGAATGGCTTGTTGTTTGACATAACAAGGGTATAAAAAGGAACTTTTTTGTTACATTAAAGGACCATAACAGCAATTAAAAAAAAAAAAAAAAAAAAAAAAAAACCAACCGTGAGAGATACTATCTTAATCTAATCTATGCTATTTAATAAATAGTTAAACAAAGCATAAATATTTTTGTGGGAGTAGGGAGAGGAGAGGAGCAGCGTGGCACATTGGAGAGAGAGAGAACAGAGCCTGTAATGTACTAAGCCCATGGTTACAATTTAGAGAAAAGCTGCATCTTGTCTGGACTTCCCCTTAAATTATAGGAGGGAAAAAACACCACCAGCACCACAAACCAAAACAGTCTTCCAAGCTTCCAGTTCTATTCCATTGCAGAGACAGAGCATAGGGGAATGGCAGAGCTTTGCCCTATCACAAACTGGCCAGAGGGAAACAGGTATGTTGTGCCCGCAGGAAATGCCACAGGGATTCCTTAATTTTTAATCACATGTTAATTCAAAGTAAGATTTAACTTCTGCCTTTCAGGTCTCATCTACCCTGGCAGACCCACAGACAAGACTGGAGACCAAAATTATCATAGCTTCTACAATTTACAGAACAGGATTTATGTAGCTGGAATTGTCATGTTGCTTCTAGAGCCATGTCCATGCAAATACAAGGGAGAGTTCAGAATAAAGCCATTTAGCCTTGATCCACATTGCTCATGTGGTGCTTTGCAATAGGGTTGTCAGCTATTTGGAGGACCTTTTGCCTTAATGGGATCTCCCCCCTCTAAAAAGTTCCCATTGATTTTTTTTTTTTTTTTTTAATACACTTTCCTGAAAAACATGTTTTTAAATGTAGAATATTCAGCAGTGAGTTTTTGTTCATTTGCCTTTAAAGCTTTCTCTGTGAGTCTTATTGGAATTTATCCCAAAAAGATGTTAAAATTATATCATAGAGGGAATCAGTTTAAAGCTTACTGGAAAAGAGCTGATCTCTTTAATTTTGGTATGTTCCTAAGTAAGCATAATCTCTTGGTTGCAAGATTAAAGCACATCCATAGAAAACTATATTCACTAAAATATGCACAAGGCATCTTAACCAACCCAATGCTTGAGCTAATATTTTCCTGTTGATGTTCAGGAAACCTGATTGGGAAAATGGGAAGAAAAAAATGTATTTTGGTATTTTTGGTGGCAAAATATACCACTGAAGGGTTTTTCTTGTCTAGAAATTTCTGTAAGGAACAAGCATATCTGATGACTGCTGCAGTTAGGGCCCCATGCTGTAAGTGATCCTGACAGTAAACAGCTGGTGTGATCTTATCACACGTGTTTGTGCAACAAAAAAAAAATTGTCTCCCTTGATAGTCATATTGATATTTCCCTGAAATTCCACTGCCTCCCAAGAACAAGTCATGCAACCCTGATGTACATTGAACCTATAGCAACATATGGTAAAGCAAAAAATTGCATTCTTGAATAACTTCTTAACTAATAAAATGTAAACTTGTTAGCTTACATTTACTTCTGAGAGAAGAGCTGCACAGCCATAAATATTGCCACTAATTTGAACCATGTTGCCTTCAGATCAGGAGGCTGAAATGTGACCTGTTTTGCATGCAGGGGTTTTGGGACAGTGTCTGCTGAGGGAGGTCTGGCATCTGGACATACTATTGTTTCCACTGCCTAAGAGCTTTCCTTTTATAGACTGAGTAACCTCAACCTTGAACTTTGTTTATACCACAGGAGTCATGTTCTCTGTGACTCACAGAGCCTTTGGCAAATAAAAATATTGAGCCTTTTTTGAAGGGTGAGCAGGTTTCAGAGGAATGCTGAACTGAGACACACTTAGGAAAAAAGGAGAGGAGAAAATTTTGGGAGAAAGCTGCTCACATGGGCCTCTGGTAAAAGACAGAGAATCTTAGATATTGTTCAGCATCAGGTTGAACAAAATAAACCAAAATAGAGGGAAATCTTGGGAGCAGGGGTGCAAATTCATAAATAAACCCCTGTGGTTGACAGGGCAGAAGAGTTTCCAGGTGCCTGAGCCTTGAATGCAGACCATCCACATCAAACATTAGGTCTCTGAATCTGGCCTGCCCTCAGAGGCCACAGAAGAATGTTGAAGTTCCTCAGAGTGTCCTTCCACTTCTCCAAGTCTACTCATGTCAGACAGGTCCCAATGAATAAGATAGATTTTTAGTGTAAGAATCACCACTAATCTGAAATTGCTTGTTGTCTATCCCTATTTCCTCCTCGTCAAAGACAGTAAAAACTCCAGAAAACTCATAGAAAAGATGACATGAAACATCTCTTCTGCAATTAAAATCATTCTTCTAGTATTTATGTGACCCAAATAATAAAATCTGTGAAAAGCTGGAAATTTGCTCTACTCAGGATGTCCTGTAAATAGGGAGAAGAATGGGTGAAAGGTAAGTACCTAGAAGAGTACAGATCCAAATAGTGCCGGGAAAGTAGAGGAATGGAAAGCAAAAACTGTATTATCATAAGTACACAAGGTCTTGATCAGAGGTTGTTGCCATCCAATGTGGAAAGAGAAGAGAGGACACAAGGAATCAGCCAAGTGGTGAAGGGCAATCTGTGGTTTCCCACAGGTGTGGGAGGTGTGTCTGTGTATATCACAGCCCTAAGGATTTGTGCCTGCTTCCCCACAGAATGACAGAGGAGATTCCACTTCTACCCTCCCTGGCCTTGGATGTCCCTGGGAGTTTCACCAAGCAGCGTAGCCCAGGTCCATAAACACAACTGCTATGAGTCCTGGGAAGCTCATCTCCAGTATTCAGGGGCAGCCAGGCAGGAAAAAGCTGTCAGTGGAGAAAGTGTTAGAGCCCTTGATAGTTATCTTCTCCTTGGAAGCCCTGGCAGAGCAGAGGCTGGAAGAAGTGTCCTCTCTGCCTGCAATATCTGCAATATCCTCACCTCCTTCCCAGGCCTACGAGTCATATTTTGCCTTAAAGAAGTGTGGAGCATGCAGGGTACAGTCAGTCTTGTTGTTGGGGGGAAATATGGCAAGGGGACAAGGGACAAGAGGCTGACACAGCTCATATTAAGAAGGCTGCTGAAAGGTCTTGTGGATGGAGACAGTTCTCTGAAAGAATTGGTGAGGTGCGTCAGCTTTCCTCTGCTAGCTTTTCACTGATAGGAAATGACTACTGTGACAGTTTAGCTGCTCCTGTAAGGTTTATGCCCCTTTTCTCTTTCGCCAGAAAAAAAAAAAAAAAAAAAAAAAAAAGCAATAAATGGCATTACAGTCCTATGAAAAAATACTGTAATATCAGAATATTTTGGAATAAAGTAGATCTGGGATAAGGCTCACTCAAAATATTGGTGTTAAGTCTGAAATTCATGTGCTCATGAAACCAATTAACACAACATGATATTAGTAATAGTACTGTCAGATTAGTTTCACTCTAGCTTATCTAGGAATTCCAGCCAGAGCTGTATAAACCTGGTCTTCCTTGTCATGCCATTGAATAATAAGCACTGAGTGGCTGACATCTGTTCATATGCTTACTGTGTTTCATGCTGCTAAGTTTTTTCCACAGGTAGGGCAAATAAAGTCCCATATTAACCAGGGCTTAGTGGAGCTCTCTGGCAGAGCTCTATAAGGCATAATAGAAAGTAATTTACAGACAGAATCCTATTCTCAGTCACAGCAGCTGGTTGAAGTGTTAGCTTATATTCACTGAGGATCTGGCTGTGAGACCTGGTTTGGCACTCTTATCCCATATTTACACTAGCATAAGCCAGCTGGAAATCACCAAGGATGTGGGGTGTGGTTCCTCACAGGAAACACTCTGACACCCATGTTGGTTTAGTTTTCTTGTTTGGAGAAGTGAACATATTCACAAGCAGAATGGTACATAAAATTAAGAGTCACCTTTTGACAATAAAGTTGCTATTACCATAAACCAATATGATTTATGTACCAATTCTTTTTTTATTGTCATCTCTGAGTTGCAGTGACATTATTTGAGTTGAGAATTTCCTGAAGACAGCAGGCATATACAGCTGGCAAATACAAAAATTCCTTTGCTTTTGTGCTCAATTTAAGCTGGTTTTAAAAAAATATTTTTAGTCTTGGGACAGAAAAAATAATCTCAGTGTATGTATGGGCTTTTCATCATACACCAGATAAAATGGTCATTTATTCTCAGTAATTCAATGACATAATTTCACTGTCATTAACCAAACAAATTATTTATCTTCAAATGAAATCTAGAAAAGAGGCTGGAAATAGGATTTGCAGGGAGGAAATTCAGTCCTTTTTTTCTCATCTCTGGACTTTAAAGCAGGGGCCATGCTTTTATTGTGTTGACACTGCCTTGCTGCAATTGGAGACATACCCTCATCTTCTACCCAAGACTTACTGGAGCACCACTTAAAGAAGAGAAGGCAGCCTATTTGTTGCATCGAGTCTATTACAGGGTGAAGATGGTGGTAAGCCTCATATCTGGATTAAGTTCTGGTTCCTTTAGGAGCTCAGCTCAAAGGCTGATGGTAATGCAATAGCTCAGATCTGTTAATGTATGTCAGAGCTTACAGATGTCCCTTTATCGGTCTTTAACAGGACCTCTTGCCCCTGATATTCCCTGAGCCTAAGGTGCTCTGTTGTATTGATCAATTCCATCCCCAGCCCCTCTCTCAAAGAGTAGTTTGAGTTCTGATGCACATGTTGAGGCATGGAATTGTGAGCACCTTGAATGCATTTGCTGAGAAATTGGCGGCTTGAAATTTTAATTGCATCTTCCCCTGTTCCACATTTTGCCTAAGTGCCATTGAAAAACCTGCACAAATTGTGATGCAGTTTCAGGTACTGTTTCTGGAAGCTCCTGATGCTCCAACACAGGCACATTGGAGGAAGTTCAGCACACAGCAGCACAGATGATTATAGGGGCTGACATGATTGCTTACAAGGAAAGATGAAAATGTGCAATGCACCTAACTTGGCTAAGGAGCAGCTGGCTCAAGTGCCAGATGAAGACAAACGAGAGGAGTCAGTGCGGGCATGCGAAATGAGACAAATCTGGAGGTAGGAAGCATTTTGGCTGAATAGTAGCCAATGTTATGGAGAGAAAGGTCTAGGTGATCAGCAAATCCCAACATTTTTCATAACAGGAATTTTTAGCATCTCAATCTCCTCTCCTGGGAGGAACAGTCTGGAAAGAAAACAGGCTAAATATGAAGGGCAGACAGATTGCAACCCAGCCTGTTCCAGGTTGTATAATTTATGTATTAGATATAGGATGATTTTCAAAGAAAATGGTGGAAAATCCATGAAACATGGACAGATTAGTGTACCAGTGAATGCTCCACAGGGGTCAATTAGGAAACTATAGAAAGATGTATTAGAATGTTTGTTAAGACTTATTCAATTTCTAAACCGTAACACTTATGCCAAACGCACTCAGCAAACAAAAAGAAGTTAAAAATAGAATCCAAAGGCATAATGATTTCCAGTTGTATTTACTTTCCATCTCATTTCAATGACCAGGCAGTAAAGTTGGCAGCTTTTATCCATCTTAATCCATGGGTTAGTGAATGAACTAAATTTCAGGGCTCGGTTTGTGCCACATGGATTTCTCTCCAGTGAGCAAATTGGCAAGTTTTCAAAATTTTCTTTCTGGTTTTTAAAATACTTTTGGGTATATGCAGCCAATTCATCTTTAGGAGATAATCAAATTATCAGGGTACCTAAGTCATAAGGAAGAGAGGTAAGAGTACTATTAATCCAAAGAACACTGTGGGTACCAACTCTCTATTTAGTCTTGCCCAACAATAGTTTTCAGTCTATGGACATCATACAACACTGTGATATTGTGTGTAGAAGTGTGTCCTACTGAGAATTGCCATATCTTCTAGTATCTTTTGCCTTTGTTTTAGTACCTGGGGATATTGCCAGTCTAGCAATGTCCATGCTTACTCTTTTCAGCCTCTCTGAATTTCAGTCTGCTGCAAATTTACAGGTAATTTACAAACCATATGAACAGCTATATAGAAGTCTAACAAAAATTGTTACTGTGCTTATCAAGTTGTAATAACACGATTACATGTCCAAGACACAAGGAACCAGACGTATTTTTGTCTTTTGTACACTTATAATATCTGATGCTATTTTCCTCATTTTTCTGCTTAACAAACCAGTGAGATTAGGAGAGGTGTACTTTCTTTCCCCCGCATTCCTAAAATGTTTTTTTGGGAAACCCTGCTATAGTAATGATTCATGCTGACTAACAGATTAGCATTTTTTGTTGAGTTTCAGAAAGCACTTGTTTCTCTATCTGCAATTTTGTGGATTCTGTTAACACAGTCGTTTAAAAGTTAAAACAAATAAATTTAGCAGCAGGAACATTACCTCTAGGACTCTGTCTGGCCAACATCAGTCACACAAGTCTGCAGAGAATCTGTCAACAGAAGGGTGAAGAGTTAAATTCTGTGGATGTTTGTGTGTTTGCCCCTATTGAGAACAGTAGCTGTATGGAAGTAATAGAACAGCACTTGGCCTTAAGCCTTTCTCAACAGCCAAAAAGTGCTGCATTATCTGGATTTTCTCTTGCAGACTTTCTCCCTCAAGGAGAAAACTCTGTGTACTGGATGTTCTTGAATGAATAACACTGTAAACAGTCTCATAATTAACCCATCTTGCCTAAAATGAGAATCTTCCTAAAACATGCTTAACCTTGCTGGGATGATGGTGTTTAAAACCCATCTGCAGTAGACAGCACTGATCTGAAGCAATGTAATATGGAGAGAATTTGTAAGAGGAAACCTATTAGATGAAAAAAAAAAGTGATAGATGAGAGAGAGGAGGCTGAAATCAGATTAAGACAGTACATTTCTTTGCCCTGTCTTCCAGTTTGTCTTTTTTCAGGGGGGTGGGTTGAAGTGGCACCTACCATACAGGGCTCAATTTAAAGACTTATGGCCCTAAATAAATGTGTAGGAATTGCCAAGGAATTGATCCTTGCCTGGAAAATAGTGCCAAACATATTCACCAGAGGGGCAGGTGAGAAGAGACTGGGGTGTTTTGTTCAGTTGGTTTGTTTTATTTTGTGAGGTTTTTAACATCTTGTGAACAGTCTGAGTGGGGACTTCATTATTAATATTTTGCACTTCATCCCATGTCACTTGCACATATGTTTTTGAAATAAGAGAGATGAAGAAAAATTATTTTAATCTTTTCCTTTCCTGCAGTGTATGTAGATGAAAGAGTCTGCAGTAGTCACCATTAGGCATCTGGCTACCCCCACAGATTGGGCACATGCCTGATTTTATTTGTTCTCCAAAAATTTTCTTGGATTTTTCCCTTTTCCTTTAAAGATGCTATGTTTGCAGCACTGTGTCTAAAGCTCTGTTTATTGAATTTCATGCTAAGATGATTGAGAGGGGGTTAATATACTTTTTCTTGTTTGTCTCTCTCTCTCTGAGCTCTTCCCTGAGCTGCTTGCTACATCTCACACAGCTGGCAGTATCTGGAATGTCCAATACTGCTGCTGCACATGTGTATCTCCAGGAAAAAGGTATTTCTGGAGAGCACTGACCACTCTAGCCTTGTATTTTATCTTTGTTATCAGCAGCTAACAAGGACATGATGACATGCAAATGTCATTTACAAACCAAATTTAAAGGGCCTGTATTAACACAGGGGAAGAGGCAAGTTCTACTCTCTGTTCAGTGTATATGTGTGAAGAAGAGTTAAGCCAGCTTGTCTAAAAGGAGGACATGCCATGGATTTAGTTTAAGTCAGGTAATTTTCTATGTGGAACTTCTCCTAAGCTTGATCTCTTCTGCCTGAATTTTGTTTTTATAACTTTAAAACTTTGGTCTGAATGTTGAAGGACTTTTGCCTTGATTTATTGTTCCCTTTATGTTGTTTAGTTTTAAATGAGTTGGGAGATGAAAAGCATACTTAGAAGAGGTTAATTGTGGTCACTTCTGTGGCCAGTGTGACTCCAGCTTTCTGGCTCCTATTTCAGCTCTGCTATCTGGCTTAGCTTGGACTCAGAATCTTAAGACTGTGCTTGGGAAGAGCTTTAGATAGAATAGGATGAGCCTGCTTGGTCCTGGGTATGGATGATTTACCACATCACCAGGAACAAAAAGGTCAACCTGTGTTACCCAGCCATCAGTTTTCAGGCTCCACCTCAGGGAGTTCCTGAGACTGCTTGTTCTCAGTCTGTACCCTGGTGTATGTTCATGTATAAACAACAGAGTGAGCAAGCTTGACCTGGAGAACAACTTCAAACTTGGCTTGACTTGCAGTGTAAACATACCTTCAGAGGCGTTTTCACAAACAGCAATCCATACACAGAATGGCTTCAGAAACTGCAGAAACTTGTACCAACTTTAAATACAAGTCTTAACAAATACTAACTAAATACATGCGAAGTCATTCACAGG
Source organism: Certhia americana (assembly GCA_018697195.1). Taxonomy (NCBI): domain Eukaryota; kingdom Metazoa; phylum Chordata; class Aves; order Passeriformes; family Certhiidae; genus Certhia; species Certhia americana. The sequence goes on along the minus strand of CM031857.1, from coordinate 18,270,453 downwards.
AAGAGTGTGGTATGTGAAGGATATGTTTCACTTGAGGTTGGACTGATAAAGAGTAATTTAAGATCAATAGCTGTGTATTCAAGTCAATGATCAATAAAATATTTAGGAATAGGAACACAGTGAAATGCCTAAAGGTGCAGATATAAACTTCTTTAGATAGTTATAACATTGCAAAAAATTCCAACTCACAAACACCCTCTGTCCATCTTTGAGGTTTAACTGTCTCTGTACATCTGGGTCCCCAGATATTCCAGAAATGAGAGCTGTATAAATGTCCTGCAAACTGACAGGTTGTTAGGAAAGTGAAGATTGGAGAGTTAGGAAAAATTTGAGATAGCCTAATAGTGAAATTGTAGTTGTGAAGTTCTATCACTAATGTATTCTTCTTCACCAGCCAGTGATGCAGAAAGATCATCTTTATGGTGTCCTGTCAGGTTATCAATGACAAAAGACACTGGGCTATGAGAGCTGTCATGAAAGTATTAAAATCTCCTGTGTGCAAAACAAAATACAGAAGAGAAAAAAGATGAAAAAATCTCCTGAAAACACTTTCCTCTTCCCCCCCCCCCCCCCCCCCCCTCAATTGAGAAAGTTACTTTCTCAGCACTCTGATACTTCTCAAATGAAGAAACTACTGATTTCTCATCTATGTGTTATTTTTCTTTAATAGTGTTCTAGGGCACTAAAGTTAGCACATATCATCTTGTGTGAAAAAACCCAGCCTACTACTGAAGTCAAGAAAACTGCCTGCATTTTAATTTATTTAAAGTAAGTTAATTTATTTAAAGTAAGTAAAGTTACCACACTGTGGGGTTTTGCTTTTAGTTTTTTTCTTGTGTAAGAAGCCAGCGTAAGAACAGGAATAGAAATGTTTATATTTTTATGTTGGAACATATCCATTCATGTTTGTACTGTATTTCAAAGATGAAAGAACAGTGAAGTCTAATTTAGACTTCATTTGGCTAAGAACATGTTTATTAAGTTCTATAAAAGCAGTTTGCCCAGAAGGCAGTGGCTGCAGCAGTGGGAGATGCATCTTAAGAGTCTTCTACAGACACCTTCCACTAAGTCAATGGCAAAAGAAAGATAAACTTTCCACCTAGTTTTTTGATGAGCACATGCACCTCTTCTTTAGCACATAAGTAGTTTGACATTAACCAGCAGATAGCTTCCAGGCAGCAAAGATGGGGATGCCAACATCCAGCAACTGTGATGTGAGGAACTAATGTGTCATACTTACCTTAGTTTTAATATTGCATCTGTGGAGTGGTACCTAGGTAACTCACTTTGAAAAAATGTGACCCAATCTGACTTCTCCTATAATTTGTCTGTGTAAGTGGACCATTCCTGTTTCATTACTTGTTCAGTTTTTGTATGATCATAATGTGACTGCAGTCATGTAAGTGGTTTTAAGAGGGCAAGGATGTATCTATATGATGAGATTTAAGTGCTTGTGCAGTTTTGCACTTGTGCAGGCTAACATGCTTAATTTCAACTTGGAGTTGCATTATAGTTCATGAGATGTTCACAAGTACAGATGACTCAATGCAACTGGCAACATTTTCTGGTTTTGTTTTTTAATGTTCCGTTTCACTATGTGCAAGTGCTGCTGAAGGAGTGTTGTGTAGGTGGAATTACTTAAAGGTTAGTAAGGGTGATGTCACCTAATGGGACTGTTTGTTTGGACTCAACAGGACAGCTAAGCAGTAAAGTATGTCTGATTTCTTTCTTCAAGCAAAACTGGTGTGAAAAAGTTCTCAAGATACAGAGTAGTTCACACAACACATGGAAAAGATTAACAGTAGAGAATAGTTCTGAGATTAAAGAACCAATTTTATGTACAAAATTATACGTATAAGCAAAGCCCAACCCATTATGTTTATCTATCCTTACTCAAACTGATCACTTTTACACCCAAGAATAATTGCATTGAGATATTTTTTGGTTTTTTTCCAAAATCACAGGAATTAAAATGCTTTCAATTGATTGGTGCCCTTACTGTTAAAAAAGTGATGGTGAGTCTCTGAGAAAGACCTTCAAAAAAGATTTAATCTTCCCGTGTAATTTTGTAAACTCCTTTCTCTTTATATGTGTCAGTATAAATTTTAAGAGAGGCATCCTTTAATCAAGTCCCAGACAAGTGTCTCTTTGGGGACAAATACACAAATGGCAGGAATTGGTTCTTTTCTCTTTACTGAAGGGTTAAGTAAGATGGAAGAGAAGAAGAACAGAAAAGTGTGAAAGAATAAAGTAGATAGGAGAGTTGAAAAAAGAGGAAGGGTAGAAAGAAGAAGAAGAAAAAGAGGTAGGTGAGAAAGAAGACATGAGTATGAAGGAATGAAAATTGTCTGAGAGGAAGGAACTGAGAAGCCTCAAGGGAAGTAACCTTTGACACTGAGAAAGTTATCATTTTCAGTATGATTATTCTGAGGCTAAGAGAGTCCCAAGTGCGTGAGTTGAGGTGTTCTGTGGTTGGGTTTCTCATGAGTGGGTGGGTATTGCTGTGTGCAGGATTCTCCCCTCAGCTGGGTCAAATATACATCAGAAGTGTACAGGTTGTACCAAACCTGTAGTGTCTCAAGCTAGTGGAAACCACTCTGCCAAAGTTCCTTTATATTCTGAAAATGATGGACTGGAAACAATAATACACTATGATGCAAAATTGAGTAAGTCCCCTCCATGAAAGTAATCTTACTGCTAGGCTACGGAAATGAGATGAGGAGAAAAACCTCCCAAACTAGCTTAAGAAAATAGTTTTCATTTTTCCAAATTCAAAGAGAAGTTTTCTTTATTCTTGATAAGGCTGATTTTTTTTTCCCCAGACAATGTGCTATTAAGGTAAGCTGCCACTACACTGTCTACTGCTTTCATCCAGGTCTTAAGACTTATGTCTCTGAGGTACTCTGGCAACAGCCTCGGGCTTTTACCCGGGAGTGAAATGGTAGAACACAACTTCATTTCAGGGGATTTGAGCAGAGAAATAAAATATTGAAAGTATCTATGCAAAGTTAAATAAAACCTGCAAACTTTAAGTGAATGAACACTTTGACAGGACAAGGCAGAGCATTTCTGGCAAGATTCTATTTAGGATGAGCAACTTTTACTGGGGATTAATCATCAAATTGATCAAAATAACTTTGCTACTTTCCACCCCATATTTGCACACCAAAACTTTGTGATTCAGCTCAGAAAAGCTAGAAACTATTGACACAAAGCCACCATTTGCAGAATCATTTCCTTGGGTATAATTGATGTTGCAGTCATGCTCTCAATTTGCACTTGGTGACCAAGGTGGCAGAGTAACAGGGAAGCTGATGTACATGAAGATGGATCTTTCTCCACGCTTCGCTCTTCATTTTTGAACAGCCACATCAATAGTTGTTTTGCTTGACTGCTGACATCTGCCTCTGTCTTGGAGTGGGGGGGACAGTGCAGTTCTGCTCATCTCTGAAGGAAAGTAACGGGGTATTGCACTTCAGGGGCAAGAGCTATGTTGCTGCTCTGAGGTGCACTAAAATTACACTCTAATGCTACATTTTTGTGACCTCCACTGCCTGGCTTAGCTGTATTCTAGCAACTTACCCTCACTCATGGTTTTTGCATAAACCTACCTCTGTGTGACTTTGGGCAAACTTTTATTTTTCCCAAGGTACCTATACAGTACCAAGGTAATATACAGGATCATTTGCTTTAGAAAAACAAGGTCTTTATCCTTTATTTTCGTAAGCCCTTCTCTATTTTAGTGCTTCCTATGAACTGTGAGGGTATTTCCTTTGCAAACATAGTTTTCCAGGCATCTAAAATTGTAATCTAAGATTGTAGTGATATATTGCAAAAATAAGTTTTTTGTCTTGAATATTGTCATGAATGCAGAGTATTCATAATGACTTAAAGGAAAATAGCTTCCCAATTTTTCCCTTAACTATTCAAGGTTTTAAGCCTTTTTTTTTTTTTTTTTTTTCTTTTATCTCCTGGGAATTTGCAGTTTATGTGGCATTGGTAAATGAAAGTTAGATATTCTAGTAACCAGTAGAGAAGGTGTACAATCATTTTTTCTTTCTGACGGTACTGCTGAGAATTCTCCCTCTTACTCTCATGAAAAGTCTTTTGTGCAGTTCCTCTCCTCCCTTAGGCTTTAATCCAGCAAAACACTTCCAACACCAAGTGGTCTCATTTGCTTTCAGTAACAATATTCACAGAGTTAACATAAAGCATGTGTTGGAGTGCTTTCCTGGGTCACTGACTGCTTTACTTGAGCTGCATATCAAGTCTGCTTGTATGCTATTCTAGAAGTTTCATAAACCCACAGTATCAGTTCTTCATTGTGCTTAGTATTTTCATACAATACACGTGTGTATTGAAGAAGATCACAGACTAATGAAAACATGTGAGTGGATACATAAATGTGCACCTAGTTGTGCTCTTTAGAGATGTAATATTCAGGGAGTCATTTTTTATACAGCTATGTTTGCAAAGAACAAACTGGGTTTTTTTCTTCCAATTTGTTGTGTTTCATTTTGAGATCTCAGAATGATGGCTAATGGAAATAATCAATAAGGTAATTAAAATAACCAGTTTTTGCCTACAATTGTTTATGTTGGGCAAAGTGATTAGTAGTGAGTTTCCCACTGAAAGCACCGGTGGATGTTAACATTGCTTTTAACCTGATCCCCGGTTTGTTGAGGTCTCACCATCTGCCTACTGCACTTATTTATTTATTTAAATTCTTTTTAAAGTTGTCCTATCTTTACAAAGGGTTGAGAAAACTACTTTTGAGTGAAGAGACAGGTATACGCAGCCGTCACTCGCGTCAGTAGTAAGCTAAGGGCATCCCGTATTTGACTCCAATACTTCTCTCTGCAGCATCCGGAGGTTTGCCAACACAGGTCATGATGTGGGCTGGCTAGGAACAGCCGCAGCAGCCCTGGTCCCGGTCATGTTTCTGCCCTGGAAGCAGAAACCGAGCGCTCTCCCTTCCCCTGACTCCTGGTATCCATCCGTGCGCTCCAAGGGCTGCCTGCGCTCAGACGTGCCAAAAGCACATCTAGGCTGCAGCTCCAGGGTTAAGGCGAGGAAAATAGCTGAGCTATCGGGAGCTACCCCCCAAGAAGCGACAGGGCGATAGCCCCTGCCCCTGTCGGCTGTTCTGTGGGCTGGTCAGCAGAAGGCAGCTCCTGCGAGCCCGTGTCACAGGGCAGCGCCTCTTCCCCACACCGGGGACAAACCACAGACGGGTCTTGTGACCGGGAGGGAAGAAATTTAGGATCCATGTGACACGGATAGGGAATTAGTCTCAAGGTCAAGTGTTCCCTGAGTCATTTGAAGTGGTAACCTGTGCTGATCTCATCTTCTATTTTTGCCATTATTGATAATATTTTAATGAGAATTGACAGCTCTGGCGTGACATTTGGGATATCTTAGCTCTGAAAACGGTTACCTGGAAATAATTAACTGACAACGACACTTCAACTAAGACTTCAGTTAGACAGAAAAACTGTCACCAAAATCCTGCACACAAAGTGGATTTTCATCCAATATATATTGTGCTGACTGCATTTAAATTATCACATAGAAAAAAATTTCCCCTTTTTAAAAAAAAAAAAAAAAACAACCGAACCAACCTAATTAATAGTTAAGCATTATTCTTAAAAGCTTTAATTCTCTATTTTATCAACAACTATTTTGCTTTTCAGTTGAGAGCTTAGCTGAAACTCAAACATGAAAATTATGTTCCAGTTCTCGGTATTGCAGATATTTTGATTTTTAAAGTGCATGTTTCATTGGCCACAGTCCCTGAGAGGGGAAGATGCAATCCCTCTTCTGCATATTTGAAGAAATGCTTTGACCTCACAATCTCCAAAATAGAAAAATCATTTTTAAACCAGGTTTTTCTTTCCTTGAAATTGTCTACACAAGATCAGCCAGATTAAAAAATACAATTTTTTTTAAAAAATCATGACTTAATTCAAAGTGTCATTTAGAGCTGGGACCCTACCCTGCATAATGACAGTGCAGCTGTGGTGTCTTGTTCTGCAGAAAACTGAAATAGAATCAGCCTCTACTTCCCACAAAACCTCCTGTGCTCTCTAGGGAAGCATAATCAGAAGTTTTGTCTTAGCAGTCTTCACCAACCACTAAACCAACTCTAGTTCTGTCTTAATATAGATAGGATAGTCATTTTACATACTGCTGGGCATGATGGTGACCTAGAAGATGGTGATGTGCTATTGACTTCTTTTGAGTCATATATAAAGTTTGACCTTTTATATCAACTGAGGTGATGGGGGAGAGAGTTTCAAAAAGCATTACTGTGGTTAAAATCCTAGTTTTACTAAGTTTGTTCTTGTTGAATATTTCAGACATTGCAGCTACCTCTGTATTTTTCTCTGCTTGTTGTGATGGTGACAGTGTCAAAGTGATCCAAGAAAGGATCTTTGTGGTCTTCTCTTCTTGTTTTGTAATGCACTATCTTTGGCAGAGAGAATCATGTCTTATTCCTTCATGGTTGATGAATTGTGTCTATCAAATGTGGTTTACAAGGTTCTCCTAGAGTCTTTCTGAATCTGAGATCTTTGTTTTCTTTCTAACTCAAACTAAAAAATCCATTCCAAAATTTTTTCTCTACTGTCATGTCCCAGAAAGGGGCCAACTTTGTGAGGGTCAAGGTGCCACAATAAGACTGAGTTAAGGTTTACATTTAATGTGATTAATACATTACATGTTTAGCCAAAGTAGTTTGAGGAATGATGGCAGATGCTCATGCAAGATTCAGCTGGTGAGGCTGTGTGGGACCTTAGGATTTGGTGCGGGAGACAGTCGGCCTCTGTTAAAATAAAGAAAGTGGTGTGCTAATTAATGCATATTAGTTAATAATTATTAGACAGTATTTTTGTGTTCTTCTCAGATGAGGTTTGAAGTTTTTACATTAGAATCTCTTGAGTAGCTGACCACGATCTGTTAAACATATCTCAAAGTTAACCTTAAACCTTATCTCTGTACTAAGACAAAAATTAAAACATACTTCCTTTAAGTCCCACCCCAACTAGCTGGGTATTTGCCTCAGGCTTCTCATCATTGCCCACAAAATGGAAAATTACTGCCTCTAGCCCAGTGATCAGGGTAAGCACTCCCTAAAATGAACAGTAAGAGAACATTAGCTAAGTTTTGTGAACCACCTGGTTAACATTTTAAGCTAACTTGCTGTTTCTTTCTGAGATGGATTAGGAGAAGTTCCTGTGAAGCAGGTCTCCCAGCAGAGCAGTGTATGTTTGTGACACACACTTTGTAACTTTGAGGGAGTGATTTCCAACAGCAGGTAACAACAAACTGGAAATAGTGGGGAAGAGAAGATGCATTTTTCAGTGTTGCTACCTGAAGGGTGGCCAAATATCTGCGGTCCCCAGACACCAGCTTGATTTCTGTGAGAAGGGAGATAAGGGGTGTTGAGGGGGAGACAAGAATGGGATGTGTAGAAAAGTATAGATTTTTTTGTGAGGGTGTTTTTTCATGATCTCTGTCTTGCACCCACGTAAGTGCTCCATTTTTCATGTAGCTCTGTCTTGAAGCATTCATCCTGCCTCTTCATCTTACTGACCCTTGTATCTGCAGCAGCTGAAGTAGCAGCTTTTCCTAGCTGATGCTTCCCATGATAGCCACCTATTTTAAATCAGGCCCAGAAGGTGTTTGAGAATTTTGCCTCTGCTGTTCTTCCTCTTTCCTCTATACCACCTCCAACTACATCAATGTTGAGAATCTAACGAGCTAAAGCCAGATGTTTGAAATATAGATAAGAAGACGGAGGATGTTTATGCCTGGGGAAAGCAGGGGTATATATTTTTAATTATTTTTAAATTTTTTTTTCTCTTAGTTGTACAAATCCTGCCACTTTAAAGTGGGGAGTTTATTCACTTTTAAAGAGAATAGTAGCTCTTCCGTTGGGTATGCCTGCAAAGAACTGTAAATCATTTATGTTACTCTTCACACTTCAACTGTTCTAATGTTATTTCATTCTGAGATGCAGGGGTGTGCTGGGACAAAAAAAATTTCTCATTGGCAATTTAAAGAGGATCTGAGAAACACATGCCTTCTCAGTTGTCACAGCATAGCCCCAGATTATCTGAAAGTATGTGTGAAAGACTGAACAGAGATACAAACACAGGGGAAGAAAGTAAGCCTCCTACACCTGATTTTCGCTTTCCTTGAGTCAGATAGATGAAAATCATGCCCATGTCATGTCTATATGGTATCTGATCTAGTTAAAGCTTTGAAGAGGTGATACTCTAGTGTTAACGTGACTGACAGAATCTTTCATGGAGTTGACATGAGCATATATATCAAGGAGAAGATAAATTAATCACTCTGGTGAGCTTCATTAGTACCATCATGGGCAAAAGTGAGATTGCATCTCCCACATTAACCAGGAATCCATTATGCTGCTCCTGTGGAGGGTTGCGCTTGAGGGAAGAATGGGTAAGAATGAAGAAAGTGGATTTGGGGAGTGAAAAAATCTTGATACTAAGTGAATTCAGGGAGAATAATTAAAGGGGCAGATGTTCTCTACTCTGGAAATAAAAGTATATTTGCTCTCTGAATTCACCAAAAAACATGACCCTGAGATTCTCCTGTTTTATGTAACATTTCACCCAACAAATCAAGATAAATTTATGAGAACCTCTGGAAACAGTTGAAACTCCTAAAGGAAGTTTGAGCCCTGACCTTTTCTCAAACTGTTTGTATAAATCTGATCACTGCTGTATTTGCAGAGCACACAGAGCAAAACCACCCTTTCCTGCACGTCACCAATAACAGTTGCCTCCATGTACGTGCGGTTCTACAGTGTTTATGTAGGCCAGTGATTTTGCACACCAAAGAGTACAGCCTGACAGGGAAGTCAGGTTAGTTGTATGGACTCTAGATAAGACCTATCTAACATTTCCTACCCAAAGCATTTCAGAAAGGTGCTACTTTACTTGCTTTACAAAAAAGAAGGTGTGTGCTGTAACATACAAGCTGAGTGGCTGTGGGGCTGGAAAGAAAGTTCATGGCAGACTGGAAAGAGATGATCTGGTTTCCTGATACCCTGGGTAGTTGCTGGTTACCTGAGCTTGGCACACCAGCCTTCTCTTTCCTTGTGTCCTAGAGCACAGTGCTCTGTAACTTCCAGAGGTTCCACATTGGTGGGTGGTAATGGAAGCTCTGCTGAGCTACAGGTTTGGTTTTTTTCCTCTCATGTGTTTTAAAATCATTGTGAAACACATTCTCACTATTTTGGCTGTATATTTTTAGTTCCCTCATCTGTAATATCTTCTGAATATCCCTTATTCTGGGGAAACCTTTTTATTAAAACAACAAATAAAACATATGTGCTGGGTCACTAAGCACTTGTAGGAAAAAGCAGAAACTAGTATGTTGTTTCTTGGAGGAATGACAAACTAATAGAGGCTGTAGCACGCAGATGTGTTGTTGGGTGAACTACAGATCCTTGTTAGATGCAAAAGCAGTGAAAGATGAGGACTCTCTAGAAAAACAAAAGCAGTAACATAGGAGTTATTTACCAAACAGTGAGAAGTGGGATTTGTGAATTGTCATGCTTTTTTGCATTAATATTGGTTTTAGAGCCTTGTTGGGAGTCAGGGAGGAAAAAGATATAAAATAAAATGAATCTGATCATCTGTCAAAATGTTAAATGATTAAGTGAAGAAAAAATGTAAAGGTCTGCCTGAATCATCAAAAATTTTGGTGGGCTGGGTTTTCCTCTGTGACTAAGGAGTTAGCTCATGACTGCCAAGTGAGAAATAGCCTATTGTTCTTTGTTGAAAACTGGAAACAAAAATGTAAGCACTTTTCTGGACATTTTTATTTTATTGGGATATTAATGCTCAATATAATGTATTATTACTTTGGCTGCCCAGGGCTCTCAGAGCTTTCTTAGCTTATAGAGTACACTGATATAATTATCAGTATTGAAAGAGGTCTTATTCTAAATCATATAGAGGGCTCAGGGCAGAAAAATATATGTAGCACACACACAGCTGTACAACCTTGTCTATCATTAGCTGAAAAGGTCCTGTTTTATTTCAAGTGTAGGGGGATCTCTGACTGTAATGTCTTTGGGACAGTCAGTTTAGGCACTGAAATCTGAACACATCTTCACTCTCTAAATGTGCCTCTAGGTTAAGGATCTGCTTTTCAACTATATTTCTTAAATTTTCTTCTGCAGGTATTGCCAACACCAGTAGGTCACACACTGGGGAAGTAGAGGACTCCTAGCTCCACCAGAAAATTTTCCCAGCTTCTACCTTCTTGCAAATTGGGTATTGATCCTTGTCTCACACAGAGTGCAGTCAGATACCCCCACAGAGAGTCTGAAGCAGTGTTTATTGACGCACACTCTAAGGAGAAAGCTGTATTGCTATTTCACATTCTCTCTACTAAACTGGTACTGCGTTTTCCAGTCATGCTCACATATATGCCTGTGTTCTGGACCCCACCAATAAGGAGGTGTCTTCCCCCACCTGTTGGTGAAGCAGAGGGAAGAGAGCTTATGAGTGATTTTTAGCTGAAACGGCACCTCCTATACATTTGAGACACATGGGTGTATAAGCTGTGACTAATATTCATTTTGTTGTGTTATATCCGAGGTAATGCAATTGCACAGAGAGCATTGTGAGTGAAGATGGTGCATCAGGCTATCTCAATTTTGTCTTGTAAAGCGTCAAGGGTAAGCCACGTGTGGCACTGATTATTAACTGTGGTATTACTTGTACACCAGGATTTTGAGTGCTAATGAACCTCCCTGTTGACCACAATAGAACTGATGTTTGATATGAAACTGAATCATCTTTCTTCTTTGTCTGTGCTACAAGAAGTTTTTTGATCAGGAGAATTAAAACTTGGTTCTACTGTTGTTAAAGATCATGAGAGGTCCAGAAGCATATTTAGAAAAGTTTACTGAAGGACTTTGTGAGGGAAGCTGATCATAGTAAGGTAGGAAGAGAAGAAATAATTTAAAAGAGGACACATCCTCTCACCTACTACAGAGAGAACTGATTCCTATCTTCTGACTCATAGGGCACATGGTAAAAGTGTCATGATGCAATAAAATATTCCAGAAATGCAGGACAAGAGCTTTTCTGAGACGGCGGGCATAGACCTGACTTGACTGAATGCTGCTAGTGTTTGACAACAAACTGTGGGGTGGACAAATCCAGGATACAGGGAAGGGGTAACATTAGCAAACAAAAAGGTGTTTTCATTTGTCAATCAAGCAAAGACTTATGAGGAAAACAAATACAAGGATACTTGAAAAGCAGGTATTTGTTATTAATTGGTATTGACACATAAAAATGAAGATGCTGGGTTTCTTAGTTTTCCACTATCAGATAGTACTTCTTTCCTCTGCCTTCACAATTTTTTACTATTCTTTTTTTCTTTTATATCCACACTTACTATTTACACAGGGAAAGCAGTAGCTGCCTAAAGTGGCTAAGGAAGCTGTTTACGTTTTTCTACGTTCCTGATGTTAGTTAATATTTAGAGGAGCCATTCTTTAGGCTCCAGAGGAGCCTTTATTTGAATACAGAGCTTCCTGCCAAACACATCTGGCAGAAAGGTTACCAATATATTTGGTTTTGAAGACAAGCACCTGCTTGAGGCTGAAATGTTGACATTTAGTATCTTTGCATGTGGTGTGTTTGCAGCTCCGCTGTTTGCAGCTCTGTGCACGCATGTTGTGCTGGTAAATATTTCTTCACTCTCTGTCCTGTAGTCCAAAATTGTTTAGCTGTAGAAAAGGGAGAATTAGCAATAGCAGTGCACTCTTCTGTTCCAGCAGTGATAAACATTTGACTGTCATTATGTTCAGCTTGGACTATTTTGTAAATACTCTGAGTTCTCCATATGTGAGTAGTCATCACTGTAGTAATCTAGGTTCATCTTGCAAACTTTTACTCTTAAAATTAAACCACAGGCCTTAATGGGACAAAATGTGTGAGGAAAGGGTACCAACAGGCATAAGTGAAGAAACTGGCCCTTAGAGAATGGTGTGGTGTTTAGAGTCTGAGATAATAAAGTATAGTGTGGCACAAATGTCTCACTAATAGATGGTTATGTGCTATGAAAATTAAACTGCCATTCCTGGAGTACTGGGCTGTGTGATTGTTGGGACATGCAGAGGCAACAAACATATGTTTTTCAGATGGAGTCAAACTATGTTTGAACAAACTTTAAGTATTTCAATCTTCATAGTTTTTCTTTAAAATTATATATTAGGCAATGAGTATGAAGCAGTTGTCATATTCCTGATGGAAATAAAATCTCTAACTTTGTATTCAAAGCTCATGGTGCCTGTCCTGGTACTAAGTGAATATAGAAATATATCAGTCAAAAACATCTGTTACCTGTGGTGCATTAAAGAGCACCTGGTCTAAATATACACCTTTTACAAGGCTAGCTTTCAGCCTAACTTGGAAATTTTTAAAGCTTTCAAAGTTGAGGTTTTTACTGAGGCTTAGGTTCATCCCTTACAGAAGATACATAATTGAGGTTAAGTTTTCAGGGATGAGCTCTAAAGCCTCAGTAAAATGTCCCAATAGCTTCATGAATCAAAATAGATTTGTTGCCCACTGAAACCAGACGAATGATAGATTCATTCACAAACACAGCCCTAGACATTTTAGTTTTCAAGGACTGGAAGAAGAGTCTAAGTTTACTGGACCAACTGTTTAACTACAAATAATTCAGCCACCTGCATTAACAGCCAAGAGCTGTAGGTCTCTATAGCGAGGCCTCATCTGCAGAGTGTTTGCCCTGAGGAAGCCCGTCAGGTCCCACAAGAACTGTTTTCAGACTGATAGGTTGTCATTGTTATTCCTTGATCATTTATTCTGTCCTCCTGCACAGATGGGTGAGGGCCTTATTGGAGGGCTGGGGGAGCAGGATGGGAATGGTGGTACCCATGTGCTGGATGTGGATCATTAAAGTCAGCATTAGCAGATGAGGTAGGGCTCAGGTGTTTTCTTGGTGGGATACACAAGTAAATTATTTATATAAATAAATAGTCATCCAAGACAATTAGCAGCCATAAAATGAAGTGTGGTGTGTGCTGGTCGGTCTCTCTCCCTTGCTTACAGAGACACACTCTTGTAAACAGGGGTGTGAGTGGGCCAGTTGTTTATTGGCCCTGCCAAAACAGAAATTGTACTTTGGCACAGTGTGAACAGATTGGTTGTGACTGCAATCATCCTTGCCACCCCTCTCTAGTGTATTCCCTTGGATAATGAACCTTGGATGATGTAAATTAACTCAGCTCCTCTGACAGCATTGCTTGTGTCTCTTCAACAGCTGTGCTGTTAGCATGGAAATGTATGGATTAATGGCATCTTCATGTCTCCTGCATGGTTGTCATTGTATGCAGCAATGGGGAGCAAGAGCATCCTGGATCATGGAATCTTTGGTACTCTTGTTTCTGAATGAAGAGGGACTCATGCAAACCAGCTCTGGTGTCTTTGTACTATTCAGTAGTGCTCCCATCCATAAAGGTTTACAGGCACTAATGCCTGGAGCCAGCTTTTGTCCTTGAAGAGGATGGTGGTGCAGAGATGGGGCTGGACATGTGGTAATCCACCCTGTGCATGCTGGAGAGTGTTGTATGAAGAGCTGCTTGGAGTCAGCCAGGACCAGTTCTGAGCCTGAGATGGGTCCACACAGAGAAGTGTAGCATGTCTTCTCTGTGCTCTACGTGTTCTCAGGTGCCTTTTCATGTGGACATAACCAAACTCTTCCCACACCTGCACCAGCTCTGCATGCAGTTAGGGCAACATAAACACAATTTGGTGCCTGAAATAATAAGCCAGGCTGGACATTAACTGCCTCAGCAGGCTTTGCATCCTCTATACACACTCTATTTCCATATGCACAGAGGTCTGCTACATGCCTTTGGAGCACTAAATTCGTATCTACACTAGAAAATAATACAAGTGCAATCATACCAGTTAACATTGCATGACTATGGTCTGTTCAGCTTTCAAATGTGGATCAAGACTTTTAGATACATATATTTAGTTTTATTTTTGCTGCTATGCTTCCTGTTGTCCTGTTCAAGTCTTGGGCTGAAAGTAGTAGGCTCTCCTTTGAGGCAGAGGGGAGGTTATAAACAACAGCTTCTTCCAAGAGCTGCTTTTAGGATTCCAATTTAAAGCAAAAATTTTCCAAAACCCAATTCAGTCTTTTTTCCTCTGTGAGAAGACTGCTTTACCCCTTCCCAGTACATCATACATGAACAAAGGGGGCCTATTTTTTCTGACAGAAAGGTACTTGTTTTTTTGGAGTTTGTTTTGTTTCCCAAGTGTGTTTAACTGCCCTGTGGAATGTTGTAAAAGGGGCTTTTTTTGAGTGTGTCTGTCGTCAGGCTGCTAGAGGTTTAGACTGCCTGTATTATCTTAGCAGTGATTTTATGCCACTAAATAACAAGCTATTAGCACAACCTTGCCATTGGGGTTTGTCACACTTTGTACATCAGTGCATGTATGTGTTCTTTTGCTAAGTCTCATCTCTCCCAGCCTATAGTCTCGTCATTTAAATCGAAGTTCGCAAACAGCATAATAATGCTGGGAATCACAAAAGAGGGAGCTAATGGCTGCAGCTGCTATTGTAAACCTGATTTCCACAGGCTCAGCAGGGCTTGGCATATCAGAGGCAAGTTCAGTAAAAGGGACCCTGCTGCTGCAGCTGTGCCCGAGCAGTTGGATTTTTGTTGTCAGCTTGGAATGGAAGCTGGGCTCGGGAAGCTCCTGACTGCCTCTTGCAATGCACCAAGTGGCCTTGGCCCCAGTGGGAGCCTTATGTGCTACAACTGTATTAAATGGATGCTGTTGCTGTGCAGGAAGCCTGTATAAGCTCAAGGATCCAAGTGAGCACTGAGGCAACTTCAAGGGTTTTGCCCTCCAAGAGAGGACATCCCAGCTCCAAAGACAGTAGAGGAGAAAGGGAAGCATTCATTTAATGCCAAGCTCTGTGTTTCTGTGAGAGCTGAAGCCATCCTCCTTTTGAGTGAGAAATTGCTTGTGCCAACTCAAAATTGATAGTGTCCTCAGGCTTCTTTCAAACATGTGATTTTCTTAATGAGAGAAGAACGTCCTTGAACTCCATATGCATTCTGAGTACCTGCTACTGCCCAGTATTCTCCTTTTTGTATGTAATCTCCCTATTTGCTGTCAGGACCTAGGATACGTTCAGGCACTTAGTAACTTCCAGAAAATACTGAATGGACCATGGAAGGACTAAACAGTTTTCCTTTGTGCTCTTCTGTCCCTCTTCTTTCATATTATTGCAGTACACTCCATGTAATGTGAGAGAGGAGAGTCTGTGCAGTCCCAGTGCATATATATCCTCCCTAAATTAACTTTTAAGTCATTTGGAAGCACCTGTGACATTGAGACCGAAAAAGGAGGCTCAGCTCGTCTCCAATAATGTCTTGTGTTTCTGTGCAAACACACGGTTCTATTCTTGTAGGTATTATGGCTGTGCTGTGGCATTTCACGTTGAAGAGGAAAATTTTCTTGAAACATTTTGACAGCCAGAAGCTAGAACTTCCATAGACTTATATGGGTGAGGATGTGCTGGTGGCTTTCCTCTCCTCTTTTCTGGTCTGCATAGCTCTCAAAATATAACAGTGCATTTCTATATCAGACATACCAATGAGTGCTATTTAATGCCCCTTAGATGATCTAGGCCCAGAGTGTTGTGGTTTAGAGCCATCTATCCCCATTTCAGGCAAATTTAAAATTGTCTTAAGGATAATTAAGTCCTTATAAATTGGCATCAGCAAGGAAAAAATCTACCCAAATGCTTCCCAGAGTGTGGGAAATGAGAGGAAAATTTGGCAACTGCAGAAGCTAACTAATCATTTAGCACAAACACAATGCCCTGCCAATATGCATTCCTGTATTCATAGATAACCCACAGCATATGGCATTTCTTGCCTGGCAGGTATTATGTGTGAGGCTCAGGTTATTGCAGTGGGGGAGAAGGAACTTCAAACAGAAGGTGCAATCCTATAGGAAATAGGTAAGAGTGTTTAAATACTCCAGAGATTTTATTTTTTTTAAAATGAAAATACTGTGGTTGCTCTATAGAAAAGATCTGAATTGAAAAGCAGAACCCGCTGTGGCTCCTATGGCCTGTGTTCTGTATTATTTGAACACCTCACAACTTGTACACATTTGTCTTGGTCACATTTGACCCTCCCTTGCTTTGCTGGTGTAAGCACTGTCTTTCTTAGTATGTTGATCTACACAAGTGCAGTTGGTATCATATAGAAAAGCATTAAAATTATATAAATTTAAAAACATTTAAAAAACACTGTCCTTATGTGACTTTCTCAGGGTTTCCAAGGAAGCCTTCTGTAGGGGAGGAATGGAACCTGATTCTGCTGAGTTGCAGGGGAACATTTATGTGTGCCAAAACACGGGGTGCATTTGACAGCACTGAGCTAAGGAGCCTGGCAGGGAATTGATTCAGTTGGTGGCTGAGTCCTACCAGACCAGTTTCACATCAGAAAAAAACATTCTGCTGCCCAGTTCAAGCCAGAGACTCTGTAATCCTACTGCTCCTCATGCAGAAAATGAACAGCAGTTGCCCAGTGCTGCTGGCCATGCACCCTCCTCCCTGCAGGTAGCAAGCTGGAATAAAGGCATTGCTCCACTCCACTTTTTAAGGACTTAACGGTGAGGCAATGACTCATTTCCACAGAGAACTGAGTGCTTTCAGCTCTCCTTAAAGTCAAGTCAACCATCACTGAATCAGACTCTTAGTCCTTCTAATAGCAGGGCAACTTGAAGTACAGCAGTATGGGTTGATGAGGAAGGAAGTGCAGAGATGTTGTATTTAATCCATAAAGTATTTTTGGCCTTTCACTGAAAACACAGCTGGGGGTTTGTGAAGGGAAGAGCACTTTTTTTCTCTATAAAATCCTTTTTTGTTTAACATGTGTGTGAAAATTTGAAAACATTTAAAGGAAAATAAGCATCTTTTTAAAATGTGTTTCTATACTGAAAAACACACAAAAAAAAGTTCTGGTGAAAAATTTCTACCAGCTTCTACTCACTAATTGCAATTACCAATAACTCCTAATTTAAAAAATCTCAAGGACTTAAAAAAGTTTAAAAATTTTCTCTCTGATTATTTTTTGTCTGGCAGTACTAATGGGATCAAATCAGTTCAGCTCAGCTTCAATTAAGAAGACGAATGTATTGAGACTCCCAACAAGGTTGCCCGTCAGCAGCCCAGGATTATATGATCCTTCCATTTGGCTCTGTGTTTGCTCTTGGTGACGCTGATAATTTCATCACCCTCCCTGAAGTTGTGTTTCATTCTCCGTGAATTCTTTAGTGCCTCTTTAAGCCCCTTGCATTGGAGCACTCGTCTTCTGGAATGTCCTGGTTTGATCTGTCGTTATGGTGGCATGTCACATTCAGTTACTGTATGTGTCTCACTAGGTGCAATGCAATGCTGGCTGCCAACATGACTAATTGTGAGTGAGTCTTGCTCGTGGGGCAGTTTGCTGGAAAATGCAGCTGGGAATCCTGGTTTCAGAGTATGCGCTCTTCAAACTGTCTTGGCATCAGTGAAACGCTCCAAAATAGAGAGATATGATAGAACTGTGGGCTGTGTCCATGCTGGCAAACTCCTGCCCGAGCTCTCCCCCATTGCTACCCTTGGTTGGGCTCTGATAGCAATAGCAGCTGATGGGATAAATGAATTGACTGCAGCTTCCCAAATCCTTCAGAACAACACCTACACCTACAGTTATGACTGCCTCAAATTTCTGCCCTGTTCATGCTTGCTCTCTTTAAGCCAGTGTCCCACTTTTGGTGTCTGAAATGGCTCCTGCTGCCTTCTTATCTCCCCTGGTCCTTCCCCTCCCACACACCTTGCTCCATGTGCTCCCAGTGCCATGCCTCCCCACAATGCTACCAGTGCTTTCTTACTCCTCTGCTACCAGCCCTGACCAGTACTGCTGCTGGGTCTAAGTGAGCAAGCCCAGCAGAGCAGGTTCAGCTTGATTTGATGCCTTGCTCTGAGGTCTATCGTCCTTCATCTGCTGGGGTTGTGAATACAGCTCGACTTGCAGCTTCTGCAGCTTCTAGCACAGACATTTCATCCTGTGCCAAGCATGTCAGTGTGACACCCAAATTTAGCATGCCAGTCACTGATACAGCTTTCCCTCATAAAGCTCAGCAGAGAGAGTGGGAAATTGTGGCAAAAAATACTCTGTTATGTTGAATGAGAGATTGATAGTGCCATTAATAAAGCTATTGCTAGCAAATAACACCTCTGTATACAGAGAGACTGGATTGCCCTTCACAACCATCTGCCCCTTCTTTATCTCTTTTCTGCACTGTCTTTGAGCATTTTTCTGTAACATCTATTTGGAACACTTCTGCTTTATTGGTTTCCCAGGCTTATGAAAGTCAAGATCTCTCTCCAAACAGAAGGAATTGCACCTCGCTGTAACCCTGCTGTATATTACAAAAGGCTTGAAGTTTAAAATTTTAGCTTTTGGAGTTCACCTTTTAGCTTTTGGAGGCCACCACCTGGTGGCCTGAACTGCCACAAATGATTTCCAGATAGTTTGAATGATACAAACCATACCTGATGTAAATCCTGCTCATGTGAGCAGTCCTCTCTTTTCTGCCTGAGTGGCATCATAAGCAGTGTTGTCACCTGAAGTATCATCCTTTGCATCTGAAATAGCAGCACATGAAATGAAGGTTGTTGTTTGCAGACAGTCTTCAAAGTCAGGTCACACTGCCAGCTCCATCACTTGTCACACTTTGAGATGCTTCTCTCCCCCTTCCCTGCCTCCAGCCCCATACTCTGGGGTTATACACAATAACACACTTTGGATTTCCTTCCTCCACAGTTTCTTAACCTATAGAGTGCTTTTGAAATACATTTGTGAGACCTTTTTCTCTGAAACCATGGATGATAAAAAGAATAGGTTTCTAATGGAAATGGAAAATTTTGCCTTAGCGTTTGTTCCCTTATCCTCTCAGGATCTGCAGCCTAAAGAGAAATATTTAATATGCAATGCTGTTGGAAAACTGGATGAGCTGCAGTCATGTAGCTCATTCCTTTTAAGGATATTCCCTGCCTTTTTAACAGCTAGATGTGAGGCTGTTAATTAACACAAAGTCAGGAGAAGCTGAAGTTTAGCGAGAACCAAGATCAATCCTGAACAGCATCCTGTGCTTCATATGCATGTGTACTTTCTCTTCACTGTCTTCTCGAATGCAAGAGTGCTTTTACTTGTTAAGATTTAATTTTTAAAATATTCTTTGGGCCCCAAGCATATAGAAATGGTTCTGAAAGCGATGCATGAAAATTTGAAAAAGGGCTTCCTTGACTTTCCTCTACACCAGCTACTCGTTCCTTGTCTTAGGAAATTATTGCTGAGTACAGACCTGCCTGGGAACTGAAACTTCAATCTGTTTTAGTGTATATATGAACCACCATGCTCTGCATTGTATATCTGATTATGGTTCTATGCAGATATCGCTGTCATTTCCAAGTCTTTTCTCTGTAAAAGAAACTCACCAAAGTACTAAGTACCTACAAGAGAGTAGAACCATTAGTTAAGAGTTTTGTGCAAGTAGACTTTGACCCTGAAACTATAGTTTAAAAATATAGTGTTCCTTGGGTCTTCCAGGAGATACACCAATAGCTGTGAGGAACAGACTCTAATGGTTTAACTTCCTGCATGTGCCTACACACTAAGTGGTATATCAGTACTGATAATTCTCAAGGTCTTGGGTATTTGCTGTTCTGAGCTTAGTCTGCTTTTGCTATTGAAGTGGAATGACAGCTGTATGCATCTGTGCAGTGAGTGCAACTGAATACAAAGCACACTTGTGGACTTGATTTTCAAGGGCAAAACTGAAACCAGGTCCTCTCCCTGTTTTGCTTTTCACTTAGAAGGAAAGGAAAAAAGGAGAGAAAAGTGGAGTGGGGGTAATTTTTGGCAGTTGAGATTTGTTATTGCATTGTTTGCTTCAATAAAACCATAATACTAACTGCAAGTAGCTTTAGAAATATTTAATTACCTCTTTCATCATAGGCATTTGACACACAAATAAAGGAAGAACCTTTAGGACGTGAAATGCAATGGACAATTGTTACAAATTAACAGGCTGCAGGGCCTTGAATGAAATCAACTTTTAACATCACTATGGTATTGTATCTGTACAGGCATGTTATGACGTTACAGTCTTTTAAAATTTTTATAGATTAGCTCTGTTTGTTTAGGTTTTATGATTTGTTTGAGGATGGCATGGCTTGGAGTTATTAGGTGGAATAGCCCTGGGAGTGACAGATGTGATGGAGAAGTATATGGTAAGAAGAAGGTTTTATTGTGATTATTTTTTTTCCCTCTCTTAAGTGGAATGATTGTGGTTAAAGGTGGGCAAGTGTCATTTAAAAAAAAGGGAAGGTTTTCAAGTATACACTCTCACACAATTGCTTTACAGAATGCCTGACCCCTTTTCTCTTACCACAACAGATTTATTTCCTAAAAAGCTTTAGTTCCAAGGAAGGAAAGCATTATAGATACTTCTGCCAACTTATATCCATCTGTGAATGCTGGTGTGAATTTTTATATATTTGAATCAGAGCATGGGGGGCTGCTTGTGGCCTGGGAATCATTAGGTCAGGAAGCAGATGGCTCTGTGGCAGCAACGAGCACATGATGCGAGCTACTGAGACCATTCAGGAATGTTGTCTGAACAATTCTCATGATAAACACTGAATAGGTTGTGCAGTCTGGGGGAGAAGTATGCCTATATAAATGAGTTTTTCAGTACCCCAGCATCTGTAAGTTGGACTGTTTCATTACATCAGTTATACCATTGATATGCAAAGGCAACCATGTGCTCTGAATATTTAGTCAGGTGCCAGTTATGTCAGATGCAACAATATAGCAAAATCTATGTGTGGAATTTTTGTTGAGAACTCAGTAGTATATGTTCTAGATTTACAAGAAAAGAAAATTATTGTTTTGGTCTGTACTTAATGACAACACTGCTAGATTATTCTGGCCATTTCAGTAGTTGGCTTGTCCCATGGTCCAGTCCCAGGGACCAGAAGTTCAGTTTTTCCTGATAAATGCTGCCTCAAATTTGGAACTCAGTCTATTCTGCCATATCTGTTACCAATTATGACAGACCCAATTTTGCTATCACCAAAACTTCCCTTGCATTAAATATTTTTCATCAGTCACCTGCATTGTATGTTATGTTTTAACCTCTGCAGCTTTAGACAGCTCCATACATGTTTCTGGATCCTTTGAGATCCAAAATAATTAATAGATATAATTATAACTAAATTATGCGTGTATATGATTATGCTTTTTCTAGAGACTAAGCATAGCATTTCTAAATCCATTATCAGGATAGAGATATCCTTTGTTTAAGTATATTTTCAAGAGAAAATCAGTTGTCTTGCGCTGGTTTAGCATTTGAAGTCCTGGATTTTAAAATGTGAGCGTGTCCTTCAAATAAGATACTGTTTCTTTTGTAGGTGGTAATGAAATTCAATGCATCTTTCACAAATTGAAATTGCATAAACACAAAATTATTGTAAAGGACTTATTGGGTCCAAGGTGTTATTTTCAGTGAGAAGTTTGAGTGCTGTGATGGTATTTTCTCATATAATAATAATGATGGCAATTGGAGCTTGCTTGCCCTAAGCTGGTTTCCATCATACAGTCATCTATAAATTGAATTTGAATGCACATGGAGTTCTGGGTGGAGAATTATTTCACACAGTTTTTCCTCTTCTGATCTTTTATTCAATTGAGCTGGTGAGATGCCTGCTTACATTTCCAAGCTTTTTCCTTCAACACTGGTTTTGAATAAAGAACTGAAGAATGTTGTGTTGCTTTCTTTCAACCAAAAATCTTTCTTAATCTTTATAATACCTGTTAAGTTTAGGACAAACAGAATTAATACTCTATTCTTAATATTCTATACAAGGGGAATAAAAGTTTTTCTCTATTTCCTCCTTGCAGGCTTGGAGCCCATATTCCTGGGACAAGGATAAGTGAAAAGAACATGTTTGCAAACCCACAGACTGAGTACTGAACCGGTGTCTTCCTTCTCCAATCAATGTTGTCACCATTTCCAGACAAACAACTGGTCCTGTAGTTTTCCCAGCGTAAAAGATTGTGGTGCGTGGGTCCTAGGATCCACGGCACCAGCCCTTCCCTTAGGATGCCTTTTATGCGTCATGCATAGAGAAGATTTAAATGTTTGCCAGATGATTCTGGGCATACCTCAGTCCCCAGGTCCTTCAGTGAATCTTACCCCAGAATCAAGCATAGCAATGGACTGAATTATAAAATGTTGTGTCAAGAGCAGCTGTGTTGATATCCTCCTTCCTTTTAGCCCTCAGAAGGGCAAAAATCGCCACCATGGAAAGGATCATTCATGCCGGGGATGAATGCCATGAAGTACTTACGGTTTTTGTACATTTCAAATGTTTTGCAAATTGCAAAATTCCCCGTGATGATCTGGCAAGTGCTCTCAATTTTGCTCTATGATGATTTGGCCAGGATTACTCTCTAAAATGGTAACAGATCTGAAATTAGAAAAATGGGTACTTGATTTCTCACCAGACAATGTAAGAGGGACCTCAATATTTTCTTTAGGGGCAGCTGTAATGCCTTTGTTTTGTCGAGTTGGCTGCACTAGAAAAGAAATGTTTTTATGGTCAGCTCTCTTCTATCATACAGTAGTCCAGCAGTGGATTGTCTGTGAATTTCAGTTTTATGGTGTCTGTTTTCAGCTTCTTGGTATTCTGATGACTTTAAGATATGTATCAACCAGATAGTATATCCCTTCTTGTGGAAATTTTGTATTTTTTCACCTTCTGCCTGTGGCTGTGATCTTGCACCGCTGAGCAATTTAAAGAACCTGAACTCCTTGACTTTGCTTTTAATTATCCTGCCTGATGCATTACTCAGTATTTAATTATTTCTCACACACACACACACTGTTGACTGTAGTCACCATTATTTTATGCAGCACCCTTCTTTCCCTTTAGATGTTCTGGATTCCTGGTCTGAAGAGCTTTAATCCCACAGCCATAACTACTTGATTTTAGCAGGTTTTACACTGGTGTTTCAAATGATTTGGTTAATAAGTGACAACTAATGTAAAGCCCTGAAGAAAAATTTTCATGATATGCTGCTATGCAATTTAATGTAGGAATAGCTATGATACAGCACTGACTAGCAAGCAACACTGCTTTGTCCCAAAAGAGACATAGTCCAGAGGTCTGGATGCCAAACCAGACCTCCTGCATTCTAGATATTGTATCTTACACAGCCATATATAAAAAATTATGTTGGTTAGGAATACACCAATAGTCCTTGATTGTGTTCCAGTTAGAGTGAGTAATATTTTGTTGAGGGTACAGTTCCAAATGTCCTCAATAGTTGTATACAGCATACTCCTGCCTGATCCCAAATTCCTGCATATCTTAATGCAATCAGGAAATGATGGATTAGTACTTCCATGTGCAGTGCCAATCTGATGAATTGTGTGGTAATATTGTTCCCAAATTGCCCATTTGTTTGGAAAACAACTTTAGTCACTGTGTTACCAAGGAAGACATTGATTTTCTTCCTTTTCTTTTATTCATGCTAAAAGTGTAGAGGAGTCCTGGGGAATTGGTTTTGCCTAAGCTGATGCACTGAGTCTGGCTGAGCAGGAGATAACTTTCTTCATATTAGCCTCTATGGTTCTGCATTTACAATTTGTGGCTAAAACAAAGTGTTGATAACCCACTAGTGTTTTTGGCTATGGCTAACCAATGTTTGCAGAGTGTCATAGCTTGCATTTTCCCACTCTATCAAGGCTGATGGTTGGGAAAGGACACAGCAGGACAGCCAACCTGAATTGACCTAAGGGATATCCTATACCATATAACAACATATTCAGCAATTAATATTGTTGGGGTAGAGCAAGAAGGAGGTGAGAGCTTTTCCTTCCAAGGTGGCTCATTGCTCAGGACTATCAGTCTGCTTGTGGTTGTTGCCTTCCAATTGTTGCTTAATTTCTTTTCTCTTTCAGCTATTTTACTGTCTTTAGCTTGATCTATGAGTGTACTGGCTTTTGTTCTTCCTGTTTTTTCCCCCATCCAAATGAACAGGATGGGGTGACTTAGAGGCTATGTGGTTGCTGGGCTCCTGGTCAGTGTCAATCCACCATGGTAAAAACTTTGTAAGACTCCTCTACATAAAAAACTGCCAGCAACAAATTCCAAGATGCTCAGCCTGGCTCTCTGGTCAGGCCTGTTCCTTACCCTCCATTTTCCAGTGGAGGCCTGTCCAATGCTTGCTGTATCCCTTCATCTTTCTGACGGCAAAATCCTGTCCTGCATCTAGTATTGAGGAGAGCTGAATCAGACTTCTGTTTACTTGCTACACTAAAATAAGCATTTTTCTGGCTGTATCAGTCATGGAGTCCTTGAATAAAAATTTTTAAGGGCCAGAATGTGACTTGTAATAATATAAACAACAAATTATTTTTGAGTGCTATGGGGCAGTGCTGGTTCCTGGCTGTCAGGTTAGAAGGGCTATAGACTAGAACTTGATAGCAGTACTCCAGCTATATACCATCTGCATTTCTTTTAATGACAAAAATAATCACCAGTCTCCTGCACGCTGTCGAAAAGTTGAGCCAACATGCCGATCTGGGAGTATGATCTGGAGTTCTGGTCTGGCAACATCAGCTGTGCTTTTCAGAAGCAGATTCTGTAATATTGGTGAGGTTTGATCCAGGAAAAGTACAGATGTTGCAGTATGTTGCAAGTACTTTGGCAGTCAGAAAGATTCAGTCTAGTCCTTGGACCTTTTTTCTGTTTGTCTCATATGATGTTTGTGCCATGGAGCAGAAGCAAAAGTAGGCAATCCAACAAAAATAGGATTGTTCCCCATAGAAATATCCATACAGTTGGACAGGGTCCCTAATAGCTCTTAATATTTACACTCCTAACATTAGCACTACCAAACAGAAAAGATATTTGATTGCAACAGTGGATCCTTGAACCGGAGACAATGGTTATAGCTGAGATTAGGGTTCTTAGGGCCCACAGAAATTTATTAATATTCTCTTTGCTCATTGCTTTCTCTCAAATGTACTGAGAAACAACTTCAAGTCTTCGTTGACTCTGAGGTGATCTGGTCTCATGTGCTCTGACAGTCGTTACAGTAGTAAACTTAAAATCCTTTGTTATTTTGAGGTTGAGATTAATATACACAATTTATCTTTCAAGAAGGAGTTCCATCAACTGGAGAGCATACCTTTCTTGAATTTGGGCAAGTCTTACCCTTGTGCTGGTTTTATCAGAAGTGCTTTTGTAGTGAGGCAAAGAAGCTGATTAAGTTGTTTCAACATCTGGCCAAACCAGTCTGTTAAGTGCATTCCACAAGCTTTACATTAACACTGGAAGCTTCACTGCTGTGCTTCCTTATGATACATGTGTGTAGGGGTAGCCATAAATCCACCTGCTATACTAGTCTTGGTGGTATTAGCTCATTAGAGAACGCATCAATCTTTTCCCTTGCTCTTTATTTGTTCAAAGCCATGTCAGTATAAGCCATTAGTTTTATGCAGAATCTCATGATATGTAGGAGTTAATGAGATTGGCTACATATAAACATAATTTTTGGATCATCCAGGGATATAAAGACCGTAGTAAAGAATGGATAAAATGAAGTGATACTAAATGATGATGTTAATGGGACTATTCCATCATGCAAACAGCATGGAAAATTCTGCTGAAACAAACCTTTCCAAAGTCAGTGATAAACATCTCTTGCCGAATGCAAATGCCTCATTCAGACCTGACCTCCAGCAGTTCCAACAAGGTATGGTTCATAATTTCTGCTTGTGTTGCTCTGTGGAATTTGTGAGTGCTAATCTTGACCTTGGATTTGCTGTTAAGCTTAAGAGTAGTCAAAGTATTTAGCTCACAGAAATGGAAACCTCTTTTGGCAATGCCTTTCTTCAGATGTCTACATGATTTAAAAAAATAACTGAGAAATTTAAGTTTACTTGTGTTACAGGGAGAGAGATGATTCTTAGAAGTCTTATGCAAAAAACCTGAGATCCAGCAGGAGATGATGTACTTTACTTCTATTCATCTGTAGCACTGCAATGAAACATGGGGAAAATGCTTTTATGCAAAGCAATACTCTCTTGATTTTTAAAAAATTAAATTTTAAAAATCATCCAATTGTGTCACTTGCATCAATCCATGTAGCTTTTTGCATGAACACTGGTGCTGGCAATATCATATCTCTAGCTCTGCTGTTTCTTGGTCTCTAGTGACTCCTTAGTACTCTCCAGAACCTGACCACCAAATCTTTGTACAGGAAAGAAAAGTGACAGCTTTCCATAACTTAATGTGTGATTTCTCACTACCACCTTCTATAAAAAGGCTCCCCATCTCTTCTCTCCTTTGAGTCCAAAGTCTTGAGTGCCTTAGAGAGTAACTGCAATATTCTGCAATTCTTACACATAATCAATTCAATTTGTCTCATGTAGTCCAAATTTTTATTCAATACAGTCTATAATAACTTGGACTTAGGCTTTTTTTTTTTTTTTTTTTTAAAATGCACAGAATATTGTGCCAACACAGCACTACAAGAGAGTTGTGTAATTACTCTAGCGATCGGTGAAGAATGGCAAACTAGGTTCCTACATGCTCTCTGCTCCCTCTTCAGAAACAGGAGACTCAGAAAGGTGTAGAGAACAACTTGCATGCTGAAAGCAACATTCACACCCAATTCAAATACTACAATGGGACTTAAGATGGTAACATGTAGAGGTATCTACTGGACTTGAAATCTGTTTAACTGTTTTGTTGCATTTTCAACAAAATTTCTTAACTTGTGCTTTCAGTGTACTGTAAAATTTTGTTCTGTATGTTCCATGACAATTTTAGATCCAGACCTGTGCTCTCTCTTTTCAGATAAGCTTCATGGAAGAGTTAGGTTCAGGAATACTTGGTGCAGCTGCCACAGGCAGGGAGCAACATTCCTTTAAAATCACCATGAGATTCAGCCTCTTTGCTCCACACACAAGGTGTATTTCCTAATGCTCCCTTCACAAATCACTAACAATGTCTACATTAAAACAACAGCAGCACTACACACAGCTATCCTCTCTGGAGTTGCTGGGAAGAGCTAACCATTTATAAAACAGAATTAACATGTTATTTAGCTGAATATGCTAATGGAATAGTGGTGTGTGTGAATGGAGAAGATGCAATGCCTGTTTGCCAAACGGGCTCTTGGGCACTCACTCACTTTGGACTTGGTTGCTATTGTGCATTTCATGTTAGAGAATCCAGCAGACTCATAAAGGGAAGTTTAGAAATTGGCACGCCTGCTGTGCCTTTACTGGTTTTTAGGGCAGCTCTGAAGTCTCAAGACTCCCTTCACTGGCACAGTTGAGTGCAAGAAGGACCCAAAGGAGCAGGTGCATGAGCTCCTCTGGGGCTCCACTTGCACAGGCCAGGCACATGCAGGCAGGACATGGAGCATGCCATGCCCACAAGCTTTTGGGAACTTTTCCAGTGTGCTAGAGGTAGACTTGCTTTTTGTCTAAGACACCAGGAGATGCTCAGCAAAGGAAAAGGTCTTGGAGTATTGTGGAGCAGCCTTCCCAGCACAGAGAGTGCAGGCTGGCCTGACTCATTTACCCTGGTTCTGGAAATGCTGGGCTAACTTCTTCAAGTTGTCACATCTCCTCTATCTCACTCTACTAAATCTTAGAGGTCAAATAACAAAAATGTCCAGTAAGCTAAAGATTCCCTTGGGGCTTCTGCAGTAGTGGGAAGTAGACCAAAGTGAGGTAATTTCTAGGGTGGGGAAATCATAAAGAGCTGCTTTGTATTCTCACAAATGGAGCTGAACCCAAAGTTTATTAACTGCAGCTGGAAACCTAGCTCAGAATAGTAACATATCCTTTAGTAAAAGCATATATCATCTGTGGTAAAAAACAGGTTTCATCATTCTGCTTTAACGTTCTGCAGGCTGTTGTGATTAGTTCAAAGAACATTATTTTGTAGGCATTAATTTCCTGTGTCTACATAAAGACACATCTCTTTAATAGTTCTAAGTGTCCTTATTACACATCCCCATGGCATTGAAACTTGCAGGCCTTCTCTTCAACTTGAGGTTGTTTCTTGGGCCTCTCAAACTGTTAACAATTTGCTGGTGGGTTTCACCTCATTACACCTTTTGGGTAATGAGGAAGAGGCCTTTGGGTAAAAAGGAAGAGGCATAGCAAAATAAACACCCACAGGGTTGAATATTACAAATATATATTAAGCATGAGATGACTCTGGTCTTATCCCCCAGCTTGGTTTAAGTTTGATGGGGAGATCAAGCCTCTCCATGTTGCTCCCTGGCAAGAAATCCTTTTTGCTGAAGAATTCTTTTTTGTTAAAGTTCCCATCACTGTTTGGTTGAGTGGAGAACACTGCTGCTTTAACCGACACTATCTCAGCCCGAGTATTCAAGCCCTCATCTTTAGTGTGTTTTTGCAGAGTATGTCCAAAGACAAACACATACTATTGGCTGAAGGCCCATTGTTTCCTTCCACAGACCAGGGGAGGGATTCTTGATTGCTTGATCTCACAATTCTGGGCAGCCCTGCCAGTGTCTAATTCGTCCTACCCGATGGATTATTTAGTTCCCCCAAAAATGCAGGGTACAGATAGCAACCACAGTGATATGTGAAATTCATAGCAACTGTATAAACACTTTTCTATGAAGTACTTCAGTCTGCAAGTGAAATTCCTATGGCAGTTACTTGCTGGAGGCTCATTTGATTCACTCACTGCTCTTCTGGCAGCGTAAAGTAGCTCTGCTTTAGTCATATAACATTATGGTGAAAGAAGTGAGTCTGTTTCTGCAGACTTCCACCCTTGAACTGAGCCCTGCTGCCTTGCTCACCTGGCACACATCTCTATTCAATCACAAGATTTCAGAGATGCACCTGCTGCTTCCCCTGCTGTGATACACAGCTATTTGCTGGAAGGGACTGAGAGAAATTTCCTGAAATTGCTTAAATTTCCTGAGAATGAACCTTTGGGATAGTACTGCAACTCTGGTTGTATGCAACTGGGTTTTGCCTTCACTCCCTCCAGTAGGGTGTCTGGGTAGCCAGAAGAATAAATTACACTGACTTGAATTTTGACCCCTGGCTTCTTGGCTGCCACCAACTTGGCTTTTAACCATTTTTAGGTTTTAAGCAAAGGGCTCTTTGTTTGGATGGGATCCATTCCTGAGACAGCAGTTCAGTTATGTTGGTTTTGCTGTGAACACAGGCCTAAGGAGGTAGGGTCTTCCTGTTTCCCTTAAAGTGCTTTTAGACATATCCTGTCTGTTCTCTTCAGGAGGAAAAGACAGAGTGCAAAAAAGCTCTTATACTAGAGAGCAAAGTTGGGGAAGGGTAATCTCAGCTTGTAAATGCAAGGGTTTGTGTGGTGCACTTTGTGGTGTGGAGGAGGGGATGAAGGCACTGTCAGAATTCCGTCTGTGAAGATTCAGTTTCACTGCAGATTTTTATAAAGCTATAAAAAATAAAGATTTTTATAAATTTTTGTTCTGATAGATGGATTCTGCAGAAAATTTTCACATACTGGATGGGATAATGGATTGCATTATACCACAACTTTCTTTTGAAACAGAAGCCTAACTAGTATGTGTTTCTGTAGCTATTAAGAGCTTATGACATTGATTTGTCTGCTCAGGCTTATTACCAGAACTAAGAGATAGCCTAAATTCTTTGTGGCTCTGTCTGAACAAAAGTAGCCTGACCTAGTAATATTTCCTTCTTTGTCTACATATTAACTCTAGAATTACATTGGGTTTTGGTGCTTAGCCTCAGGATGTAAAAATTTCTTCCTTGCCCATGTAGAGCAAAATACAATTTGACAAATATCTTCCTTGGTCAGAAGTTCTAAGAGCTGAAGTTCAAATATACTTCCCAAGAGAATAATTTTTTGTGCCTTCCTTTCTGCTGTCTTTCTACCCTGACCCTTCCCTATCCTGATGTTTAAAAGGAGCTAATTTATTTCAATATTTTCCAGGCTGTGCAGGAGGAGAGGAACATGTAGCCGTGGCAAACCTCAGAGTTGCTGAGGCTGTGTGGAAGGCAAACTGAAATGTAAAGCCCAGTCTCAGCACCAAAGGCCCCAGGGAAGCTGCAGAGCCATGTGGGAAGAGTTATGGTGTTTGCTTTTGATGTGCCTGTCCAGGGCGGGTTGAGGTCTCTAGGAAGCAGAGGAAAGTATCCATCTGTCTAATGTCCCCATGAGCAGTGCTATTTCTGTTTTACAGATGACAAATGGATCTCTTCAAAGGCTAACTCCAGTCACCAAAAAAGCTGGGCTGCTTTGTCTGAAGGAGTCTCTCTGTTTCCACAAGCTGTAGGAAAAACAAAGATTTGCTTAACTATAGGCAACCTTTGGTTAATCTCCCCCACTTTCACCCTCCCCCAAAGAGAATTTTTCTAGGTCATGCAGAAATGATTAAATATACCTTGGAGCAAGGAATGTCTCTCACTCCTTATAATTGCCAGGCTGGCATGCTGGCCACTCAGCCATCTTTCCTGACTATTGCTGAGCTTCATGTAACCATTAAATAAAATTTTCATGTGGATATTTATGTAGAGTGCCTATGGTACTTCAACAGAAGCTGGCAGTAAAGTCTCTCTTGAATCACTCTGTTACTACTGACTCCAGACTTCTTTAGATGATGGTTGATAAAGTTCAAAACATTAATTCCCACCAATAAACAGGAACTGGAAGCCTAGGGAGTTAATAGGGCTTTTTCATCTCAGCCTAACTCTCTGATCTAATTTCAGATAGCAGGAAATATGCCAACTTTAGCCACTAATTAGAGTTACTCTTTGGAGATTATTTGTAGCAGACCTCCAAGCTTCTTATAACAAAAATGCACTGACAGTCCTGTCAGCATAAATATGTTAGCTGTTTGTAGTGTAGAGGCCTTTTGAATTATGCAGTGAATTGTTACAAAGTATTTTAAAATATATCAGACTTCACAAAAAGTGATTTTTATCTGGAAACTGTGGTTCTGTAATTCCTCAGGAACAGTAAGTGTGGCAATGTTGCCAATTTTGTCTCTTTTCTTGCAGGTGCTGAAAGTTTTTAAATAATGAAGTGTGAGGTGATATTAGTGATTGCATTTTCTTTTTCATATTTTATTTGATCCTGTTCTGGAGAGTGTTCTTGGTACCACATTCTGCTGAACTCTGGTATTACTCACTCAGGATTAGGCTTCTGCTCCACTCTAGAATGCGTCTTTCTCTCAGACAAAACAAGGTACTATTTAATCCTGACAAACAAATCTCTTCTTGGGGGACTGACTCTTGATACCCTCACAGTGAGCTGCAGCTTTCTCAGGAAGTTATGCTTCCCAGTGTAGCTATGTTTGCTTTCCAGCAGAAGTAAGAGACACAGAATCTCACCCAGAGAAATGAAGAATATGAATAAGTGTGTGGCAACAGAGGTGTGATTATAAGATTCACTCTATTAATAGCTTTTCCTCTTGTAGCACTCATATTTTATCCTTTTACCTCACCTTTCATTCAAGGTTGAACTCTTTTATGTGCAGTTTCTGTACAATCTAAGTAAGAGTGGTCATAAAGCAGTTTATAAAATTAACCAATCCTTGCGTTACCCCTTTGAGAAATTCCCTGAGCTTTCTGGCAGGTGTAAAGTGATGAGTCAGTGAGAGCATTGAGAATAGAATCACATCCCCACTTCTACTGCTGTCCATTGCTCATCCACGAAGATGGAAAAATGTGCCATTACTAATTGTAGCTCCTGCTAAATCAGTAGGATTTCTAAAGAGCTCTCTACAGAGCACTGCTGAGGAACAGAGTGCTGAAGCAGTGGGAGAAACAGAACCCACAGGAGAAAGGGAACATTGATGTCTTAGACCTTTGTGGTTTCAATGTGGGTTTTTTTCATCGCTGTTTCAAAGAGGTGTCAGAACACCTTGGGTGCTGTGTTCCTTGGTACTTCCTCTTCCTTTGCCTTCTCTAAACTAGATTCCCTGGCCAGTCTACAGCTTCCAGGGTGATTCTCACATCAGTAATGATGAGAATGAGAGTGCACGTAGAATTAGGTGATTCAGAAAAATGAGGATATGAACTGACAACTACAATATGATTGATATATCAGAAAGCATTTTTAAAGGAAAGTATTTTGACTTTCAGGCTCTTGACTGTGGAAATATTTAAGTTAGGTGAAAACCAAATTTTCTAGTAAAGGTGCTTTGCGGAAAATGTTGTCCAGCCCAGGCCTGTGCTTTCGTTATATTCCTTCTTTAAAGTAGTAATTTGTTGTTTTGTTTTGATTTTTTTTTTTTCCTATGTGAATCTTGCACTTAAAATTCAGGTCTTGTTTCACCTGAAAATCTATGGATGACTGGAGAAGTGGAAGAATGACGGAGAAAGCATGCAAGTGAAACCAAATTAACATGGGAGGTGAAATTGCTTTTATTTTGATTCCCCATTGCCACTCAGCTTTATGACCATTTAAAATTTCATGATATGCTAGCACTGATATCAAATGAGACAGGGATTCTGAACTGATAGTGTTTTCTTGTTCTAGCTAGCAAATTTAGGGGCAGATTTAGAAGAAGTAGGTTTTGTCTTTGTGGTAGAACAGTTTAAAGTCACGGTCCCTTTCCTCAGTGAAAAGAAGTTACAAGAGCTAAGAATCCCAAAAGTTGAAATCCCCTGCTGAGCTCATATGCCCTCTTCCTCCAAGCTGTTTCAGTGATCAGGCTGTCAGCCAATGCCTTTGTGTCAGTCAGGCAACTACAGGTGATCTTTAAGTATTTAAGCATTGCTTCAGCAGTTGCCTGCCCCATATATATATATATATATATATATATATATATATATATATATATATATACACAGCCTGGTGGTCTGTGCTGGTGGATGCATGAGGAGCTGTGAATCCCTATGTGAGTTGTGAATGGACCCAAGTCTGCAAATGACTATGCAAAATAGAAGGCAGTGAAGTAGCTGGCCCTTTGTTCATTTTTGATTAACCCCTCTAGGAAGAAATATCTTAGAGAAAGTGATTTCCATCCTGACCTTTAATGCAATGATGGAGGAACTGGCAGTCTAAGGGGAACTGCAGAAGCATAAAAAAGACAAATACTGATAGTCCTGAATTATCAAACTGGGAAAAAAAAAAAAAAAAAAAAAAAAGAAGCAGCAGCAAGTAGAAGGCTGTAACTTTATTTTGTTTTAATTCTTAGGAGGGGTATGATGTCCACTCCTTTAGATCACTTTAAGGCAGATATGCAGCCAAACTCAAGAATTAAAAGCTTTCCTTTGCTTCATTTGCAGATTTACATGTCAGCACAGACAGAAATGTAGCTGTGGGTAAGCATAAGGAAGGGACTTCAGCTTGCAGAGAACAGAGGTGTAATGCCACCTGCCAAAGCTGTGTCCCAGCATGATGTTTACCCTGCAGCATGGATAGAAGTGGGCAGAATGCATGGGATTAATTACATCCTAGTGCAGAAGGTGCTTATGTACAACATAAGATGTCATGGTGCTTCCAAAGGAAGTAAAGGAGATTCAAGTAAATTGTTTCTTGGTCTCTCGAAAAAGACATCAGGGCAAAAAATTTCTTTGAAAAAAGGGTATGTGGGTGGTTTAGTCAGCAACAATGTTTTGGTTTTGTCTACTGTAGGGAATTACTTTTTTCCCAAACTCCCCCAGCCAGCAGAATTTAGAGCAGATTTAAGTTACACTAGGGGTAATACATTAAATGAGTGCCAGGACTGTGGAGGTGAACTTCAGCAACAATGTGTATTGGGTATTGCCTATAATCTGGATCCCAGTTTAATTCATTAGAAATCTAGTGTAAGGAGCCATAATTTTCACAGTGTGAAATGAAAAAGGGAGAAATGACAAGTGGTGAGCAGGACAGTGTAAAATAGTAGGTAGCATGTTCATGAATGACAGTTTTATCTTACTGCTTTTGACTGTCATCTTTGATGTCCTTCCCTTTTTGTGTATAAACTGGTGTGCCTACATATTTTTTTGCTGTTGTATTCCAGAGAGCATATATCAGTACACGTGACCTGTCCGACCTATTAAATGGCCTCCCTGAACTGCTATAAGCATAGGCATAGTGATGGGTAGATGCTCTGGGATCACTAAAAGGTGTTACATTATATTAGAATTAATGTGTTTTAGTCAATAGTATATGTAGGATTTGCTTCCAAGTATCTGGACAGCCTCATATTTCAAATTCAACTTTTGTGCTACAGGATATTTATCACATCTTAGTTTTCAGAAAGCAGTGAGCTCATTGAGTGGGAATTGAAAAGAGAGAGTTTATAAAAATAGATGGGAGGAGCTCAGCTTTGCAGTCTTTAATTTTCAGAGGCCAAGCTACGGGCATGAAATGCCCAGTCGTAGGTCAAGCCCTGCTGCTTCCAAAAATGTTCCCTGGGAGCAGCAAAATCCCCAGATCAGATCCAAAACTACTGCTAGCAGAAAGCCAGTCAGAAATATGCAGTGCACAGAAATGCAGGGGTAGTGGAAGTGCTCTACCTTTCACTCTGTGCTCCTATGGAAAAAAGAGTAATTGCATGGAAGAGGGACTGTAAAACACAGGTGTGTATTTGAGTATTAACACCCAATTAGAGAAGGGAGAAAGCAGCTCTCAGGGTTACATGCCTGCTTGGCATTTTATCTAAATATCACTTTCAGTGCCTCAGTTCTGTGTCCTTTTGTACAAAACCCCTAAAACTTCAACTCTTCTTTCTTGTCTTGCTGGAACATAGGAAAACAGAAGTTTCCAAGTGCTTTTCTGAAACTTGAGTGGGTGAATGTATTGCTCTGCAGACCTGCTCAAGGTCTTGAATGGGGTTTGAGCTTAGCTTTGCTCACCAAGCACCCCAAGGTGCAGTGTCAGCAATCCAGTCTGTGTTAGCACTGTGATGTAAGTGAGGAGAGAAATGCTTCTCCTTGGGCACCAAGTTATGCTCCTGCCTCAGCCCTCCTCCAGGAGCCTGCCTCTCTCCTCTCATTGCACAGAAGGCTGGGGAAGATGGTCACTTTACTTTAAAGCCTAAGCTGATCCCAGTGTTCCCGACACCCTGAAATGAGTATGGCGAGGCCTTCTGGCACGGCTGGCTGACTGAGCTGAGCTCACAGCTCTGCCCTGGGACAGCTGCCAGCCCATGTTCAGCCCAGGCCTGCCTGCTGGGATGCTGAGAGCAGCACTGGGCTGCAGCTCCTGTTCTGGGTGCCTGTGTTCAGCCCAGGAGATGTCAGGGCAGCAGGTGTGAGGTGCTGCTGCCGAACACTCGCACCACGATGACGGGATGTCACCACGGCAGTGCCATGCTTTCACAGACCTTGAGACCTGGGCAGCAGCAGCTAAGCACAACAGCCTGTGGGGAATGATAAGCTAAAGCCACCATTTGTTACAATTTCCTCTGAAATTTGCTGTGCCCCTGCCTGGTGCTCGAGCTGTACTCCTGTGTTATCTGCCTTCCCAGACAGGAGAATGTGGCAAATGAAAATCCCAGCTCCATTAAGATCTTTGTCAAACTCACACATTTAAAATATCTGGAAGAGACAATCTCAAGCTTCAAGGCTTTATGTTAGCGCTTAACAGCAGGCTTTGAAGCCTGTTGTTATACCCGGGGTTCAAACCAAGAGAGAGCAAATTGGATAAATTGAAATTATTCAGGAAAGTTCTTGGGTTGTTAAATTATAGGCACCATCCTGTATTGTCCAAATCTACAGTGTTAATGGCCCTTAGAGAACAAAAATCAATAGCTAATGAAAATACTTAATTTTCTATGCAGATCACTTTTACTCATGCTAAAACTTGGGATTTTGAAAGAGGCTTATCCCTCACATCCCAATAGACACATTTGAATTCTGAATAACTTAAATGTCTTATTCACTGTGGTCTCATTATAACTTAATCACTACTGATAAAATTTCTGTTTCAACTACATATTATTCAAATTGTATATCAAAGAAAGAAACATGACAATTTCTTTTAACAATAAAAAATGTCTTATCCTGTGGGGACCAGTTAAGTAAACCTTCACCACTGTAAGATTGGACTCAAAATGTTGAACTCTTCCAGTCCTGTGCACTGTCCAGTGATGGGGCTTTTTCACAGTCTCTTGCTGACTTTTACATAACTAAATCCAAAAATATTTAAATGTTACTTCTGGAGCCTTGTGAGAAGTGGTTCCCTGGCCTTCTGACACAAACGAAGAAGTATTTATCTGTACCAGAGGTGAAGCAGAAGGCTATGGATATGAAACCCCAATAATACAGTGTGAGCTCTGCATCTGATTCAACACATGACCTTCTGAAGTCACTTTGACACAACCTCTCAGCAGAAAGAAAATTCTGCTTCTTCCATTATTGTGTTTGCTGAATACTCCTACACCTGGTTCCAGAGTTAAAACAGCTTTGCCTGCAACATTCTTGTGTAACTGTGTAGCTGCATTTCTGTCAGAGATTTTCTTGATCTAGGAAAGTAGGTTGCAAATGAAGGGCAAACAATACTAGAGACACAGCATTCAGCTTTTAATATTGCAAGAATTTCAAATGTTATTGTTTCAGCTGAAGGCTGCAGATATAGCAACCTTACTTTCAAGAAGCTTGAAATCTCTAAGTCCATATAATGCATTGACAGCAAGCCTGTCTGTCATTGTTTTCACTGGTTTCAATATTCTGTATTCTTCACCACTACTAAACAAAAATTATTCCTGTACAGTGGATAGTTGCAGTTTTATGCATGTCACTATGAAATGCCATGTTTTTTCTGTTTAAGAAACATAAGAACTCTGTATATGGCTCCACCTCTAGTACAGCAGTATACTGCGGTTGCAGTCTTACTTTTTCAAAGTTTATAGAAATAAGGACCTTGGAGCTTGGTTTTCCAGCTCCTGTACCTGTTAGTGCACACACACATAAATATACATATGCACATACTTATTGTTTTACAGGCCGCTCAATAAGGGACAGTAGAGTTTGAGGCATGGAATTTGTTTTAGTCATCTGAATATTAGACACATAGTCTAAACTGTATATAAATAGTCAGGGCTTCTGTACTCAGTTGGGGGAAGATAGTCACCTCCAGGACATTATTCATCACTTGAAGTTTAATCAGAGGATGATTACTTAAGACTGGATTTGTCTCTTTCTGGTCATTAAAACTGGATGGAGTAAATCCCATCCCAAGTAGCTAAGGAAACTGCCCAATGAAGTTGTCTAAATACCTTTAGTTCTTATCACCACTCCTTAAGATATGATGATATGCAGCATTTCAGAGTATATAAAGTATAAGCAGGGACAAGAGGCCTTGGGAACATTACAGAGACTGTGTCTAAATAGGCAGGACTTGGATAAGGAATGTTAAAGTCCACCTGGAATTGAGTCTGATGAGGGACAGGAAGGGTAACAAGACTTTTACCAGTAGATTAGCAGTGAAATAAAAACTAGAGAAAACAGTGTTTTCCCAGTGAGATCCCAGTGTTAAATGGGAAAGGGCCTTTTGATAAAGACTATGAAAAGACTCAATATTTTATTTGTCTTGCCTTCAGGAATCCCAAGTTGTTGAAACCATTGAGGAAGTTTGAGAAAATATGGAGCAAGGAAAACTATTCTTGCTAAAGGAGGATCAGGTCAAGTAGAGAACAACTTGGATATACGTAAGTCCATAGGAGCTGATAAAATGTGCCCATGAGTGCTGAGGGTGTGGTCCAATGTCAATGTGAGACCACACTCACTCTTTGAAAAGTCTTTGAAAAGTCATGGCAAATTGGTGAGATTCCTGAAGGCTGAAGAATACCTTCTGTCTTCATGAACTAGAGGAATGAAGAATGAGAATGAGGATCCAGTCTCATCTCTGCACCTGAAAGGTCATGATAAGGTAGCAAATAATTCTGGAAACCATTTCCAAACATAGAAAGAACAAAAGCTGATTGAAGTTGTCAGATATGTGATTGATGTCTGACCATCCTTCCTAAAACTAGTTGAAATATGAGGTTCAAAAGGTTGTGATCATTATCTTGAAGTACAGCAAGACTGATCACTAGTGCTGTGCCCCAGATGTCTTCATTGTTCCACCTGGACAATACCTCTTAATGTGTTCATTAACCACCTGGATAATGGAGCAAAGTGTAAGCTCAGCAAGTCTGCTGATGACACAAAACTGGGGGGAGAGGTTGGTATATGAGATAGTTGTTTCCCTTTCAGATGGACAAGCTGAGGAGCGGGCAGAGAAGAACCTCATGAAGTTCAACCAAAAGATGTGCAGTTTTGCACCTTGGGAGTAATAACCCCTTGTCACAGTGTAATAATTGTGTGTATGTATGTGTGTGTGTGTGTGTGTGTGTGTGTGTGTGTGTGTGCTGATGTTCCTCAGAAGCTTTGCAGAAAAAGACCTGGAGGGCCTGGTGAGCACCAAGGTGAATGTGAGCCAGCAGTGTTTCCTTGGGCATTGTGGTCTACATTAAGAAGAGCATCACAATCAGGTTGAAGGAGGTGATATTTCCCATCCACCCAGCCCTTGTGAGAGCCCATCTACACTGCTGTGTCTGTTTCTGGGATCCCCAGTACTAAAGAGACATGGAGATACTAGAGGTGAGTTCATTGAAAGTCCTCTAAGATGATTTAGGGACTGCAGTGCTTTTTATGTGAAGAGAACCTGTAAAAGTTGAGAGTATTTAATCTTATATTTATTTTAATCACTGTGCTTAAACACCTATTGGGAGGGGAAAAAAGAAATCAGAGCCAAACTCTTCTCAGTGGTACTCAGTGAAAGGACAAAAAGCAATGGCCACAAACTGACAGACAAGAAATTTCATTTAAACATTAGAAAAAGTCTTTTCCATTGGTATTGTACACTGCAACAAATTCTCCAGAGAGTTTGTGGAGTCTCCATTCCTGGAGATACTCAAAACTCAACTGGAAATGGTCCTGAATGACATTTTCCAGCTTACCCTTCTTTCAGCAAGAGAGTGAGACTAGACAATGTCCTTAGGTGTCTGCCAGCTTCAGCTGCTCTGTGAGTCTGTGATTGTGGAGAGGTTTAGGAGTTTTCAGAATTGCAGCCAAACCTTTCTTTGTCTCTCTTATCATTAACAAAACAGTAAGAGCTCTCTCTTCTGCAGACAGTTTACTTCTGAAAGTAGGAGAATGTGAAATCCACAGAAATATTCTAGAAATGCAAAATGTGTAATTGTTGCCTTCTAATTATTAACATAGAATTAATTTGATTTTGTTTAATGACAAAGGAATAAATAGCTTCTCAATGTCTATAGTTAATGCACAAAGAAAACACACAAAAACTGTTATGGGATAGGAGCGTCACAAAGGAACATCTGTTGAAGGAAATGACCTGCACAAAGTCATTGCAAGTCCATTATTCACTAACTGACTACCTATTGAGAACTAAATGACACAAATGCATTATACCCACTGGCTTTTCATCTCTAGCAAAATGGGCTCAAATCCCTAATAAGGCACCAGGAGAAAAGGAGTCTCTTAGGCCTCTGTTCCAAATCCCCTGTTATGCACCATATAAATTAACACATTAGCAGGCTTGCCTCAAGGGAAAGGCAGGGCTAGGACAGCAGGTGTGTCATGAAGTATAACTGAGATGCAGCAGCAGAGCAGACTGCTGCTTTTGTACAGTGCCAGGCTATTTTACACCACCTCTATTGATCTATAATTTTCATGAGCGTTAGGCTAGCTCCTAATTCTAAAAGTCCCATTTTCTGCTACATCAAGGAAGCCCTTCAATGGGAAAAAATCACTGAAATTTATGGTTAAATAGGCTAACTAATATGTGATCCTCAGGTATGAAAATAATAATAATTTTAATTTGGAATAAAAAATTTGGGATACACAAGAAAACAATTGAAGGCCAGTCTGTATTTTTTTCTAATTAAAGGCTGCTCATGCTGGTGTGAAGACTATGCTGTGAGTGAGAGGAGAAAGAGGATCTGTCAGGGATTAGCATGCTATTGTGCAGAGAGGGTGGTTTTTACTCTGCTGGTGTAGATCTGTAAGTGGAGTGAAAGAATGCAGTAAGTCTGAGGCAGGGAAACATTTCTGTGAGCAATGTTAATAAAGAAAGGAAGTGTAATCTTAGCAGTACAGAATGAAAAAAAAGAGTCTTATTGAAATTTCCAAAATTCTGAGAATCATTCCCCTACTACACAGATCAACCCATTATGATACTGAGTATTCCTGTATTTGTAGGCCAGTTGTTATTCCTACAAAACAGCAGTGAAGAACAGTCAGAGGAATTCCCGTGACCCACCAGGCCTGGCAGCTTGCATTTCCCAACCAGCTGTGCTAATGCAAGATGCCATCAGCTCCAGGGTAGACAGCAGTAAATACCAGTGTGATTCAAAGTCCAAGGCCCTCATACCACATACCTGATAAAGCACCAGAGCAATGTGGTTACTGTCATAAAGCACAGGGAGAGGGTTTCCTGGTAATTGTATGGATTCAGAGTCACATTTCTAAGGCTCAGCTGATTTTTTCCTGTTGACAATGCAAGGTTGATGTGTTGAAGTGAAGCAATGATAAGAGCAGCAGAAAGAGTTTATTCTTACCAGGAGTTATTTGCAAACCTGCCAAACTGGAATAGTCTTCCCCCCCATCTTTTGCTTAGCAATTAGAAAACTCTTATTACCGCATGACTCTTTTTCCTTGTTGATAATTAATAGACTGTCTCCCAAAACTCTGGATTAAATTGATGTGTTCACTACTTTAATCTTGGGGGAGCAAATTATTCTTTCCTGACATTATGATGACTTTACCAGTATGACATAAAAAATTGTATTGGCAGAAGGATGCGGGTGAAGTTCCAAAAGCAGAGATCCCAATTAGTTGTTGTGGAATAAATCCCAGCTGCCCTTCAACCTTTCAAACATGATACATTGGATTCCATATAGTCTGTCTAGTTTTGGATCTGAAAAAGTAAAATGAAAGCAGGTATTGAAAATGCATGGATGACTGGAAGTACTGGGAAATATTCATTAATATGGTCTTAAATTTAACTCTTCAATTGCCTTGAGTTCATGACAAGAATTCTCTTTCCTAGAAAAATATCAGTGTGTTGCTCTTTGTCTCCTGAGATAAAATCAAAGGCAGACCTTCTGAATTTATTCACATGAAGAGTAATGACAAGAGAGAAAAAATATGGGAAAATCGAAGATTAGGAAACATGGATTAGTACAGAACAAATTGTTTATCATTTAGGTGCATGTTGGAGAAAGCAGCACAAATCTCAATCTTCAATCTCCACTGAATTTCCAGACACAAGTTTTGAAGACTCATTAATACAAATCACTTGTGCTTAATTTTGAGAGTCTCTGTTTTACTAAACTAATATTATCAGACTAATAATAAGTAAATGCATAAATTGTTACTACCAGCCTCACATAATATTCAGAATTTCATGATCTCAGTCTCTGGATAAATTTAGGCACAATGATTGAAAATGCCATTGTTGGGGTCTTGTTTCTTTGGTGACTGGGGATGTTTTTTCATCTGCAGAGAGAGTTTCCACAAGGGTGTGGAAAACTGTGATCCTTTACATTGTTCTTAGAGGCCCAAGCTGGATATCTCTTCTGTAAAAGAGCATGTGTGTGTGTGTGTGTGTAACACTAATACCTGAGTGTATTGCTGCCTTCAAAAGAAATTTCAGGTAAGCAATTTTGCTATCTAAACCAAGGTCTATTTACTTGCTTTGCATCAAGTTTTACAGTGTGACTTTTTCTTGGTAAAGCAGCAGCAAAAAATAATTTTCTGTGCAATGAGCCAAGAGCTTCACTGAGTCACAGCCCTCTGTTAATGTCTTGATTTGAAGCAAGTAAGGAATTTGAAGATGGAAACTCAGCTTTTCACTCCTGAATTTAAGACTGGTTTTGTTTAT
Organism: Certhia americana; assembly: GCA_018697195.1. Taxonomy (NCBI): domain Eukaryota; kingdom Metazoa; phylum Chordata; class Aves; order Passeriformes; family Certhiidae; genus Certhia; species Certhia americana. The sequence continues at coordinate 18,228,396 of CM031857.1, read as the reverse complement.
CAAGGACCATGCGGTCAATATTTTTTTAACAGCAAGAACTGGTTCTGACAATATGGTTGCTATGGGAAGATTAGAATTAAATTTGACTGTCTATGTTATAACATCAAGCTGACATTATAGAGTAGTGATTATTCTCCAGCATGTTTCATATGAAATTCTTACCTTGCACATATTCACTGTAACAGCTATATGCCATCAGGAGGCATATGGCTTGGTGGGCTGCTAACACAGAAGGAAATCACATCAACAGAGAAAGAACTTGAGATCCATATAATCCATTTTAGCCCTTTAGCAGAACCTTAAATAAGGTCTGAGATGTTCTTAATAAGACTAAGATAACTAACTTCGAACATTTCTTTTGAGCAGAGGAGCATTTCAACCTTATGCAGTTGTTGCTAGCAAAGCAAAACAATTGCTTCACTGTTTTATCCAAGATATTAGTGTTATCTGTAGCATGATAATGGGAACTGCTGCAATGTCATAGAGACCACAAACATAATTCTTTGACCTAAAGAAATATGAGATTGCTCTTTTCATAAATCCTTAGGTGGTGTAGGTACAAAAATCCTATAGACAGTCATAACATCAAAGAAAATCATCTAGTGTGTCTTTCGCCTTAAGGCAGGATAAGCAATACATAAATTATTTCTGACAGATACTGTCTAATCTGTTTTTAAAGAACCCTAATGAGGGAGACCCCAACATCACCCCAGGCAATCTATTGCTGTAATACCCTATCCTTACGCTGAGTTTTCAGTGGGGGTAAAAGAGTATTTAAAAATAAAGGAGAATTGAGGAAGCAAAAGAGAGAGGAAAGGAAGCAAGATTTTTTTAATGTGGGTCATCACATAAAGGATATTTGAGGACAGTGAGATGATTTAGTATCTAGGGATAAAATGGTTCCTGTGAAAACCAGAAAAGGCATCTTTCTTATTTTTCCATCCCACAAACTGGCATTTTACATTATTGGGAAAGCCTAGGAATGCAGAAGAAAATGCATTCTTTGATCACGGTCCTAAGACTAAACCAATCTAGCAGAGAATTGGAATTGTAGATGCATTAGGAAGACTTAGAATGTCACTCATGGCTAGATTAAAGTGGAAGCTCTTGAACAATTTTCTCCTTCACATCAGAGCAAAAAAGTTATCTCCCAGAAAAATCAAAACAAGGAAAAAATATCCATCTTGACTGCTTTGTAATCTAATTCTGTGTTATAGGCCAAGTTGTGAGGAGGATGTTTACAGCAATGAGGTACTAATGTATTCATTGGAAGCCAAAGTGGTCTCTGAAAAGTACTGAAGTACAAAAGCAATTACCATTAATCATTATACACAATGAAAGTAGAGTTATCGTGAGGTAATAATGCCTTCTGAAGTAGCACATTACCACCTAGGATAAAAGAGCAGCTTCTGCATTGCTATTGCTGCTCTCTCATGAATGCTTATGATGTCCTTTTTTCGTACGTTTTGCTGTCCGGGTGGGTTCTAGCTCAGTAAAGAGCATGGTTCTCCATCAGAGAAAGTTCATTCTCCGTAATAATGACGAGCATAGTTATTGCAACCTCGGAGCATTCAAATTGGAAATATTTGCTTAAAGCCCTCAAATAGGCCTTTGCAAAGGAAGATAATGGCTTCTGCCCAAGTGAAATTCAGCTGCTGTGCAGAAAAGCAGTGCCAGCTGTCTGTACCTCTCTACTTCCAGTTTCTTAAGCAGACCACAAGCCAAGGGCTGAACTTCTGCACCAAGAATGAGGAATTGCCTGAGTGCAACTCGAAGAAGTCACTTCTAGTGCAAATGAAGGAAGGTGGGGTAAACCTGAGGCAGCGGAGTTCACAAAAGGTTTAGTCAAAGAAGGAGGATCCCTTATCTGATGATGAGGCAAGGAATGTCAAGGGAAAATGATCTGGCACCTAACCAGCAGTACCTGAGGCACCTACAATAATGCCATGGGCAAGGAGCAGCATTGTCTTGAAGGCAAGTTCAGTGTCACTGATCAGATGAGTTGCTTAGTAAATTGCCCTGACAGCAACAGCCTCTCCCGTACCTGCCCTGTATATAAAATAACAGGGGGATGTTCTGATGTACTATTGGAGTGAAATGAGCTGATGACAGAAGGCACAGGAGATAACAAACAACAAGCTGTGAACTTGAAATCATGCCTTAACTTTTTTTAATCCCTAGGTCTCAGAGAAAAACCAAACCTTTTGGGCACTGCTAGCAGTGTTGCTTAAATACCTTTACAGAAGATGGTGTGCTCCTTCATGGACTTCAGTGCACCACTGAAGGGAAAGCTCATGCTACCCCTTCAAGAATTCTTCCTAGAGAGGTGCTCCTAGGCAAATCCTTTTCACCTGTTTTCTAGGTAATTTGTGTGTCTGTTGATTTCAGGCCTATTATATGTAAACAGGGTGGTCTATATGATTCTAGTCAGGAGCAGCTGTAGGTGGCTGTCTGACATGCTGCTAGCTATGGTTGAATAGCTTGGAAAATAACTTCACGATTTTTAGCTTTTTGCTTAGATCTCTACCCCTCCAGATTCTCTTAAAACTTGAAGTAGGGAAAGACTCTTTTGAAAAGAGAATTGTGCATTTCAGTGTTGTGGAGCTGGGGAGAAAAAGAAGAAAATCAACCTTGAACAGGAGATTCATTATGTACATGTATTTCTTGCATTTCTACTTATCTCACTAAATTGTATAATTATATTTATACAAACATGTTTTATTTCAAGAAACCATTTCAGATTTCAAGTAGCTCAAATTCAAGCTTACCAGAATGAGATCAGTAACTGTGTTTAACATCTCACTAAGATATTGCATAACAGCTTAGGATAGTATGACATTTTCAGATGTTGAATTTTAGTCTCTATATACCACATTTCAAGAAATTCTGAAATTTCTGTACATGCCTTCTGTCTAGGGGTAGCTTTTATGATGTTACTTTACCATGGACTCATTAGAATTAATCATTAGCTCTATGCTGATATATTATCCTGTCCCTGAAAAATAGTTATGTAAATATTTTGTTGAATCATTAAACTACTGTAAGTCACAGAAATATTCCATGTGAATGATCAGACCGATATGTTCTTGTCTGTTACCTCTGTTTTACACATCTGGCCCTTCTGAAAGAGCTTCTAGAATAAATATTTTATTGTATGAAATGAAGAACTTCATGTGTGATGTGCAAAACACTACTGAGTTTTTTTTAGATACTGTAGTTCTAAGTAAATTGGGAATTCAGAAAAAGTAGGGATAATTGTTAGAATCTTTTCAGCACATTCAACTGTATTTAATATAATATATCCAAGAAGTTTGGTTCTTCTTTGATTTAATGATAAAGGTATTTGCCCTTACTTGTTCAGCCTTTGACGATCATATGAAAAACAGATTATTGGTAGAGCCCAACAAGAATGTTGTGTTCATCTGAAACTGGCTTTGTTATGGTTTTGAATTGACTTTTGGGAAACATTTTTTTCTTGGTTTCCTGTAAATTTCATTAGATTACACTTATTCAGACTTAGAAAAATGGCTTAATTTTGTACTTAGTTTTTTGTACACTTAGCTATTGCATTTGGATTTGCCAGACATACTTTTCTTAACTTCCTCTCCTTAATACCAATATTGTTCCATGTGTGGGTATCTGTGTGTGTCTAACTGGAGATAAAAGCAAAACACAAAACCACTGAAAATAAAAAAAAATAAAAATTAATATTTTGTTCATAATCAGAAAGCAGATTATTTGTTTCCAACAAGGTTTCAAGTGAATTCAGCCTAATATTCCTCCAAAGCTACAACAGTCCTTGAAAATCTTTCACTTCAAATATTTAATACTAAGTAATAATTTAGACATGATGATTCAAGAGTACAAATTAACTTTGCATGAGTTCTCTTTAAGGATTAACAACAGATTTTCAAGCTTTCATAGTCACTGAAACTTTCAGGTGCAGCCAACACTCCTGACCTATTTAAACAGAAACCTGAAATGCTTCTTATTGGAGGAAATAGCCAAATATGTGTGACTTGCAGAGTTCTACTATATTTAGATTTGATTTTTTTTCTTGCACTTTCTTTCTCTTTTTATAAAAAATATCATCTCTGGGAAGGAGGTGATCAGGGAAAAGTCCTCAGTGGTATCTTGTGGTCTGAAACTATCTGTTATTTAAGTTTTGTATATTTCTTTAGTGTATTAATTTTCTTTCATCCATTTAATTTATTTGCATTTAGGTTTTGGTGGTTGTGTTAAGCACTGTGTAAATACAGAACACAAATTAATTCCTCCCCTCTGGTACAGGGTACATGTGAATTTTTCAATAGGAAAATTCCTGTTCTTTCTGAGCACCCAGTGTGAAGATCAGGCTATATATAAATCACAGCTAAGTTGCTCTTTCTTGCACATTTGATTAGTAAATTGAGGAGAATGAACGCAGCTCCAATTTGTGTCCCAGCTGTGAGGCAGGCACCTTATTCTTAGAGGCAGGCATATCAGATCCCTGCAGACCACTGACTTACCCAGGGTTTCTTAGGGTGCTTCCTAACACCCTGGCAGCCAGCACCACAACTTCTGGACCACTCGGCCCTCCTCTCACTGAATGAGTGGAGATTCCCATGTAAAAAGGGATGAGTTTCCAGTCCTTCTTGCTTTGAGTTGACATGTTCTTTGATAGCACTTAGCAGAGATAGAACACATCAAAGGATGTGATCAAAATGATGTACTCTCTAATATTTATCCCCAAAACCTGTGGCTGGACACCATAGTCTTTTAGGGCTACAATTTAGCACTGCACTTCATGCTGATGCCCTTCATGGTTTAGAGCTACAAATTGCACATTTCAGCTGCTGCTAACTTTGAGGTAGAGTATAGCAGTTGGAGTCAGGACTGAAGGGATGTCCCAAGGTCTCCCAGTAAATGGATGCCTGAAGCATTCAAATAGAGCAGGTTCACTAGATAAAGCTGTGGCTAAGGGGAAATGGGCTAATAGCCAATGCATTCTGGTAAGGCAGTGGAGCTGAAAGAGAAACGAGGCTGAAAAGGTCGATTAAATTTCTCTGTAGTGGGGGAGGAGAAGGTATCTGGAGGATCTCTGCTTGGCTTGAGTCCATGTAGGTCTCTGGAGAGAAATGGGAGCAAAGGAGCTGTTTTGTGGAAGAGGACACAGCTGGCTGGGGTGAGACCTTTCCAAAGAAGAGAAAAAAGCCCAGAAAGATTTCTGATTTGTTTCTGATGCTTTTTAGGGATCTGTGGTATCTATGAAGAGTAAGAATGAAGAAAGCAATGCTTAGAAGATATTTTGAAAGGGAAGTCTTGTTTAACCAAGAAGCTTGTTCAGTAACTCTCATGGTTTCTACTGGTGGTACAAGTCAGTTTTTGGAGATTCTTGTCTTCACACTCCTCCTATCACATCCACAAATACTACATGAAAAATGGTTTATTTTATACCGGTACAAATACTGCAGAAAACTGTTTATTTCCTGGCAGTAGTAAGAATGAAGTTATATGGAGTGTGATACTAGTTGCTATCCAAATATATCAATATGTCATTACCTAAATGGTGTTCTAGGCAAATGTGTTGGTCTTTCTTTTGGCACTTTCCTGCCTCTACTGCAGAATGATGTGTGAGGGTTCTCTGCTATGCATTTCCTTTATTTTTAAGCTGGTCAGGTCTAGGGAAACTGATGGAGAGATGAGAGGTCAAGCCCTGCTCAAGTAAAAATGTATATGAAATGTATATGAAACATTGTACTTATATCACCTTGTGGATTCCTTCCCATATGGCATTCTATGGTATCTACTCCCAGAGTTCCAGTTAAGGGTGGGTTAGGGTGAATTGTTACAAGTAATAAACTGTAGAATTACTGAGGAGAGCAGAAAGATTGAGGATGCACTTGACTGCAGTTTGGTGAATTTGTTTCATTAAGACGTGAATGGCAACTGAGTTGTCTTCACCAAAGACTTTTTCAAACTTTTCCATGTGATTGCTTGGCTGAATAAGGCATTGCATCAGGTAACAGTAGTGATGTTGTGTTTTGTGCTGAGGCATAATGAGTTTTGATTCTGGCAGAGGCTGAATTCTATGGCTTTGTTCACTTGAAAAACCTACAGTTTGCAGGACAAATACAGCTTTCAAAACAAAGCACTTTTGTATTTGATTTGTTTGCAAATATGCCTGGGCTGCATCCATAAAGAATGAGGAGTTGTGAGCACTTTAGGGATGGTGGTGGCATTAAAGGAAAAGATAATATCATCATATTTGCAGGTCAAGGGTGAAAGAGAACAGAAGCAATGGGTGACAATATGCTCTTACTGCTGAGTTAGGATTGGGAATTTAGAGCAGTTGTAGTTCCAAATCAGACTAGAGATTGACGATAAAAATCATTTGGATGGCTCTATGAATTAATTTCCTGGTTACCTGGTGCAAAGCTAGGGTCAGACAGAAGAAAGCTCCTAGCACTTCGTGAAAGGAAGAATTACCATGTTTTGTGGAATTTGCTTAGTAATGCTTCTGGACTTCTTGCTTGTTTGACATTGCAAAATGTCTGGCAGGATTATTATGATACAAGTGCACTGTCAGTAAAAGCCCCAAATAGATGCAGGATCAAAACCATTTTAGCAGTGACAGGGAATGGAGCTGTCACAATTTCAGATTGTCAACATTGTCTCTGGACAGTAACATTACTGTTGGGGAATTGAGGCATTCCAGTACTTTCCTCTGGAAGGGAAATGCAAGGTTATTAGCAGAGGGTGTCCAAGCTGAGAGCCAGGCATGCAACCACCCGAGCTGTGAGCTGCTCCAGTGACATGGGAAGGCCTGGGGGCATGTCAACATGGCATGAGCACACCTGCAGCCACATGTCTTCAGCTGTGCCTGTGCCCAGCTGGGTGTTCATGAGCACAGCCTCCCAACATGTCCCTGAGCCCACAAGATGAGGATGCCTTGACACCTTTCTGCTGAACATTCTTCTGTCAGGCAGCCTGCGTGTGGAGGACATAAGTCACAACTCGTTTCAGTTCTCCTATTTATTTCTTAAAAACATCAAAGCAAAACAATAGCTTACTAGCTGTCTAATTTCTAAGATAATTCTTCCTGGAGACTTTTTTGTTCCCTTTATAGCGAGAATGGGGAAAATGGTATATGAGACAAGACTAAGAGATACAGGTACTGAATGGTCAAAGCTGGTGCTGACAGAACTGCAGGGGACAGGTTAAGAAATATAGAAAAAAGGAGATGAGAGATCTAGACTGTGCAAAATCCACCATCCTTAATGGATCAAGATCAGTGGGCACTGATCTGAAACAAGTCAAAGGGCACGGTGCTGCAACAAGCTTCTCCTGTCTTCATATCTTGTTTCCCAGTAACTTAAATGGGAAATCACTTCAGAAGGATTTTTTGTAAGTTTATCAGTTCATTGTATACAGTGCTCTTTCTGCAGTCAGTGAAACCTGTTGTAATCTATCTCATTACTTCCACACAGAACACGAAGAGCAGTCATTTCCAGAAATGGGAGTACTCTGTATAATTATGTGGAATGAGTTATGCATAATATATACACGCTTCAAAAATAAAGATTATCTGCTCTGCAGATGTCAGTCAATATTAACTGACTGAATGCAGGAATCTGTCCAGCAGCAGGCAAACAGGAATTGAAACAGTGATAAAGGTGAACATCTTGTAGTGAAAGAACTGTCAAAAAAGAAATTAATTGAGAAATTTCTTTGTCTTCTGGTGAGACACTGAATATGAAAATTTACAGATAGGACACCGTGTTGTCCTGGGGTGACTCTATGATCCTGAATTGTATCCCCATTCATCTGTCTAGCCCAGAAATAAGTTTTGCACCTTTAAATCTAGATCTGAGAGTTAAGCAGGGGAGAAGGAGTAGCACTGTAATGTCTGAGGTGGTTGTATTCAAAAACATAAAGATAAGGGTTTTCAACTTTTCTTCTCACAGACAGTGTTATCTGCAGTGGACAGCGGGAGAGAGGTCTCCTTTGCTTTTTAGTTAATTAGTTTTTAGCTAGCTGAGGCAGAGGTGTTCCCTGGACTGTGGCTTTTCTTTTTCTTAGAGCTTGCTCTGGACTGAAAACCCAGAAAAACTCCAGGAGCTGACCAGGGCCCAGGATGGGGCATTTTCCAGCACAGGAGGGACTGATAAGAGATTGAGCAAGCTGAGCTACACCATATGAAAAGGACTTTCTGAATTTGCCATCTCTTCAGAACAGCAAGAGGTTTTATTTTTTAATGTTATTCATTTTTTATGCTTGTGAATACTTTGCTTGTTAAATAAACAGGTTTTATCCACTTTCCTCAAAGGAAATCTTTTCCCAAAGCAGTTGGAAGAGGGGCTGCTTGAACCTCTTTTCTAGAGAGACCTCTTTGGAATTTTCCTCCCAAATTTGCCCTAAACCAGGACGTGTATAAAGGCATCATAATTGAGAAAGAGGGATGTGAAGTTGGGGAAAAGGAGGGGAAACGATTCCTAGTGGTCAGAGCTGAGTGGCACACAAAAAAAGGTGTGTAAGGAAGCCTCATCTACTGCACTTGGCAAAACTACCAGGTGAGAGAACTTGTAAATGTGTAAAGGTAGAGACAGAAAGAGGGAGAAATAAATCCAAAGGTAATCAGAGAGAGTTCTTAAACACAAGTGTTGTCTTGCCGCCATGTAACCTTTGAAAAATCATTTTGTCTCAGATTTTGAAGGGAGGGTAGTAGCCAATCTCTTGCTCAATGCCACGAGCCCTGCCTCAAATCCTGTTATGCATCCTACTGTCCCAGTGTACCTGGCCATGAAGACAGTTGGCCCTTACAGAATGGTATATATGTTGTTTTATGTAGCAGACATAACACCAGCATCAGATCCTGTCGCCTGACAGATAGGGATTGTGTAAAACCCAGGGTAAAGCCTCTTCCCCATAATGATTTTTTTTTTTCTATTTTGGCAACTCTTTATGCCTTTGTGCTCTGTGTGTTATGTACTTTGTTTTTAATGATGGTATTGAAGGGATTAATACTGCCTTGTAAAGAGAAAGTTTATTCCTGAATTGCTTTAGACATTTATGCTTGTGATATGCTGAAAGAAAAAGGCTATTATTAAATTCTGGTATTAGCCAACCCTGTTGCTTTACTACACCTCAGAAACAGTGTGATGTTCAGAAGGATGTCCAGAATAGCTGAACCCTTGGTTTTGGTTTGATTTTAATGATGTGGTCAAGGCCAGGCTGGGTCTTCTACAGACTGATGGGAATGTAAGCTTGACACCTCTTTACTTCCTTCACAGGTCAGCAGTCTGTAAAACCTTACCTAAAAATATCTTGGGTAGGGCTGGTCCTTGTTTGGAGTTCAAGTGTATTACATTTGTTCTCAGACCTAATTACTGTCATTAGCCGCTCTACTTCCCTTATGTAGAATTGATCTCTTCTTCTTTGTACTTGTTACTATAAGTTAGTTGGTCTTGAACTTCTCTCAGTTACTTGTAAATTGTTCCCCTTTTCTCCCTAAATACTCTAATATTATGCTACAGCACTTGTACTGGATGACATCAGCCTTCTCCCCTTCTGTGAAAAACAGCAAATAGCAGCCTCTTCTAAAGCATGAAAATTTTAAAGTAGCTCCAATACTATTTGTATTTGGCCATTGGAAGATCCATGAAAGTGAATTTATTTTTTTCTGTAAGTGTTTCAGTCAGACCAGGAAACAATGTCTTGGATGTTTGAATGAGATCTTCATCAATTTCATCAGCAGATTTCATCAATTGGACCTGAGTAATTTAAGGATGTCATTAAGTTTCAGACCCTCAGTATTTTCCTTAGGTATGTTTTCTCTCTTACAGTACTACTGAAGAAATCAATTTATCTGTTGCTGGTAAATCTCTAGGTGTCTCTGTGAAATAAGATCCATACATACTCTGACTGGAACTGCCTCTGGAGCCCTGAGACACCCTCCCAGAAAAGGTCTTTTGGAGTGGAGACTTCCAGTGAGGGCTTTCAATAAACTTGCTGCTGTTCCATGCTAGCCTACCCAAGTGCCACTTAGCTTTCCCAGTCTTTCTAAGACAATTCTGTCATCTCTTTAACAATATTTTCCCTTTCTCCTGAGTACCCACCAGTCTATGCTCATCACAGGGCACAATTTTCCAGCTGTGACTGCATCAGCCCTTCATTTTTCATTCAATTATATATTGTTAGTCATCATTGGTTGCAGTACAAAGGGCAAATGGGCTAAATTTTTCAGTTCGAACAGTTTTAGTCATATATTGAGGCTGGCATGTAGTGTGCACCCTGTAAAGAACCAGGCTCAGGAGTTCATTATCAAACTTAACTCCTTCTTCCAGCCAAACAGCCCTGGATAAATAGAATTCTGTGCTTTGCCATTTTACTGCTGCATGTTAATATAGATTCCTCTGTGGGGGCTGAGAAACTGAAATTCACTGAATGTAGTTAAACTGCTTTTTCCATGATTATAATGAGAGGGACTTGGTGAGATCACAGGAAAGCAAGCCACACATACAGGGAATTTCTGCAGTTTATATTAAAATTTTAAATAGCTGCAAAAAAATAGGATGTTTGGGAGATTAAAAGTATGCATTATTTCCTTCATGGCATAGCTACTTCTGAACTGGCAGTAGCATTGCACTATTTTCTCTGCAGGGCATCAAACAGAGGCTGGGAAAGTGGATGTCTACTCCCAAAGGCAATCTGTTTAAACAATGCTGTTGAAACACAGCTCAGAATTTTATTTAATATGAATGAAAAGCTGGAACCATTTGTAATGGCAGATGGAGGATTTTTCAGAGCCTGCCATTTTCCATGTTCTCCTTTTGCATTGACCATGTTTCCTGCTCCTGGCAGGAAAGGCACACACAGGTTCTTAAACCACACCTAGGTTTTTACCTGACCATGAAAGGAGTGGCTGCCTCAGTATAAGGACTTGTTTTGCTCTCTCTGTTGTATAAGTTTCAGTTCAAAATCCACAGGACTGTTTTTATCTCAGCAGTGACTGGCTTTTAGCTTGCACAGCGTCATGGTTTGAACGACAGGTGTCTGCTAAGGAAGGCAGGAGACTCCCTTGGAATCAAGAATTTAAACCTCCTCCCTCCAAATTATTATAACTTTTGCAATTAAGGGGCTCTCAGGTGAAGATACGGGAATAGGAATAACAGTTCTTTCTTAGGGGAACTAAAATAAATAATAAAACCAAAACACACACTGTATTACAAAGGAGAAAAAGAAACAAACAAACCAACCCCACTGACAGAGTCAGGATACAACCTGACTCCCTGTGGGTCAGGGGTTGGTGGCAGTCCCATTAAATGGTGGCTGCAGTCCCTAGTGGCAGATGTGGCTCTGTTGAAGTGATGCTCCTGTAAGAAGAATGGAGTTTTTCACTGAAGGTCCAGTGGTGATAGATGGGCCTGGTCTTCCTCTGAGAATCCAGTGGAAAAGGCTGCCTTGGTGTTCCAGATTTTTCTCCAGGTAGGAATGCTTGGTTCCTCTCCCTGGCTAGAGCATTTCCCAATGGGATGATGTAATTCTATCAGTGAGACTCAATGGCCCGTTAGCAGAAGATCTGTCCCTGGAGGGAGGCTGGGTTGTGGAAGACAGAAAAAAAGTGCCCCAGCAGTTTCTTGACAGTTGGCCATTGACAGACAATTACACCACCCCCTCACACCCCCCACTTTCATCAGATGGTGATAGAATACAGAGTTTTGGTTACATTTTTTCACTACAACCCATGACACACAGGAAAGACCAGCACCTCAATAGGGCTGAATAGCAAGTTCATCATCCAAAGCTGTATAAGCAGACCAGTAGACAACCTGAAGTGATTACACATACAAACTGGTTCACATTCAGTATAGACCTTGTCCTTGTCTCACAATATGAAACGCTGCCTAATTTCTGTTAGACAGGATACTTTTTGTCTGCCCAAGAAGCTGGCAGGACAGTCAGGAAAAAATAGTATATTTCTTTTGGTTTAAAGAAGGAAAATGGCTTCAGTGATTGTTTTTCTGGTGCTTGGTTTTCACAAAAATAACTGAGGGCCTTCATTAATTTCTCATTGAAACAGCAGCAATGTTCTTTGCTTTAGTTTAACATACTGCTTGCATACTGATATGATGTCTGATTTTGTTTTGGCTTGTCTGGTCTGAAGTAATATACTACTTGTAAAAGGCAAAATATGGGAGAGGGAATCATTTGAGCAGGTACTCTTGCAATATACTAAATTTAATTCTACTTGCTGCTAGAAAGTGCAAGCAGTTTCCAACCCTCATGGTAGCAGAGGAAAGGCTGAAAACACAATAAAATGCATCTTCATCATTTTGTAAGGTATCTATCTTGGATATGCTGAATGTTATGATAAAAGCATCATAACAATCAGTTCCTGAGTAGTGCTCATCCACACAAGCCAGCTGCAAACTAATTTTGCCCTGCAACAGGAAAAGCTGCCAGAGTAAGACTTCTGACAGGAGTGAGGCCATGGGGGGGTTGTTTGTCCCCACGTTGGATGTCTGTGTTCAATATCCAGTCTCCAGTACGGGTTCTCCTGTTGGAACAATAACTTTCAGGACTGGGTGTGTTTGGTCCCGTGTGACAGCAGGAGGTGTGTTAGACGACCTGTTATACCTCTAAATATCTGTTATTTATAGACCTCTTTAATTCTTGCCAGGCCCTTGAAGGGCTGGAGCACTTTCTCTGGCCACCTGAGTGGAGCAAGCCCAAGCTCTCAGGAAAACAGTAGGAACTCATGTCTGAGGAGCCAGTTGATGGCACAGGGAAGTTCAATTGTACTGAATGGCACCACATTTCTCCTGGTGGGCCTCAGCCTGGCCCATCTTGTCTGACCTCTAGCTTTTGCCTTGTTTTTAATACCAGGAGATAGAATTCATTCACTGCCTCTCTACAGGGTTATATCTGTTATATCTGGCATAGTGTCTTTCAGTTTGCTTTCTCATGTGTGAGTGGGGTAGAATTACAGTCTGAAGCCTAATTCAAGCTGTAGAAAGACCCTTCCTGAGTATCAAAGGACTTCTGTTTAAATGCTGGTATACATGATGTGATGTCTATAGCTGCTGGTAATAAAATTTATTTTTGTCCAGATTTATATGTTTAAGAAGCATAATTTACAAAGTGGTAAAAACAGTCAATAGCCTTCAGTCAACAGAGGCACAATTGTTTGCTGTGTCCAGTATTTTTCTTGTTCTGCTTATCATGTTTGAGCAGGTCTGAGCTCTAACTCTACCATCCATTAAAACTACACAGGCTTGTAGCTTTGAATATGGCTACAATATCCTTTGTCTCCTGTCCTAAAGCACTGCATTAATGAATATACAGAGGACATGAACATCAGCCAGATTTTCTAAGAAATGCAGAAGATATTAGAGGCTTTTACTTGGCACATCATATATGCTTAAAAAATTAGATTTTTTGTGAAATAATCCTGATGAGCATGTTTATCATGTCTCTTCAAATCATACAAAAGCTTTTATACCCTGTGGGCTTTCAAGCCTTTCTTTATTAAATAGTCTGTAGCTTGTACTAAAGTAGTCTTCAACATGAGGATTTTGAATGTAGTGAAAATAATTTCTTCTTACATGATCCTGACTTGTAACTGAATATAGAGTTACTCTGGAGCTACTGTTTTTGAGCTATTTTTTCCCCCTTAGAGTTCTTTATCCCTCTTTCCATTTTATTGTTTAATACTTGCATCCACATTGCAGTGCATATCAGAGCTGCAGGTCTTATTTTAGACTGTGTATCACTGCTGATAATTAGGAATTCTAACCTTCTTTTGTTGTGTTTAGACAGAACATGTGAGCTTCATTTTTAAATTGTAAAGGGATGAGATGAAATAAAGAGATTTGTTTAAATGATGAGTCTTGTGAAGCCTTACTTTTCTTTATCACCTCCTTAGGCAGTTCAAAGCAGAAATTGCATGAATAAGAGTGTTGTAGTGGTTATATTAGTAGGTTACACTCCACATTATTTTGTATGCAAGCTCTACAGGACCTCCCTGAAGGCTTTACTTATATTTGATGAATTAAAAGAACCAATAAGCACAACCAGAAAGAATCATCCTTATAAAGAACTGTGGAAGTGTACAACTCTTGGTCTTCAAAACAATGCAGGCAGAGTTTTTTTGTTCAACACAAGCCAAAGGAGAAGCATAGTTCTTTGTCTCAGGGGCTGACTCTGCAAGCTTTCTCAAAGGACAGAGGGAGGCAGCTGAACAGCAGCTATCCAAGAAAATAGCTATAAAACCTCCTTTGAGTCAATATCTGTGTTTGACTCCAGTCCTTTCTGCCTTTCCAGCTGGCATGTTTACTGCCTCAGCACCTACAGAAGGTGTAAGGACAGTGAAGCATGCTGGGTTAGGTCTGGAGAAACTCCAGCCAATTCTCCAGGCTTCTAATATCTCATTCCCATTTCTATTGATAGCCTGGGTTCCTGTCCTACCCCACTGCCAGTAATCTCTTTCTTGCTCCTGCTTGTTGGCAGAACTCCACCCTACCAGAGCTTTTTCATTTATATTATACACCCTGTTATTTCTGCTGCTTCCTAGCACATGCCTCCCTGAGGGTCTAAAAATCTTACCCTGTCTTATTCACAGCAGCTGTTCTCATTCCAGGAGTCTGTGTGAGGGCAGCCAGCATTGCCTGCTTTTGAGAAAAGAGCTTTAATCATTATGAGTGACAGGGAATAAAAGTTGTTTCTTCTTAACCTCCTCCTCCTCATGATGGGGAGGGTTACTCTGCAGTGTCTCTTACTTCGCTTCTAGTCTGTTTATATCAATAACCTTTAACTTGCTGTTGTTCTGTCTCTTGCACAAATACATCCTATGAATGTGTAAAAATAAATACATCTGAATATGCATTCAAATTAGCTCAGTTGTTAATTCTAGTTATTTGTTAATCATTTATAAATAGCTCTTCTAAATACCTCTTCCAGTGCTTGCATATCTGTCAAAATCACTGGCATTTCAACACTCAAAAACTACTCAGTCTTCATTTGCTGTCTCTTTGTAAACATGTAATAACAGAGGTTGGCTGGAAAACCCACTGGGACACAATTCCATCAAAATGCAAATTCTAATGAAAATGAAGTACACATCACTGTAATGCAGTGTTCTCATAATAAAGACTCTGTTTAGATTTTCCACAGAAATGACTCTGGAATTTGTATTTTATTTCTGGATCATACTATAGTACAATAATATAGAAATCAATTGACTCTGAATATTTTAGTCATTGTACATTTTCCTTTGAGAATTTTGAAACACTTGATTTTCATTTCTGTCCTGGAAGTAGTGAGGTAGCAAAATATCAAAATCCTTCATGAAAAAATCCCCTCAGAACCTCTTCATGTTAATAAAAACTGATCCTGTGGCTTTAGTTAAAGCTATACTCCCTTAATTTCAGTGAGCTCACATGAAATCCAAGATGTCATGTTCTCATTAAGTACAAACAGATGGGCAAAATGCCACTGATTTATAATATGAAATTTTACCCACCAGCCACATAGGAAAAATTAATTTTCATGGTGTGTGGAACTGTTACATACCCTTCTTTGCAAGATACATTAATTGAAAGCTGTCATGCCCATTTACTAGTATTGGAGCAGTCTTCTTTTCCAGTACTGATTTTATGTCAGGCTGCAACCCTTCTGCTTTTGTTTCTCATGATCACAGTTTTAACTCTAATGGATTTTAGATAATCAAGGGATGGAATTCCATGCATGAAGCTGTCCAAAATGGCTGAGTAACTGTCTAGCAGAGAAACTTACCTTGACTGACCCTTTCAGAGTCTGGTCTCATCCTAACACTGTCTGGCCAAATTTACACAATCCATTTTAAAAAATGGCAGCCCTGCTTTCACCATCAGACTAAAATCAATTACAGACTATTTTAAGCTAATAGCTTCAACACATAAGAAATGAATCTGATCTTTTCTTTCAACTCATTCTAATATTCTGTCAGCTGGGCATTATAATTAATCTCAATTCATGTAAGAAGTAAAAAGGCATTTTTCAGTAGTGGAATCCTTTTACAAGCTCTCTGCTTAAATAATTGAGTCTTAACCTCTCCAGCATGAGTGTGTAGTGTTCATTGTCATTTTAACCTCATGTCAGAATGTGTGATTTATTTCCTGTTTGTCTTTTTTTTCCCAAATAAGAGTGTAACATTAAAGTTCATCAAACATACTGGGATTACATTGTGAAAAAAAAAAGGTGAGAAAATCAGATGCAGGCTAATTTTTAATATCTCATGCTCATTTTACAGTATCTGCCACAAATCTGCTTGATCTGCTTTTCCATCACCACTTGTTACAGTAACAATATTGGTAGTTTTAGATGGAACAATTTCTTAATGATAATTTCTCTTAAAGGTTGCAGCTTATACATAGGTGTCTTCTAAGCCAGAACATGATAAATTTGACTATATATCTCTGGGGTTATAAATGGTTTTAAAGATTGATGAGTATAGTCTTACTGAAACATCAGAAAAATCTAATGAATCAATTTCTGTCCATATAACATCAATTTAATAACACTGGATTTTCCACAAGGAAACCATCATTGGACTGTAATTTCAATGCCCTACTTCTGACTCAGACACCTGACCCTGTCTTCCTTCTCCTCCAACCCAAGGCATCATCTGTGCCCTGAATCTAGGCACGGGAAGAATTTCTTTTCTCAGATTGTGAGTTTTTTCTTTTGGCTTTGTATCTTTTTGCTCTATGTCATTGGGCGTATTTCACTGACTATACTAATAGCAGTTAAAATCATGGAAGTAGAAGGGGTTTTTTTGAGATTTCACACTATATCTCTTTGTATTAGGGATGGTGCAGCCATGTGCCAAGACTGCAGAAAAGCCTAATAGAGCACAGATAAAGTGCACCTGCTTTCTGTACACATTTGCAAGTTTGTAATTGGGACAGAATAGACAGATCTCATAGGATACCTCAGTGCATAATTCCAGGCAAATTCAGGCTTCAATCTCATTCAGAAAAAGATAGACTCATTGCCATGGAAAACGGGAACAAGGACGACAGGCTGGATACCAAGGAGGTGTTTTGCCTGTTCTGGACTTCTAGTGTGGCTGAATCAGCTGGAGTCCCATGATCATCAGTAGTGATGGCCCCCATGAGGAGAGAAGCTCAATTCTTAGCTCCTCTTAATTTGCTTCATAAAAGTCAAGGCAAAAAACATGTGTTTGTATTTCTGGGTGCTCAAAACAATGGTATCCACATTCTTTGTTTTTTCCAAGACCTGAGAAATCACATAGACTACCCTTAAATTCTATCCATCCTACAGAAGATGGATCAATTTGGCAAAATATGGATATTCTAATTATTTTCTCCTGGAACTATAAGCAAATAGATACATTATTTATGTAATGGTAACTTTATAGCTTTTTGCTTTATTATGCTATCTCCAGAAGAGGCTGGACTAACTCTGGAGATACTTGCAAGTTTATTCTCTCTGGTTGTATGTAAACTGGATGCACTGGAATCCTTTCTGACTCTGAGTAAACATCATTGTTCTAGCTCCATCTAAAACTTATGTCAAGATTTAAGAAGCTTTATTTTCCTCAGCTGATCATCAAGAACTGTTGCAGAAGTTAGACAATATAGATTTTAAACATCTACAAAGAGTCCATTCCTCCTTCTTTTAAAAGTGGTTTGGTTCTCATTTGCAGTATGCTTGACCTTTTATATAGGAACAGGTAAACATCAAGAGAAACACTACACAGTTTATTCATCCTGGGTGGCACACTCCTTAAGAAGTGATACTCAGAAAGACTGTGTTGAAGGCATGTAGGCCTGGTGAATACATGGCACCCGGTATTCCTGTGCCTATCAGAAATGGACTTGTCTGTTTAGATATAAAATATCTTTCTTCAGTACTCAAAGCCTGGCAAGATGAGGAGAAGATCCTGGAATATGTTTTGCATTTTAGGGCAGTTCATAAAAAGGAAATGGACTTATATTTCACTGCAAGCTATTTGGCTGTCTGACACTTGAAGAAGACCAGTTAAGCAAACAAAAAAGGTGATGAAAAACTGAGTTCAGAGATGGTTATGTTCAAAGCAAAAGGAGGGAAAGGGCAATACATTAGTTACTAAGGCAACTGTTTGTTTAATGCTAAATCATTCCCTCATTGAAGGGAGCAGCTTCTGTTTCAAATTAATCCCTAAGCTGTTGTTGCACCACTCACTCTTACCATGTTCCGTGATAAGCACAACCTCTTGCCAACATCTATTTTCCATCTCCCTTTTAAGAGCTGAATCACATTTCTCAGTGAGAAGTCAAGGTGCAGGTCTGAGGCAGAGATTATGTGATTTGTGGCCTTGGTTCTAATTCATCAGCAAGTGCCCACCATGAGCCTCTGCCTCGAGCAGGAACGACTGACACTGACTTACTGGAAAGCAACCTGAAGGTACAGTTGCCTTGCAGAGGAAAAAAAGAATAAGGTTGGTCAGGGTTCACTCCCCTGATTGAAGCATAGATGGTGACAATGAGAAAAAGTAGGTCTTAATAGATCAGACACTCTACCAGTTTCTGAAGAAAACATAATAGAAAATGTCATAGGTTACCATATTAATCCTTCACTAATCTACTCAGCATGCTCACTAATATATATTTTTTTATTTATACTCTTTCTTCACCCATTTTATCATTTAAGGGTTTAATTCAGCTATCTATTTTGTAAGTAGTTCAGATACACTCCATTTCCTGTCTTCAAATTTGGAAGCTTTGCTTTTTTAAACTGACTGTGCAATGCATGATCGAAAATATTTATTAGATGCAGCTGTGTGTTGTATTTTTTATTTTTTTAAGGTAGTGTAACTGTACTTTGGAAAATAGAATTTTAATTTTCAGGGAAGAAAGAGGTTTATATAATTTTTCATTCAAAATATTTGTATTTCTTGATCTTTTAAGAAAGACTGACATTCTTATTTATTGATCAGCATATGTTTCTCAGTATCAAATACCATGATTTCATAAATAGTAATGATCTGAATGTGATGGATTTATCTATGAAAATATTCATTACTTCTCTGCAGTTTTAGAATTCAATCAGTTTTAGTGTTTATTAAGTAAGGAATTTAGATGAAGAGAGAAATCACCCATATGTAAGAGCATAGTGAGAACATATGTCAGAACTAGAGCTAAAACTGCATTTGAGAGGTCAGAAAGAGCAGGGGTAAAATGATAACTGCCAAAAGTCAAGCTGAGACAGGAAATCTAAGCAAATTGTGAAAATTTTTTTAACTATGCAAATAAATAGAACAAGAAAAAAATTTGAAGCACTGTGAAATGAGGATGGGGGTAGTATTGAAGAGGATATAATTTCCCATGCTAAATATTTTTCTTCATTTTCTTTGAGGATGAATTTGGGGGAAAGAGAATGGAATGAATGATAGAGAAGACGGCTAATGGAAAGAAGGGAATGGAAATGACGGCAACTAGGACATGAATACCAAATTTTGTGGTCTCAGTTCGCTCCAGATCACAAAACATTTTCACCTTAGAAAGCACAGGCATATGAAAAATGGATGTCCACCACAAGGATCTTCTACTGTGGAATGAAGTCATAGTGGGCTTCTATGAACAGAGAACAGCAAAAGTATTGCCAGGAAAATGCAATCTTAAAAGTTGCAGACCTGCCTAAGTGCATTTGTATATATTGGCTTTGTATTCATTTGAAAGGAAGAATAATATACTATATATACATAAAGGAAAACAGTATCAAATGCAATCTAAATACATTAAAGGGCAAACAGCATAATAGTATATGTTTATGTTTTGGTGTGTTTTTTTAAATAATATGCCTGCATTTTAGGCAAAGGAAATTCTGAGAGTATTGCTTAACCTGATTCAGAGCATTTGACAGATTACAGAACGTGAAATTAAGTATTCAGGTGAGGCAGATGTGGATTATTGTAAGAGCTGTACACTGCTAAAATATCTGTTCTAGTAGGGAGATGACACAATTTATTAAGGGAAGCATTTAAGCTGGAAGGATGCTATTAGTAGTGTTTTTTAAAGACAGCTTTTCAAACCAATGCTGCTTTGTATTTTCACTAATAAACCTGGCACAAAATGTGGAAGGAGCAAATACACTGCAGTGATGATGCAGCCCAAGGAGGGGCCATCAATGAAATGTAGGACTGGAGTGTAATACTCTAACAATTGGATGACCTTTAAGGACACGAAAAGAAATAGGATGAAGATGACTACTCAGTCCAGGGTAGTGTGTCAAATTAGACACATTTAGATTCAGAGCAAACCCCTCAGCTGTCAACAGGATTGCCATCAGCTGAGTTCAACCTAGCATGATGAGGGAGAAACAGGCCTGCTCAGTCACAGGATGACTATGTAGCAGAAGCATGCGGGAGCAGAAAAAAGGGTGAAAGCGGCAATTTCAAGATACTGTCAACAGAGAGGAAAAATTTATTCAGTTGTGTGAGATTCAGCTGAAACCTCATCTAGAATATTGTGTGCAGTGCTCTGCATGGCTGGGTAAGATTAAATA
Organism: Certhia americana; assembly: GCA_018697195.1. Classification (NCBI taxonomy): domain Eukaryota; kingdom Metazoa; phylum Chordata; class Aves; order Passeriformes; family Certhiidae; genus Certhia; species Certhia americana. The sequence goes on along the minus strand of CM031857.1, from coordinate 18,207,867 downwards.
AACCTTGACCAAGTGGAAGCTCCCTGAATAATATAGGGAATGGAAATCAATAAGTATTGACTTGGCTAATCTAATGAAGGATGAGAGGAGATTGATTATTAAGTAAATACAGTAGTGCATGAGAGGGGGAGAAGAAGCATGTATAATGTGTAGTTGCATTAAGGTTAAAAGTGAAGAGTTATCTAACCCTCAGAGTAGCAAGTCCTTAAACAATCTTCCAATAGGAATGGCAGATGTAAAATATCCACCTGGTCTCAAGATAGGTCTCGGGTGGCTTGTGGAAAGATTTTGTGTTGTGATACTGGTACAGAGAGGGATTGGAGTTTGAAACCCAGGACAGTGTGACTCTGTGTCTGTCACCTCCACAACCCTGATGCAACCTACCAGTTGAACCCTCTGTACAGCAACGGATAATTCTGATTGTGCAAGGAGGATCTGGTGGGCTCTAGGTTTATCCCGAAGCACCCACACTTCCTGTAAGGAATTACATTTGTTGGCAGAGACAACACTCTGCAGAAGAAGTGTTTCAAAATGCATAAGCATTTGGTTTTCTGAAAGTTATTTTTGACTGCATCTTTGTCCACAATTGCCCTCCATTTCCCCTCTTCCTCCATTTTACCTCTTCTGCCATCCACATTGGTTTGTTTTCCTTCCAGTCCCCACAAATGGTTTCTTTTCTCTAGGGCTTCCAACTACCATTACTATATTGCAAGTGAATAATTATAAATATGGCCCATTGCTTCTAAGCAAAATAGTCATCTGTAAAGGCATTGGCATCCTTTCTTTTAAAATAGGAGTCTATATTTTAGACCTAGGTTATATCAGCAGCTCAAAAAAATGATCCCAGTGTATTGTATTATTTTTCCCAAGGAAGATGCATCCATTCTTTACAAGACACTGAGGAGAAGCAGTTCAGAGGCACATCACATCATGTGGGTTGTCTGAGTCCTTGTCAAGACACCTTTGTCCAACTCTTTTCTTCTGCCAACATCTCTCCAATGCACAAAAGGATTTGAAGTAAGAATCATAAAATGGGAAGGTTGTGGCTTTACTTCAGGGCTACCAGCTGGAGGCTTGTGCAGATGAAAGCAAATGGGTCCCTCAAAGACTAGCATTTAAGGGATGCCTTGGAGGTGAAACAAAACATTCACAGTAAAACAGTATGTTACCTACTGTGCTGAATTTTTATGAGCTGTGTGTTGAGTACCACCCAAAAGCAGATCCAAACGAGGAAACTCAGTGAGGAAATGTTCTCTTGAGTCACAATCCTGGTTTGACTGAAATATCTGGCTTTGTGATGAGATTTCAGTTTGTGAAGCTTTCAGCCACACGCTTGTGTTTTCACTTCAGTGGATTGGGTTTGGATCAATAGATGAAAATTTATGTCTCATTTGTGTAAAGAGTAGGTACATTTGTGGCAACTCACATGAAAATTTACAGTGTGCCCCAAAAGACTGTGTAAGTTTCCTTTCTTGTTAGCATTGTGCAGTATTTCACATGTCACCGAATATTCTCAGTGGCATTCAGCACTAAGAGCTTGGATAGTCCTAGGTTTTACATAAACTCCTGTCTTCTTGTTGTTGTTAAGTCTTTGTGAATATATTACTAAAATACCTAGTAGGAAACTCCAGTTAATTGATGTCAACTTAATTTTAGCTACACACAAATAATTTGCTACCCAAAGTAGAAGCCCTGGAGGTTGATTGTCATCTGTCTCTCATTGTCTTCATTTGAAAATATGTGTCATGGTTTCTGGTGAAATAGGTCCAGAATTGTATGGACAGCAGTACATGTCTGGATGCTGGAGAAATATAGGTTGTAAAATACATTGATTTTGCTCTTCCTGAGAGCTGATCCTGAGGGCTGATAGATGCAATGAGAGTCATTGTTGTCACTGAATGCTGTCCACTATTTCCAGTAGAAACAATAACAATGGCACTGCCTGCCCAAGCCAGCACCTGCCTGATTCTGAGCTCCTCCTGCAGGCAGGTAAACTCTGCATCACGCACAATGTCACCAGAACAGGCCATTTGTGAGCTAAGAAAAGCATCATTTTGTTGTGTGCATAAACTTCCATCAAGAGTCTGCTGCAAAACAGCTTGTGTTTGGGGTTGGAATATTTATGGAGCATCTTGCAAACCATTTTCAAATTCTGCCGTTTAACACCTTCTTCATGCCATATGTTCTGCTGTATCTTTCTCGCTTTTCTAACTGAGATGTTAAATCTTGGTGTACTAAATCTCACAGTTCTGGGGAAGGTGAGTGGGGGGCAAACGATGTTTTTTTTCCTTTTGTTTTAATTTACAGTTGGCGAGCTAACATATTTGATGCTTCTCTTACCCCCACCCCAAAATGAAATGTAGTTTACACTTCAAAGCTGCGTACACATTTGGATAAAGCATATCTATTTATGGCTAGCCTATTGCAATTTATGAGGCAGAAGGGAAGGTGTGGCTAGTGCATCTTACTGTGCACTTCTAAGTAAGCCTCATCCTTGGCTAGCATGGAAGCTGATGGAGTTGTGGCTCCCATGGTGACTTAAATGCTTTCTAAGCCCTGGTTTTTCCTCTCCTGAAAGCTGTCTTGAAGTGGAGCAGCTTTAGAAGAATCAGAGCTTGTAGGATTGTTGTCAAGAAAGTCATTACTTATCTCTCCTTTAGTGAGGGGTAAGCTGCTTTGGAATACCTTGAATTTTTCATTTAGTAAGAGCATCCCTCAGTTCCTTTCCAAGCTCAGCTCAGCATCTCACCATACTAGCTTTTCTTGCTGTAACTCCTCTATACACTTTGAGTACATAATATTGGCCTTGTATTTGGCAGCTTTTCTCAGCTCTACTCCTCTGTCTACATCAAATAGTGCTGATAAACAGATCTGGTTAAGGGGTTGAAAGTAGGAGGTGAAGAAGTCAGCAAATTTTTCAAACTATATTAATATTCTGGTATTAAAATGTTGTGATTTAGGTTCATTTTATGTATTTTTTGAGTATATTTATGAGCTTATAAACTTGAAGCTACACTAGTAAATAATTTTGGCCCATTCTGTTCCTACACTGTTTAAAATTTTGTAACATCACACTGGAAAGTAAATAAACATAACAAGACACGATGCAGTTTTTGTATTTTTAAGAAATGGACTTTAATGAATAAATGAGGACCTAATCAGTGTAGCTACTCTGCTACACTGGGCAAAAAATTTGACCTCTGGCTGCCAAATCTTTGTCTTGTGGTTTCATTACCAGTCATTCTGTTGTAGGGACTCAGGGCTCCTGAATTTCTAACTTCTCATGTAGGAAACTTTGACAATGTTTCCAGCATGTCTGTCTGTCTCCAGCCACTCCAAAGTGATAGTTTTATTCTGAATGATTGATAGGAGGTGTCTTAGCTCCATATCCAAGGCATAACACTGTAAATCACTGGTTTTCATTTGTAAGAAATAAAATTATATTCACCTTTTGCCACCATTTATCATTCTGAGGCTATGCTTGATCTGTGCTTTTGACTAAGCTCTGAGAAACAGGGCATGTATCTTGTGAAGATTGTGCATGGCATCCTTTTACACTTGTATATATGTCAGCAGAGGAAACAGGCTTATATTTTCTTCAATGCTTTCTGCATGTTAATGTGCTCAAGCATATGACTGCATAAGCCTGTTGCTCAGAAGGTTACAAAGTTGAAATTTTTTGCTCTTACAAGTACAAACTTCATCAAGCATGCATCTGTGACTTTTTCCTTGGGGATGTGAAAAAGTCTGTTTATCTGAAATTTTTTATTCTGCTAGCTAAAGAATGGAATACCAACTGTATTTCTCTTCATTATTTTTTCCAGTGGGAAATAGTTTCCCTGTATTTCCAAAGGTCTTGGTCTAAACCAACACTCCAGAGATACCTTAGGAGCCAAAACAGGTTATTAGAGATGTCCCTCTGGTTCTAGATTTTCTCAAAATCTCTCATTTCATATGTTTTTATTCATTTGAAGTTTTCCCCATGCAATAGAGACTGCAAGCATCATTTCTGTTCAGAGATTATTCTTTCAACTGAGTCAATGTTAAGTTTGAAGGAAAGAGTATTAACCAGTTTTCTTTTGACACAAGTGAAGGGGTATAAAACATCCCAGAGGAGCAGGTTTCATAACTCTGGTAAATTGAACAGGCTTACAGGCTGCAGATTTGAAGTTGCCATAGGCTGTAATACCATCTTTCCTAGAAAGGAAACCATCCTGCCTCAAGAATGCCCCAGCAGTTTAGTTTTGTGTTTAGTTGTTTTTTTCTATCAGGATTCAGCAAAGTTGAATCTGCAGCTTCCCAGAAATCTATTCCCAGTTCTTGAATATCTTTCCACAATACATAGTCGGAAGCAGCACAGAGATAATTCCTGTTGAGCTAAAAGAGGTTGAGTGTGAACAGTTAAACTTGTGTTTCCTGTACCTAGAAAGAAGTGGGTTTAAGAATGGCAAAGGGCTTTGTGTTTGCTTTTTGCTCCATTGCTACCTCTGGGGATTATTGATGAACTTGAGCTTGCATCCACAAATAGGAGACGCTTCATACAGGAAAATACATAAAATATTAGAAGAAAATATTTTGCCCTGTGGAATCAAAGATGCAAAACTTGTAGTAAATCTATCATGAACTTCATTAAAATAGTGCAAATTCTTGCCACACTCCACATGCACACATGTATATCAGCTCGTAGTCCAATATCTAAAAAGTGATTTGTCATGATGTAGCTCAACAGACTGCATCAACAATTTAGATTTGTCCCCACTCTCTTTAATCTTTAGCACTAGACCAGAATATGCATGGTTTTAAAAGAAGAAATCAGACCATGAATTTTTCTTCATAGATTACTAGTATGAATAAATGGGAAAGGGACCTCCAGACAAAACTAAAAGTCTGTATGGAAGCAAAGCCTTGAAGAAGTATACCTTTTGCATAAGAGGGTTGTAGACACAATTTTTTATTAGCTTTTATTTTTCAGTGTACTTACTTCTGAAAAAAACCCCCACAAATAAATGAAAGCAAATAAATAAGTGAACAAAAACATTTCACAGTGATACAAGAATGAAAGTCAAGGAAGGATGGGAAAGTACAGACTTGTCATAAACAGATCATGTATAAAGGTCAACAAGCTACCTCGATGACACCACCATTCTTTTTTTCAGGTATAGAGCTGATATATTCTTGTTCACAAAAAGCAGGTCAAAAGGACATCTCATTTAATTACATCCCACGTAACTGCATTTTGTTTTGCACTATGAGAGCACTGAGCACAGGACTGAGCACCAGCTCCTGCTCTGCATTCTGAGTTGGTTCCTCTGTCCGTTTGGTTTCTCACCCCTCAAGTCACTTAATTGGGAGCAGGATCAAGCTTGGATTGCTTATGTTTACACAACTGAACCTTGTGTGTGCTTGTGTTTATAAGGCTGAACTTTGTCTGGACTGACTGGTTTTCTATTAAATGAAATGTGTAAGAAGGATAAAGTATAATTTCACAACCTTTGTAACTGTTTTAAATGAATAGTTTGCTTTGTTGTTGAATTTCCCCAGTTGTTCAGGGATCCTCCCTGAGGCTGTTTTCCACAACTGCCCTTGTATTATGGCACTGGTGCATAAAATGCCCTCTGTTTGGTCAGGAACCAAGGGTGTGTCTGCTTCTGAGGGAGAAAGATAATTTTCTTTTAATCTTCAATATCTTTGGGTGTTTGTGATCCAGGTCTAACATCAGTGGCTAAAGTTCATATCCCTGGAGGCAGGAGATGCCCTAAGGAAGGACTTCATGTGGATATGGTCCCAATTACTATGAATTATGGAAGCAGACAGACCCTGCAGTGCTGTGTGTTACTTTTGAAAGAAGGGGGTGTGAGTGAGACCATGGTTTGAGTTTAAATGAACATTTAAGGGCCCTCTAGCCCAACCCACTTGCAATGAGCAGGGACATCTTCAACTAGACCAGAGTGCTCAGAGCCTTTTCCAGAATGTCTCCAAGGATGAGGCATCTACCACCTCTCTGGGAACCCTGTTCCAGTGTTTTACCACCTTCATTGTAGAAAAGCTTCCGTCATCTAATCTAAATTGACCCTCCATAAGTTTAAAACCATTACTCCTTGACCTGGTGTACTGCTCAGTAAGCTACAAGCTGGGTAGAGCAGGGCTTTGGCTTTGGCTGCCATGGGGGGCCATAGCCCAGCGTGTCACCAGGCCAGCAGCAGGTTCTTGGGGCTGCTGTGGTTGTTCTCAGGGCCTGAAGTCCAGTGGCTTGGTCTCTCTGAGCTTCCTGTGCCAGCACGATAATATTTCTTTCTCTTGGTAGGTGCCAGAAGGAAAATATATTCATGCTTGTGAGGGGTCACATGCTGCCACTGCATGGGATGTGATTACTCTAGCTATTAATTACAGTTATTAGTTTGGACATTTTCCAGTGTGCTGAGAGAGATTACCTTTCCACATAGCAAGAAATATTAGCAGCGCACTTTTAAATTCAGTCAGTGCATTTTCTTCCTTTCTTGAGTGTCATCTGGGTTTCATGAGAAAAAAAGAAAAAGAATGTGAAAGGGGCTGAATTTTTACAGTGCTTTGGAAAGGAACTTTTTAAACAGCCTCCAACAAACTGAGGAAGTAGATAACATTTGACCTTTCCAGTCATGTAGTTTCAGAGAACGTGCAGAGAGGATGAGAGAAGACAGGAAGGAGGGGACCTGGAGGGAAACCCAGAGCAAACACTGGAGGAGCACACAAGAGTACGTGTCTTCCTTGCCCTTCATTAGTTACTGTTTATTTTTGAGAGGCAGAAGGTGAATCTGGGACTAATGAGGAATTTTCAGGCTCAGCTAAGGCCTATAAACTAGCTGCTGAGACAACAAGCTTTGCAGGTGTCTCTAAGGTCATTTCACATGCAGACTCACATTGGCAGGGATGGTGGACAGGCGCTTAAAATGTGGTGCTCATATCTAAGCATAGATAAAGTTCCTGAAGCTTCAGGAACACACATCCTTAACTGCACAGTGCTGAGATTCTATAGGTGGCTGTGAAGCACAGAAAGGGAGTTTTGTCCTAGGTTAGTCTGTGAGTTGGTGAAGTTCTGCCTGATCTGAAGATTTGTGTCACTGAAATCAAATACGTCCATTAAGCAACTATCAAATGTGTCACAAGATAATGTCATCTCTAACTGCTGGAGATAACTCTTATAGTCATGCTGCAGTCATTAAACTCCAGTCTTCACAAAGGACGTGGGTTATCATTTGGATAGAGTAAAAATGATCTCTATGTATTCTTAGAGAATAGTTTTTCAATTTTTCTTGCACCCAATACAGTCAATTTTTCATGAAGTCAGAAGAACTATAACTCGAAAGCTGGAAATAGTGGCAGGAAAGGGTAGAAAAACTCTGGTAGAACTCTGCCTTTAATGTCAGCTGCCAGTGGGACTCACTCAATGTTCGCATCTAAATTTACATACTTTAGAAAAATAATGTTTCATTGTACCTGATTGTAGCATGCAGATGTTTGATTAACAGAACAACTTAGTGCTTGAGATCATTATCAGAAGAACTCCAAAGATCATTCTTCCACTGTGCTTCTTTTTAGGGCTTGACCACATGGGTATGGAAGGGTCTGCTCCCCTCTGCTCCCATGTAACATTTTGTTACTTCCATTTTTTTGTAGTGATACACATGTTTGTAAGGGAAGAAGCATTCCCTTAAACCAGAAGTTAGCCTCACCTAAGAGCATAGTAGTTTAGTAATTTTTTAAATACAGAGAGATAAATCTGTTTTTATGAGGAAGCAATACTATATGGTTTTGAAAGTAAACAAACCATTTGCAGCACTTAAATTGAATACTCTATTTGCCCAAGCTTCTTGGTATCTGAGTGTGAAAATGCCATAACAACATGAGTGAATTTTATTTGGCAAAAAACCGATCAAAACTGGAAGAGATGTGGTCCCAAAACTCCATGTTTGCAAGACAGGAATAGTAACTTTATAACAGCTAAAAAAACCCTCTTCAGTTTCCCCTTGCCACCTGTGAATTTCTGTCAGTTTTGAGATCAGTTTGGGGTTTTTTTTCTGCTAAGGAAGTTTTACTCCCAGAGGTCAGAAAGCAAGCTCTGCTTATGAGCTGCCTGGACATTGAGGTCAGGGCATATCATATGCATTTTCACTCCCTGATTCCAGCAATACAAATGTTCTTTCAGTGCAACAGAACCTTTCTGTGACTAAAATCAGCATAGTGGAAGGTACTAGAAAGTCATTTTCTGCCACGTACTCTATTCAGGAGCTGAGTAATTTACCCAAAAAGACCCACTAATAGCAGTATGCAGTGACTTCCAAGAGCAAAATTGTTCAGGTAATTCTCCAGTGAGATCTCAAATGCCATTATTTTCCCTTAATGTTACTGGCAGACTGGGAGGGAGAATAAGAGGATACTTAATTAAGAATAAATAGATGTTCTGATCTCCACCTCTGCCCAGCATTCCACTCCTACCTTCTTTAATATGACTCAGCTGAGATAATAATACAAGCAGCTGTAAAGCAAAGAGCAGCTGCCCCTTGTCTTTTGCTCTAGCAGCCAGACTGTACTCCTTGGCACTTGCTAATGTTTCTTACATTTACAGTAGAAGAACAATAGCATTCCTTCATTGTCTCTAAACGATGATCTGAGATAATCCCTTGGGCACAAACTGGACACCCTGTGTCTCAAAAGAAGACAAGATAAATGACAGAAGGTCAGCTGTCCTCTCTCTACCTCTTGTGATCACCTCACTGCTTCTGTCAGCGCTTCTGTTGTTAAGAGTTGAATGAAGAATTGTTGGAGGGGTTTTTAGCCAAACTATTAATAACTTTCCATCCCTCTGCATGGCAGGAGCCCACTTAAATGACAATAAAACATCACTGACAAGGAATAGCATGTCCCTTTAATGATCTAAGTCCCTAAATGAAAATGGCATAGAGCCGTGTTCATAACTTCTACTAAGTATTTAATCTCTTCTTCAAACATCACTCAAATGATGTTTGGCCCTGCTGAGGATGCCTTTTCCACAATAAGGTATCTGTGAAGGGCTTTTTATTGAGAGAAAATAGAGAAGTCAATACAGCTAATGGTGCTGCAGAGAGACATTGGGGTGTTTTATCTAGAAGTTGCTACTGAAAATGGTATAGCTACTGACACCTATTGTGACAAATGGAATTTAATATTGGCTTGAGATGAAAAGTTATAATAGAGTGAAAAGAAATTGCCTGAACACAGGCTGATGGTACAATATCATTTATGATACCCTGACATTTTTGACTGGAGGTGATTGATTAACTGGTGTACGTATGTCTGCAAATTTATGTGCATAATACAACACAGCCAAAAAACACTGTTATAGTTTGTGCATTTTTCTAGCTGTTCTGCTTCTGTTGAATGTTTTTCCTTCCAGTTTGATCCAACAAAGCCCCAGAAGCTGTAATTTAGAGAACTGTTTAACAGAAACTTCACCGAAAGCTGTGTGAAGTTATTGAATATTTTGACTAGAGGAGGAACCTTTATGCAGATTTCAATGGTAGATGTCTGTCTGCACCACTTGGAATCCTTGGCAGAATTCCCACCATTTTTAATGATATGGCTTCAAACCTCAAGACAATGAGCATTGTGGGAAAAATATCCTCTTGGTTGTTGGCATCTGACATAGTTGTAGCCACTGGGAAAAGCATCCAGTCACTAAGCATCTGGAGATGTAACTAAACAATATAATTAAGAGAAACATATCTAGAACCTGAGCTTGAGTTGAATATATATTGGGTACAATAACAAGAGATAAGTGAATATTTTTACCAAGTTATTTACTAGATAAACAAACTTAACATTTTCTTAACTGTGTTGAATACTGAGAAACAGATTGGTTTTCTCAAATTTACTTGATAAATCACATCTATTTACCAGATATTTCAAGGGTGTCTTTTTAAGCTTTAAGTGTTTTGTGATCCTGTTCTTCTTGAGTTATCTGATTTAGACATGATTTCTTATGTAAACCCTAGAAATATTTAGCTTTTATAGCATTTCTCTGTTTTTAAAAGTTGAGTGATTTTTACTATAGTCTTGGAGAGTTTGAAAAGCATCTGCTACTTTGTAACCTTAGGGCAAAAAGAACATCCCCTTTTAAATAAGGGAGGAAAGTAAACATGACAAAGATACCAGAGAAAATGTTTTGTGTTTCTCTTGTCTCTGGGCCACAAGCCAATTTGGAAACGATTACGCAGCAGCAACTATAAAAAACAATCCTAGTGCACAAAAGGAACAATATGGGCTGATTCCTACTATTGCCATTTCCTTTAAAGTATTTGGCATTTGCTCTATATCAGTAGATGACTAAGTGAAGAATTAACCTGAAGGATTGGATAACCCCTATTGATAACCCCTATGGAGAACAGATAACCCCTGTAATTGGACACACATAAAGCACACACTGAACAGCATACATGGTTTGAGTAAAACTAATCTGAAGTGCAGAGTCAGACATTGCTCACCTTGAAGTACACAGCATCTCTTTTCTGTGGTACATTTGTGATATTCCGCTCTGTCAGTTTTTTCCTTTTTTTTTCCTCTCTTTGCCCCTACTTCTTATTTTTTTCTCTCTTAATTCTTTCTATTCAGGAAGGAGCCCTCCATCTGCTCTCTCTCTCTCTTGCATCAATACTTTTCTTTTCATCTCAGCAGCTACTGTTTATAATCTGCAATTCCTGGAAGATTCCCACAGCAAAGTGGAAGCAGTCCCACAAGCACGGGAAGTTCTGACTGAAGCCCTCTCCAAAAAGGGACAAGTTCTCCATGTCAAATCTCCCCCACCTCATCCTCACATTTGTAAAAGTTGATCAGATGCCCAAACTCTCACCTTCCACAGCAGGCAAGAGAAATTCCACCTTCCACAGCAGGCAAGTAATAATCAAAATACAGCCCTGGCTGAGCTGTTTTGCAGTGTGTAGCACTATTAAACCCCTGCCTGCCAGAAGAGGCCTGTAAGCTACTGAGTGTTGAGCCTTGCAGGCAATCTCCACTGCTTCTCTCTCTGTAAACATCAAAGCTACTTGAGCTAATTAATTACAGGCTGAGGGATTTTAGTGATTCAAGATATACGTACCCGACACAAACAGTCTCCCAGTGAGGAAATGAAACTTTTGACTTCATATTTGAGCTAGCTATTTGAAAGAAAAACAAAAAACAAACAAAAAAAAAAAAAAACCTTGTCACATTCAGGGTGCCAGCATTTTTTTGGTGTTGCTGCAAAAATTTTAAATTTTTCCTTGAGATATTATTTAGTATCTTCTGACCAGAAGTCTTCACAGCCAGAATGCCTCTGCCCAGACCTGTTATCAGATAGTTCAGCTCATGCCACCTCTGCTGTCTTGAAAACTAGTAGGTGTGGGGCTCTTTTTTGGCACAGTGAGGAGCAAGGACTGAAGGTGGCAAGTTCCTTTAACACCCATCAACTTTGTAGCTGCTGAGGACAGGATGAAGCGTTTAGTGTCACCATATGGAATGCAGGCTGAGAGAACTCAAAAGAAACTGCATTCCTCAAGGGAAATATAGCAAAACATAATCTTCAAAATTCAGAGGTGAGGAAATGCCCAGAAATGTGTAAAGATTGTACTCATCCCCTAGTTTACACTAATATACTCAAAAATTCCTCTATGGCCTTGAATTAAGTTTGCATTCTCAGTGATGACTTTATCCACTTCACTTGTAAATTTAGCCTAAAAAGTATGCTTATGAATTTTGTCCCTCATATTTCCAACCCCAAACAAGCTCTAACATGATTAAAAAAGGAAATTATCTCAGGTAAAAACCAAACAAAACAAAAGAAACCAAAAAAACCCCCAAAACAAAACAAAAAAAAACCCACAAAAACAAACAAACAAACAAAACTAAAAACCCAAACCAACCTAAATGATTCTCCTCAAGAAAAAATTTCTTTAATGCTTCCATCTCTCTAAGACGACCCCAGAATTCAGTATCATTACACACAAAGGACAGCAAGTGTATGGGGCAGTCTTGTGTTCTAAAAACAGGGGTGTGGAGAGGAAATTCTTGAGACTAGAGTGTCATCAAACAGGAAGCAGGATGCAAATACCATATCAAAATAACAATATATGGCAGAACTTCAGAGTCTGGGATAACACTTCTAGTCCCTGTTAACAGGCTTCTTGTTACAATCATTTGAAAGCTTTTAATGAATGAATCAATAGAATTCTCCATTGCCTTTCACTGTATTGATGTCCAGTCATGCTTGGAGGCTCCAAATAAGATTGATACCTGCTGTGTTGGATAGCATGTATAATCAGCAGGATGAGTGGTCCCTATCTCTACCTTTGTACATAAGACAAACAGAGTTAGTACTGGTTTACAGGCAGTTATCTGAAACACAGTTGATAGAAGTCATTTAACAGAACAGAAAATAGCTGAGATCCAAACCTGTGTCCCAAGAGCTCCACTCCCTGCATCACCCATGAGTCTGTCTGCCTCTTTATTGTACAACAGATAGAGGCAGTTGATATCAATACTTTTTAGCATCATATAAATATAGATTGCATTGCTGAGAACTGAGCTGAAGAGGAATGGGAATGGACCCTAATGTTCAATAGTATACTGTCCAATTATCATGCCAAAGAAACTAAACTGCATTGCTGCTCTAAGTTTGATTTGTAAAATCAAATCATAAATGTCACTGCATACAAATGATCACGAGCAGAAGAATGAGTCACATTAGAACAGACAAGATCTATATGAAATCTGTGAATTTGCAAGCAGACACATCAGTTACCTCTGAATTATTGGCACCAATCTCCAATACGTCTACTCAAATGAAAAAGTATTATTAACCTTTGGTGCAGCACATGCAAATAAAATACGATGATTCAACAGCAAATTCCAGTATCTAACCATCATGGGTATAAGATAAGTAAATTTATTTTAGGCATTTCATGAGTGCACTAGCTTGGTATCGGAAATCAAGTATTTATGGAAGTTGTAATACTAGCTGATATCATAAAAATGCCAATTATTATACTATCATTTGTAACTGAATGCTACATGATGGCGGTGTTGACTCCAAAAATGCATCAAAATGTTATTCATAGATACATATACCACCCCAAAGTTCCAAGGAGCCAGTCAAGAACTGGTAGATGCACGAACAGAAGCTAGAGTCTCACAACCAGAAGCTCAGATGAAAACTTAGTTTATAGAATTATTTCAACCTTCAGCAGAACTCTCTGCTACATTTGTCTCTCCTTAGCTCCTGATGTTGTAGAGTCTAGAGCTGGAGCAATGTTACAGCTCAGACAAGCCAGCCCTGGAGGATTTGGTAAGCACAGAACATTGCACAGTGAATGGCAGTACGTCATTTTTCCACTGTATATTTAATTTTCAGTGCACATTTGAATGAGGATTCCATTAAATTTTGGTGAGTCATTTTCTAATTGGTTCAGTACTCTGCCTGGTGACAGAACCCTGCATCTTTCCAGAATTTGTTAGCCTCAGGCATCTTGAAAATGGCAACTTCTTATGGTTTTTTCTGATGTTTATTTATATCTCTTCCCTTCAGACTAATATGAAAGGGGTCAGCAATTTGTACAGTCTTTTACTCTTTCATATATATCTTCAGAGATTTTGAGTGGTCAGAAAAAAAAGGTAATGGAAATATGTGTTGGGAAACCAGCTATTTTTCACCTGATTTCACAGCAAGGTTTGGCTGGAAAACTGCAATGATGGCCTATTTTAAGGTAAACATATAATTTTATTTATCTCTGTCACTTTTTGCAAACATGCAATTTTGTTCATCTTTGGTATTACAGGCAGTAGTCTGAAAATGAACATTCCTTCACGTGCAGTTTCAGGAGAGATACTATTCGAATAAGCATGGGCTGTGGAAATGCTATTTTCTTGTGCTCAGTTCTCAGAAATTAATCAGAAGCAGAGAAGGTGCACATTCCTAATGTGTTAGATGAAACTGAGTCACCTTCTTTTTAGAAGGGCTGCTGCATATGTGGTATGTGCTGAGAATTCTCATGCAGGAACTAAATTAATCCTTTAGCAGGAATGTACCCTTTCACAATTACAAAGCAGTTACAAATGAAGTAGCCGAGGGATTAAGGTATTATTCATTTCGGCTGCCTCATCTCTCAGATAAGTACTTCCAGCCTACAATTACCTAAAAGAGCACAGATGCTAGAATGTGTGTCCAAAAACTTGTTCTGAGGAAAAAACCTATTTAATATTTACCAGCAAAAATATCACTATTTTGCCAGATAATTTTGTTAATACCATTAGTGTTTTGCCTGTTAGTGATGTGGTAGTAGCACACAAAAAAGTCAGAAATAGAGATGGCAAGAGTGTACTTAAAAATTCAGTGTTGCTTCTCCTTTTGTGTGGTTGATAATGTGGTTTTTCTGTTGTAAAATCCAATTCTGCCTTAATTTTAAGGCTGTCAATCCATAATAATTCTCCTGAGGAAGAGTAATAGATTTCATGTTCAGAAATTATTATTATCTAACATGACTTCTTACAAAATACTGACCCTGTTTCAAAATTTCTTTTATAAAGCCCATGTTTTTGTACTGGAGATGCAGTGAATCATCAGGAAAGACTCCAGATTCAATTTAAAGATTCCACATCAAGGAGAAATGTCCATATCCCTATGTAACTTACTGTGGTACTTAAATATCCTCCATCTTGGATCTAGCCATAAAATTTTCTGTGAAAAAATAGCAAATGCCATTTGGAATGGGCTAAGAAACAGGAGAAAGCTTAACTGTTCCAAGTACATAGGCTGGATCAGCTGTCTGTTCTTTATATTTTTTGTGCAGGTACATCCTAAGAGACAATGTGTAAAAACTGTTTTATAGGCTCATGATTCTAGTGTTTCATGGTTATTTTTAAACTTCAGGTTTTATTTCCAAAATTTTTTTTTGTGTTCTTACCAGCAAAGATCAGCAAACAGAAAGAGAGGATGGCTACAGTGCTACTTTTGGGGTTTGCTTCTAGCAAATGGAAACACTGAGTTGATATTTTAAGAATTCCCATTAATTTTAGCCTGGGGGAATTTGAGACTCTATCTTCCCCTTGTTGTGAAACAAAACTCACAAAATGACACTTGTTGTTAAGTCCACAGGTAAAGCAAGAGTAGAATATGACCTGTGTGAGCCACCTGTGGTAGTTATTATCCCCATTGTTCTTTCTCTAGGACCTCTTACACTCCTTCTCATCTTCTAACTTTTCTCATGTGAAGGAGAATTTCTTTCCAATTCTCCTACAGAGCATTTTACCTCCTGAGTAATCAATCAGCAAGGAAACAATCCCTGCTGCCCTTGGAAGTCCTGCTGGGGACAAAGAATGGTCAGGCAGCCAAGTGTTTAAATATTGGCCTGTTGGTTGTAATTTCAATCCATTGGAAGCGGAGGAGTGGTGGTGCATGGAAATAGTGTTGTCTTAAAGGGTGGAAAGTGACAGAAAGTAACCTCACTGTCCCCAGAACCTGAGGGTGCTCTGGCATAGAGCCATCTGGTGTATCTAGTGTACAGTCCACCATCCTGCTAGCTGTCCTTGAGCCCTGGCTGGAGCAGACCTAAAAATCCTGTCAGCAGTAACAAAATGAAACATATTTCTGGTGGGAAACCTGTCCATCATTCTGTACCAGGAGCTCTGGCTTTCTCTCTTTTGCCTGCTGTCCTACAGACTATTTCTTAAAATCAGCTGCTTATACTGACAGAAAAATGTTTCTTTTCTTTCTTTTGTTACTTTTTTTTTTTCTTTTTTTATCCATATAATACCAATAGGAATAAGACCACAGTCAAGATGGCATAATGCATCACTGCTGTTTCAAGCCGGTGTTGCTTCCCATCCAAGTGTTAGAGACATAGTTCAAGTCTGCAAGCAGTTTTTTATGTTGCAGGATAAAACACTGCTTTTCATTACTTGTACAAGTTAGTGTATATGATGAAAAGTGGTGCACTGGTAGAAGTCAGTGAACAAATTTATCAGAAACAGCAGCAAGGAAGTTTCTGCCTTTTTGAAAAAACATGACTGTAGTTCAAACTTTCATACAAGAGTAGGGTCTCCACCTCTGTGAAGAACTAATATCCTTCCCAAATGGAGCCCAACACTGGTCAGTCTTCAAATGTCAGAATGAATTTCAGGTGAAAGGGCTTTAATATGCCTGTCTCAAAGATAGGTAAACTAAGGAGCAGAAACACTTACCGTGCTTTTTTCCTGATTTTTCTGCTGCAAATTAAACTGCCATGTGCTTAGATCACAGGCATTGTTGAAGAACATCCAAGGAAATTCTGTAGCAAGGACAGATACACACTGTGTTACAGCATAATCTAATAACACTTATATATATACACATATATATTCTCAATTTTAGCTTAAACAAACCAGAATTGATTCCTTTAGAAAACTGGTAAGAAGGTTGAGGAGGCATGGAAAAATTCATACTAGCCTCAGAATTCTTAAGCAGGGTACTGAAGTTTATCATCAAGACAGGAAATTAATAGTTTTGAGGCTGTGTCAGCCTTGTTTCACAATATAGTTAGAACTGAGGATGTAGCTGTAGAAGTTTCTCACTAGCACATATGTTCTCATTTAGCTGTCCTTCCAACAATGCAGCCACTGCCCTTCTCCCAGCTCTGGATAAACTTCATGACTAATTGTGGTAAAGTTTAGGATGACGTGCAATGGGCTGTTCATCTGATAAACCAAGGGGACACATCACCAACACTGAATGACGCTGGTTTCTGAAGGAATTCGTATTTTGGAGTTTCTCATCCCCTCCCACAAATCCTCTGCTGAGAAGGCAAGATCAGGACATGTGCTTTAGGGCCTGGGAGGGGTGGGGGGGTGGCCTTATGTCAGACACAACAACGGATGCAGTGCCCAGAAGTGTAGGAGTTGGGCTGATTTATGACGGTGCTAGGGGAGAGAGTATTCCAAAAGGCCTCTTGCCATTTCCTCCTAATGCAATGGCTCTGCAGACAGGTCTTGCAGCAGGAGAGAGGTCAGCAGAACAGGATTACATAAGACTGCTTGCTATGCAGAAAAAAGCAGATGGCCTAAAAGTGTTTCATTTTTTTAAATGAAGTCACATGCCCGAGAGCTGCAGTTTGAGGAAGAGGAAGAGTCTCAGAAGAGCAAGTACAGCAAAAGTTGCTTCATTCTTGTTTTAATTGAAAATAAGTCTGGAATCTCTCCAGAAAATAAGTTTTGAAGAAGAGTTGGCTCACTCGCAGTCCAATCAATTTAGAGTCACCTCCCATTACTTGTATTTTATCTTCAGGCACTTTGGAGGCGTATTTGGATACTTGCACAGATAGTCATCTAGAAGAAACTAGTTCCAGGTTCAGATGGGATCATCTGGTTGGATTGAATTTCACATGGTGCAGCAAAACAGAGGGTCAATAATTTTCTGCTTCTCAGTAGAGACACACTCACCATTATTTGGTGTAAAATGCACTGCTGCTCCTACTTTATAACCTCAATATTATTCTATCACACCTTAATCCAGAATTTTGTGCTTATTAGAAGGCAACAAAAGGTCATATCAGTACTGAAATTATTACCAGTGCTATAAAGATTCTAAAAAATATATTTTAGGTCTCATTGATGTTTTTTCATTTTTATTGCATGTTTTCATTTTTTGATGTTTGTTACACTCTCACTTAAATTCTTTTCATCTCTTATGGTTAAAAAGAGACATGATGTCCTGATTTACAATAGCTTTTTTTGCTTCTTTTACTTTAATTCATTATTGCATATAATATTCCTTTTCTTTAAAAATACATTATAAAAAAAAATCAAATGAAGGTAAAAGAAAAGTTACTATAGAGCTCTAGTCATATCTGTCATGGTGGAAATCAGTTTCAGATGCAGATGTGAAAGCAATATCATTTCAACCAGTTAATTTATAAATTTAGGGAATTACTATGCCAGATATTGTATGTTTAAGCAAAGTCACTGTTCCTGATAAGTAGAATGACAGTGCTGCAAATTGAATTCTTCTCTTTAGTATGACCATAGCACCGTTTACACAGTATATCCCTTTCTTTTTGCCAAAGATGTTTTCTTCCTTGCTTTGCCTTTCAGCAGACACAGCACATAGGGTACTTGTAATTTTCATAGGCATCATCCCAAGTCTAAGGCAATGTGCAGAAGCTCTCATTTCTGACAGATATTTTGTAGCCTGCTTTGAAACACGTCAGAGGAGGGAGACTCCATAGTTTGCCTGGGTGTACCATTCTCATGTTTTCCTACCCATAAGAAAGATTTTCAGACTGCCTTTCCTACATCTGCATTACTGCAATTTACTTGGTTCTTTTTGATTCACCAAGGACATGGAGAATAGGTTATTTTCTTCCTCTTTGAAGCAAGCTGAACACAGGCTTAAAACTGAGAGAACATATAGAAAAGTATGGTAACAGTGTGGACAAGGAGAAAAATAGTGAACATCTAAAGTTTCAGTGTATTAATGTGTACATAAGATGAAAGGAGTTTGTGAATAAGGCAGAAGAGCAGGGTGTCCTCTGAATGATCAACATGGAGGACAGAGGACATTCAGTCATGTCTGAATCCTGTCTGAGAGGTGGTCTGAGTTGCCACTTGGGAATTTTTTAAAGAAATATTAAACCTATCAAGGAAGGTACACAGTTGGAAGTTTTCTTTTAGTTTTCTCTTCTTTACTTCAAACCCACACAATTCATCAAATATTTCTTTGCAGTTATCATCTTTTTGGACCTCTTCTAGTTTGTGTGGAGTTCGGTTTTCTGTTCTCTGGAGGACTCTCTTCAGGTGGGAAAAGATACTGAACAGACAATGGAGAGATTTTTTTGAATTAGTCAGAAAACTGGACTCTGACCCCTAAATGGATGCTTCTTTTTAACTGAGTGTCTTCATTTGCCACATGAAAATGCTGCAGCTGGAGCCCTAAAGTACATCCAGGCCGGGTCAGCCTCAGTCATCCACAAACTAGTTACCTAGTTTAAACGGAGAAGTGTCTAATGGTGTCTCAGAGAAGTGAGAATGCTGTGACTGGTTGCATGAAGGAAAGCATCACCAAACCAGGAGCCCAGACAGAGATGCAAGATCAGGAGGTAACAGAAGGATGTGCCATGCTTTGAGGTGTGTAACCTCTGCTAAATGTCACCTTTCCAGCTGAAGCTTAGCGTCACGGCCTCCCCTCTGTAGTGGGACCCTATATGTCCAAGCAAGCACAACTAGTGAGGGAATAATAAATCAGGGTGACCAGCTGTGCCTCTCTGGAAAGGTCAGGCAGCAGGAGAGGGGCCAGCAGCAGGAAAAGGGGTAGTGATGCAAATGCAGGCTTTGTTGCAGGGAAGGAGCCTGAGGTAGAGTCAGCTTTGTGAGTTGTGAGTGGCAGAACAGTAGGCAAGGAAGGTAAGACCTCTTCAAGGGAGAAGATGAAGGAGAAAAGCTGGTGTGCTCATGCAGTATTGAGTGATTAAGTATTGAGTGATGAGATCTGTGAGAGAGCCCAAATTACTGTGCAACAGAAAATACTGTTGAACAAAGGAAAAAAAAGTGTTAAACAGTAAGCGATGCAGTCTCTTTAGTAGAATCGGTGTGGTGTTTATAGAGACACAACAGGAAATTGTCTACAACACCTGGCAAGCAGTATGTTCAACCTCTCACATTGTGCAAAAAAAAAAAATTAAGCTCACAGAAAATAGAAGGAGTAGTTTCTGGGGCCTCACTGGATGTGTACACAAGGATTTCTTGGCGGGTATTGGATAGAGGGTGGAGAGAATAAGGGTTTGTTGCAGAATTGAAGACTTAATAGTAGGCTAATAAATTCTGTAAATGTTTCATTTCTGCAGCCAAGAAGCACTTGGAAACAAGCCGTGACGCCTCTGATCTCCAGTTGCCAGTGAAATTATATTGTACTGTTGCTTTCCTATTAAAAAAAAAAAAAAAAAAAAAAAACACCCCAAAAAAAAAAAAAAAAAATAAAATCCCTGCAATATTTAGATGCCAGATTGTCTAGTTTTCCTTCCTGCACTAGGTGTAGGTCCTGCCGGCCAGTTTCATCGGGGAGCTGATTATTTCCGCTGGAAGCGCAGCGGAGCTGCGAGAAGCTGGGGGAGGAGGAGGAGGAGGATGCGGCGTGCTCGGAGCGCACCCTGCCGGCAGGAGAGCCCCGAGCCGGGAGACTCCCGAACCTTCCGAACCT